>CM047810.1:16154972-16626652 GCA_026214975.1 Gentiana macrophylla
AATTTTTGCTGGTGTAGAATTAATGTGATACTACAGTAGTAAATTGGTATCTCCGATAGAAGCCTAAGTTAAAAGAAGAAAAGGAAAAGCCGGTGCAGAAAATATTCTTTAAGCAACCATGTAAGCCGTCACCACTAAAACCGCTGTATTGCGTCTACAACACAACCAGCCAAAATTCTTTGACATTTCCACTACTTATTGCCGCTTCCTCTTATCTAACATTTATTTTCTTGATCAATATCCTCAGATTTTTAACCATTTTCTTTCTTTCAAAAGTATAATTGTTCAATTGTTTCTTGCAATTCTCCTGCTGCAAAGTTTGAGCTGAAGCTTGATGCTCATGGTATAGAATTTCTGTTAGTGATATTGTTTATGTGCGATTGAGAGAAATTTCGCTGTGAGCTCTAAAAGCTCTGTAGACAAAAGGGTCATGGTGAAGAAGGAGATGAAAGAGAAAAACAAAGGGAAAAAGCAAGAGATGAAGAGGTCTTCAAGGAGACAGCTGAAGGCTATGCTTCGAAAGAATTGGCTTCTTAAAATCCGTCAACCTTTTATCACTCTTGCTGAGGTCACAAAGTTCTTTCTGTTTTCTCTTAGCTAATAGTGTGGAAGATTGTTTCGATGCATGGTTGGTTCAAATTGAATTTTTTTTTGTTTTTGTTTTTGGTTTTACTTATATTTTCAGCAATCTTTGAAGCTACATCGTTGCAAATTTGCAATTGTTAGTCATGTCGATATTGTCTGCTCAAGTTTTTTGTGTGTGTGTGTTTCTTAAGGGTGGAAATTAATTTTGACCATAAATGAACTTGTTTAAACATGTTTTAGCTATCCTAAGTGACATGAATTGACATGCATTTCAAATACATGACCAATCTGTTGAATTATGTCAAGTTTCAACACTTCAAGGTTGACACGCATTAGCAATAGCAACCCATATTTAAGACCTGGATACGCCTCACTTTCACTTTGTTGGGTTTTAGAACCATTTTTATTTTATTTATGGTGATTTATTGTGAAGATCTAGTCTTGGAGTGCTAATGGCTGCTCTGCCTGGACATGTCTGCAACCACCGAATTTATATGTTTTTGTTGCCTTCAAATTGTTATCATTGTTATGGATTTTCTTAAATAAGACTTGTGGATGTTATGGACTTTCTTGTTTTGTTTGATTGCTTTCCTTTTTTATGTTGCAGATTTTGCTGCCTACTGTGGTGATGTTATTGCTTATTGGTGTGAGGTCCACGAACAGATTTGTAGTTCATCCTCTGATCCAGTATGGTTTCTACTCAACACTTAACCCCCTCTCCTTCCCCAAGACATTATGTATATGGGTTTTGAGAGTAGATGAGATGGAGTTTGGTTGCTTCTTCTTTTCAGGTTTCATGGGATTGTCTGTTAGAGTTCTAGAGATTTTACACCTTTATTTTGTTCGTATTGGAGAAAAGAATACATCATTTATGGAATGCTGAATAAATTGTACGAGGATGTTTTATCTATTATCTTAAGCATATAAGAGTGTCAAGCATGTCAGTATTCTTCGGTTCCTTATGGATGCAGAATCACTGAGTTATTGGTTGTCTTTACTTGTTCATCAGTTTTCTTTAGTTGAATGCAGTAAATCCCTTTTTGTTGTCTATCATCTAAGGCATTTGACTAAGGAGTGTAACATTGTGCGAAATATGATCATGGAGAAAATCTTTGATGTGTTGAATTTTTCAGTAAAGTTGCTTCTTGCTACATGATAACGGCAAGATATTGGCCTCTTATTTTATCTTTGGAAGTGACTTCAATCTAAGTATACCAACGATTGCAGGCATATTCAGAATGATACATTTGTAGTGGTGGAAAAAGTTCCATATCTCCCCATTTGATGACATGCTGCAATCCTTGTTGGCTCAAGATCAACATTTGGCTTTTGCACCTGATAATGAGGAAACAAGTATAATGCTAGATGTTTTATCAATCAGATTTCCCTTGTTGAAGGTACATTTTTCTACTCAACTTTTATGTGCTTATTTAGTTTTCTCATCCTCACTCTTTGGGTCCATGAAATTGGGGCGCTATATTCAATTGGATCGATCTTTTTTCATTATATAATGTATTTTGGCAACCTTTCATAGAATGATGTATAGAGATGCAGAATTTGCATTCTCAGTTTCCCAAGTAAAGGATCGTCAGAATCTGGAGACTTTACATTACATGTTCATAGAGTAGGCCCAGTGTGGGGCTATCATTTACTGAGCCAGAGGAATCAAGCGGTTGTCTGGCAAAAGTGGCTGCTTTGCTAGAAACATGTTCTGGCATTCTGTTGGATTTTTGGTTATGAAGTTGATTTTAAAACGAAGAGCTTGAAAGTATGTTTCAAGTCTCTGATACCATGTTCTAAAATAAAGAAGAGTGGAATAGTATTTTTCTCATTTGAGGTAGCACCAGAACATATACAAGAGAATATGGAAAACTACCTAGCTGCCTAGCAGACAAAAGATATATAAGGGGCAACCAGCTGGCGCCAACCACTACCACCTAGACTACTAACTACAATTTACATAAGTGTACAACTAGTAGTACAATGGTAATGTATGATTGTAATATACTCTTTTATAGTTCCAAATGAGTAGCCTAAGATTGCCTGCGACCAAGGCTCTTACCAAGAAAGGTAGCATGATTATCGCTCCACGTGAAATATCATAAATGAAGGACTTAGTATCCTAATGTCTGTGAAAAGACGGGGCTTCTAGTACCATATGGTTTACTGGGAAAATATTTTTATAATATCTTTGGCAGAAGTTCAGATCTATCAAATTATTTAGGGCGAGATCAGAAATGAGAAGCTTCCTGCCTAACAAAAACTAACGCGACAACCAGGAAGCTGGATTAGTTGAACCGTGGTACCACCTTGTGCCATCATTCTTCTCCTTTATGGAACTTCATCTTCCATTTTGCTTCAAATGAGATCTATATTTCATTTTATTAGCATTTCACCTTTTCATCTTACCTGATTTTTTACTTTCCCTTCCCTTTTCTTATGATACTTTTCCTTGTTTAGATTTCCCTCTCTAGAGTCATTTTATTAAAAGAGCATGTTTTATTTGTACAGGTAACTAAAGCGTCATGAGCTTAGGTAGTCAGGGCGTAACATCATTTTTTGTTTGTTTGTAAAACAGTGATTTATATTGTTAAGTGAAAATGTGTACAAGCTAAGCTAGGGGTTATAACCATGCAAAAACAAAATTCCCACTGGCCTCGTAGAAAACGAATATCTAGACAAAATTTGAGAGTAATTTTTCCAACTATGCCTGCTTTGAGTTGGGAGCAGCAGCAAGTGTCATTAATTTTAAGCTTGGCCGCTAATGAATGATGTGTACTTGAACAAGTTCTGGATGGATATTAAGCCGCATATATGGGTAGATTGACATAGTTTACCAAAATATTCTCTCTCTCTAAGATAGACTATCTCATTGATGAGTCTGTATAATTAATGTGAACTGTTGCTTGGCCACGACATGTTGTTGATAACACAAGAGTTGATGTTTTTGCTTGCACCATGCTTTATCGTAGCGTGGTCTTTGTCCCTATTTCGATGTTTCTAACGAATGGTTATTTGTCCTCTTGTATAGCTAGTTGCAAGAGTTTACAAGGATGAACACTTTGAGCTTGAGGCCTACATACAATCAGAAAAATATGGTACTTATAATCTTCAAAAGTGAGTGTCTTGCCTTGCATTACACTACTTCATAACATCGTTTTTTGTTTTTCTAGTTTGAGTACTATGGAATCTGAAATGTATTTTCTGATCATACTGACTTTGAGAAAACACTCAAACTCTCTCTTTCCTGAGTTTCCTCCTTTGTTGTGCTTTGGTTGGTTTTCTTTAGGAACTGTACAAACCCAAAGATTAAGGGGGCAGTTGTGTTCCATAAACAAGGTCCTCACATCTTCGACACAGCATACGGTTGAACCATACATGGGCTTTCACTGGATTTCCTGACGCTCGGGCAATCATGGATGTAAATGGTCCTTATCTTAATGATCTAGAGTTGGGATTGAATAAAGTACCAATCTTGCAGTATGGCTTCAGCGGTTTCTAACAGTAGGTTCCTGTTTTGCCTTTGAGAAGTTCATTTTCATGCAGTAGGTTTCTAACAGTATGCCTTTGAGAAGTTCATTTTCATGCTTTTGTGTTAAGTTATGCTTTTTTAGTTCCAATCTAGGTATGATTCATCTCCGGCATGCTCTCCAAATTTAGTGTTCCGTAAGCTCGACATTTCTGTGGTAGCTTCCTCATAATTTGGATGTTAGAACATTGTTTTATTTGATTGTTGTTGCTGTCATTTACCGAAAGATCCTTCTTGAAGAATTGTGCATTCACACAATAGTAAGCGGTTTTTTGGGCTTTGACAAGTGGGAGAAATACCACTTATCGTAGAATTTCCTTAGAAAATGGATGCTCAAGGTGCTTTATTAGTCTTGACTCGTTGCTGAAGTGAATAATTCACAAAATAGAAGTGAGAGGTAGTGGTACTTTAAATGAGTGTTGTCGGAATGTATTCTTATGATTTTTTTTTCTTTCGGAATTTCATTTCAGAATTTTGAAAGAACAAAGAAATTTCTATTTTAGATATGCCCTTATCTTGTTACTCTGTGTTCGATCAGTAGAAGTTCAACGCTTCTGCCTTGTCTCGTTGGCTATCATCTCCTCTTAAGCATACTGTTGTAGAGTGGCATTAGTAGTTAAAGTTTTGATGTATTAGAGTAAAAACAATAGTGATACTCTTTTTAATAAATGGTGCAGTGAGGTTTGATCAAAGGACCACATACCCTAACACCATGATGATTTACCAGAAATTATCATCTCACATAAAAGCTTAAGCTGTTATGACTTAAGAGAAGTCTAGTTGATACATGTATATGGTTTAACATTATACAATGGCCATTTAAGAAGTCATGTGGATCTTTTAGTGAGTTCTGTTGAAGCTTCGGCTTTAAGTATCCAAGTGGTTCATTTTATGCAAAATACTACCTCCGGTCCCAAAATATAAGTCCATTTAGAATACCAATGAAGCATTTATTACATTTTTCTCCTTTTACCCATCATTTATTATATATTCACCCAGTTTTCTACTTTACAACTATTGCATTAATGGCAGTCAAATGTTTTTGTAGACATATATCATTAAAATTAATGTTGAATAACCAACTTAACCAATTTTCTTAAACTGTGTGAAAAGTCCAAATGGACTTATATTTTTGGGACGGAGGTAGTAACACAGAATAATGTCACCATTGGGTACAGTGGTGAAAAGAAATCCAGTCAGTCAAGTGGGAATAATGCTTGAGGCTGGTGGTTGTGTGTTTCTGTCTCTTGCATTTCCTCACCAACGGCTGGAAAATGTTTTACTTATCTGGTGCATTATGAGGTATTAATCTACGTATTTTCATCCCCGTTAGTTTACTCTTATTTACTTTTGCAGATCCAACAAGTCTTGGACTCTTTTATCATTTTTGCTGCACAGCAAAATGTCCACAACTCACCTGGTGAAGGTGCTAGATTACGCCACAATTCCGCTGGCTTTCAGTCTGGTCTAAAGATACCTTGGACTAATCTTAGTCCATCAACCATTAGAGTAGTTCCATTTCCCACACGTGAGTATACTGATGACGAGTTCCAGGCCATTGCCAAAAAAGTCATGGGAGTTCTGTATGTATTATTTTTAGTTTCTGCTCGTTCTAGTTCTTGATCTGTTCCTGTCTTCTGTGCAAGATCTTTGCCTTGTTCTTTTCTAGTTGAATCACTCACTCTTGCTCTAATGAATAGGTACTTACTTGGATTCCTTTATCCAGTCTCTCGTTTGATAAGTTATTCCGCCTTTGAAAAGGTCAGTGACAAATGACAATGCAGTATTGTTAATGCTGCTCCAATCTGAATGTTTCCTCTTTGTCTGTTCTCTTGTCTCTCTGGATTCTGAACATGTGATTTGTTGTTCTAAACTCTGAACTAGCTTTCATGGTAATGATTCAGGAGCAGAAGATTAAAGAAGGCCTCTACATGATGGGTCTGAAAGATGAAATATTTCATCTTTCTTGGTTTCTAACTTATGCTTTACAGGTAAAATGCCACTTTCCATTTAGGCAGGTACCTTTTCTTCCAGAAGGGAATGATTTATTTTATTTTATTGGGGAGGGGATGTGAATTGAACCTTGATTTTCACCATGAAGTGCAATGACCTTTACCACTAAGTCAAATCCAATTCCCATGTAGGGCATGTACTTAGTGATCTTTCAAAATGGTATTTAGTTCCGGTGTCTTTTATTTTCCCAGTAACCAATTTGTGGTCAACTTTGTGAGTATCTATCATGATAATTTATTATGTTTAGCAAAGACTATGTTGTGCGTAACTATTCACCCGAGGTGGTGTGTGTGGAGGAGTGGGGGTGGGGACAGCGAAGGGCTAGAACATAATTGTGATTGGAGACCTCACACTTTTATCCAGTATTTACCTACCTACATTATATATTGACATGAGGTATCCTCAAAGTTCATTTAGGTTTTGACAAGTGCTGAGAAGTTCTTCCATGATTTTCCTTATAATGGGCCTACATGCATATTTGCTTTTGCTTCAATATGTTTCAAACCAGAATTATTTCTTGTTATGTGCTTGCTTGCTTTTTCTTGTTATTCAACTGGCCTGAGGAGAAAAGCGCTCTGCTGCTTCTTTTCGAGGAAGTTCACTTATTCTGTAATTTGTAGTATGCTTGGGGAAGTTCACTTAAGTTGTTATTTTATTGTTGTTCTTTATTTTTTGCAGTTCGCCCTTACTTCTGCGATCATAACTCTTTCCACAATGAATAGCCTGTTTAAGTACAGTGACAAGTCATTGGTCTTTGTCTACTTCTTTTCCTTTGACTCAGTGCCATAATGCTGTCGCTCCTAATCGCGACGCTCTTCTCACGCAAAAACGGCTGTGGCAGTTGGGACTTTATCCTTCCTTGCAGCCTTCTTTCCTTACTACACTGTCAATGACGAGGCTGTTTCTTTGTCAGTATTCAAATTACCTAAACCAATATTTTTTTTTCTTTCTAATTTATGTATGGGGCCTAATTCTTGCGCTTACATTATAGGGTTTTAAAGGTTATTGTTTCATTTCTTTCACCAACGGCATTTGCTTTGGGATCTATTAACTTTGCTGACTATGAACGTGCTCATGTTGGACTTCGTTGGAGTAATATGTGGCGGGTATGTTCTTTTGCTGTGTCTTGTTATCCCTTAACATGCACAATCTGATATTTTCATGTACTTGCAGGAGTCATCTGAGTTCCTTTTGGTCTGCCTCCTAATGATTTTGGTTGACACAATAATTTACGGCATAATTGGACTATACCTGAACAAGGTATACAACCCGAATTCAGTCATAGTTTTTAAAACCTTGATTCCTTTTGAATCTTTAGGTAATGATCTGTGTGTTATCAGGTCCTTCCGCAGGAGAATGGAGTACGCCATCCTTGAACTTCATGTTTCTTGCATCCTTTGGAGGAAGAAGAAGGGCACCAGTGGGTTCGCCGTTAGAAAGTAATCATGAAAGGAAAATCCTTGTGATGATGATTATAAACCATCTTTAGAAGCAATTAGCTTAGAAATGAAACAACAAGAGCTTGACAGCAGGTATTTATGTACTAGATTTCAGTTACGCAAGTGAAGAAGAAAAAAAAAAAAAAAAAGGAAAATTTGCCTCATAGCTCTCCTCTTATACATTTTTGTGTTGTGCATGACTTGATTTCTTTCAGGTGTATTCAGATTAGAATTTGCACAAGGTCTATGCTACTAAACTAGGGTCAGGCTGTGCTGTCAATTCGTTGCAGCTGACTTTGTATGAGAATCAAATTCTTTCTCTTCTAGGTAATTGCTTATATGAAACCCCTTTTAGGATTTTAGAGAGAGAAAAGGGAGCATCTTTTTTGAGTACCTGTTCTTTCACCCCTCCCATAAGTGAAAAAATCTAATGTTTTCCACATTTTCTTTTGCCTTGCTGTCTGGTTCTTTTCTCAGGCAGGATATGATTTTAGTCCTGCATATTTTTCGTAGTGGTAAAACTGCCTCATGGTTGTAATTATTTTGGTTGTTTGAAGAACAATATTGGTGTGAATATAGTTGTTTTCTGTGTGCAACTGTGCATGAGTGCAGCTCCGTTGGGCCTTTTTTTGATTCTTGATCTGGCCATTGCTCCAATTTTTTACTTGAAGGACACAATGGAGCCGGCAAAAGTACAACGATTTCCATGCTTGTTGGTCTTCTTCCTCCTACTTCTGGCGATGTGTTGATTTATGGAAAGAACATATTGGCTGACATGGTAAATTTTTTTTTCTCTCATCTGTATCCACTTGTGGATGAAATATACTGATGTATTGAATTAATCTGGGACTAGAGCCCGGCGTTGCTGCCAAAGGCCTGTTAGCATCCATGCCTGTTATTTTGAGCTTTCATCTCGATGTCCCCCAAATAGATATCTTTAGTTAACAATTGATATAGGCCCAATTTTATGTATTAGTCAAAAGTTCTATCCATCGGTGTGGAATATTGGGTTAGACTTTTAGAGATGAATCTTCTTGTATCATACATTTAACTTTAGGCTGAGGACCTCCCTTTCTGATCATCAGTTGTCTACGTGAAATCCTCAATATGTGATGATTTTGTTGGTTGCTGCAGGATGAGATACGGCAGGAGTTGGGTGTATGCCCTCAACACGACATTCTCTTTCCAGAGTTAACGGTAAGAAGTAACTTTACACAACCTTTATCATTCCTGGATGTCACTATACGAACACCAGGAAGGATTTCTTATGTTCTTGTTTCTGTAATCATGGAAATAGCTTCAGGTGTTATATTTATTTTTTCGAAATGTGATGTGGCAGTTTGACTATTCTGTCTAAAATGGCAACTTCAATGAGCAATAGATTCGCTCAATATATGAACCTTGCAAACAAGCCACCACATCTTTCTATACACGCCCTCTGAAGGACCAACAACTGTCACAAAACAAAAACACCACGTAATGTCATTTTATTCTGAACTAGTTGTGCCACTGAAAGTGTTGTTGGTGAATGTGGAAACTTAGAATTGAGAAGAATAATCTCGACTACAACTACCTAGTCCCCTACTAAATGCAACCAGGTCATTCAACATTAAGAGTTCTATCATCCAACTATTATGTCCTAATTACTACAACTAAATTATCTCATAATTAAGACCGAATATTAATACACAGATATTTACAATATTCAAACAGTAGACTCGTATAATCTGACAATAATCTTTAGCTGTTGATCTAAGATCTTTCCGCCCTGTGCTTTACACCAATTCAAGTGGTCCAATTGAAAATACTTCATGTGTGTTACTTTGCAAATATCAAGGTGTTAAACATGCAGTTGTAATTTTCTTAGTCTTTCATATACTCAAAGCTTAATTTATACACATGTGAATATTCGAGATATGGATTCTCACATTACATTTATATGGTCCGTGGCTTATCATAGGTGAGGGAGCACTTGGAAATATTTGCTAGCGTAAAAGGTGTAGATGAAGACTCCCTCGATACTGTTGTGACAGAAATGGTAGATGAAGTAAGTACTAAGACTCCAGGTGGATTTGTACTCATCTTTTCACAAATTATTGTCCCTTTACATTTGAATGACATGGATTAAGCCCTGTGTCAAAGGGCCTTTTGTTGTGCTCTTCTTATGGGTCTGCTGTTGTGCTCCTTGTATGATTTTAATCAACTTCTGGTTGAGTGTGACTTGCAGGTTCTTATTTCTTTTTTTAATGATGAATACACCTTGTGTTGGTTTGTGGAGAACATTATCAGCAACATTTCTTCCTTTTGACCAACTATGAACTTCCTGGCAGATGTTTTGCCTCGTTCTATCTTTCTTCCTATTGCAGTTTTCATTCCTCATGGGATTTTCCTTCGCCAGAGTGGTTACCTTAAACTTGACTGTATAGGGTTGTCCACTCCCTTGTCATGTTAGGTAAATTTAATTCTACTTGCTCTTATGGAGGTTTGGGTCGGCTCCCATCCACTGCTATAAGCCTTTTACTCAATAATATATCGTCGCTTTATGGTGTACCCAGGATTTTCCCAGACAATATATTTGCTTACTTCAAAAGGCTGTCTTATGGAGAGATAAATATGAGTTGTTAAGTTGTCAGAGGCATGACAGTGTTAGCTGATAACCTATTTGCTACTGAGTATATCAAAGAACCGAATTAGTTGAGGTAGGCAGGCATTTGATAAGAGAGAAAAAAATCCAAGAAGGTCACACTTCTCCATATTCCAACTAAACTGCAGATAGCTGAATCCTGACAAAGCCAGTGTCGACAAATGTTTCCGAAGACCTTAACTCAAGCTTGGTTTAATCCATATTTACAATCAAACAAGAGGGGAGTGTAAAAATAACATATGCCAACTGTGTTCTAGTAGGTTGTTAAGACAATCCCTGATTTGTAGGGAATTGTTTGGGATTTTGTGTAGACTAGGAAGTTTCCTTAATTAGAGAAATCTGACAAGATTTAATGTGATTTGATTCAGTCTCGTACTTTAGCATATGTACAGTATAAATACCAGTCTTGTACCTACAATTCAATCAATGACAATCATTTTGCATCTAAAACTTTTATTATCTGTACCTCTCAGTTCCGATGTTTGTTGAATAAAATTGTAAAGCAAATGAAAAATCTTGGCCAAGCCTCATTTCTCATTAGGGTTTTGATAATTCCTTTCATCCTCGATTCTTTGAAAACATTGTAAAACATGAAGCCATAATCTTTCTCTATATTAGGCACATGGTCATATCACCCAACCGTAGTTTAGTTCGGACAATAGTAACTCGTGAGATGGTTTTATTGGTGGCTTGTAGGTCTACACTAAATATAAGTTCCTATCTCGCGTAACTTGCTAATATATTGCACATTGGTTTACTGTTCATTAAAAGCATGGAATGAAATGAGATGTAAAACAGGGTTTCCAGTGTGTCGCATGTAGTATAAGATTGGAAGAGTGGAGCTGGGAGCTGGCTTGGAAGTGGGATTAGGAAGAAAACAGGAGACTTGCTTGGGGACAAATTATAGTATTAGGAACGGAAGCTAAAGTGAGGATGGAGTAACATTGAATATAGTCTTCACAAATATAGTTTACATCTTTTGCAAGTTTAATAAAGGTTGCTTGCATGTCTTGTTTTGATGCTAATTACTGGAAAAGTACTCTCTGATATTGTTTCTTTTAGGTTGGATTGGCAGATAAAGCTAGTACTGTTGTGAGGGCCCTTTCTGGAGGTATGAAAAGGAAGTTGTCCCTTGCAATTGCACTGATAGGTGGCAGTAAGGTGAGAAAGGTGTTGAAACTTAAAATCTCTCTTTTAAAGAATTTTTATTGTTTACTCATTGTTATTATTATTATTTTTCCATTGAGACAACAGGTCATTATTCTTGATGAACCTACTAGTGGGATGGATCCGTATTCAATGCGATTGACATGGCAATTGATTAAAAAAATTAAGAAGGGAAGAATAATTTTGCTGACTACCCATTCCATGGATGAAGCTGAAGTTTTGGGAGATCGGATAGCTATCATGTCCAATGGTTCTTTGAAATGTTGCGGAAGGTTCGTTTTGTTTTTGTTATTTTGTATTTTGTTGTTGTTGTTGTTGTTGTTGTTGTTGTCATCATTTTTGCTCCCTTACTTTTTCATTATCTTGACAACTGCTAAGATCCAAATGTAAACACCATGTCAACTGCCGTAAGGGAACAATATATGCTGGTCTTTATTAGTCTAAATTTACATCTTGTTAACAGAAGTATTGATTTAGTATGTCCAATGTCGGTAGGATCCTTTATTTGCAGAGACTAAGACTTTTTCTGTAAGAGACCGAGTTATGAAAGACGGAGAAAAACATTTTTCAGTCTTCTAATGAAAGTTTGAGGAGTTAAAAGAGTTGAGTGGTTCTTGGCTCTGATGTTGGCTTGCAGTTGATGGATCACATATGGAATATATATGGATATTACTGCCTCTAAGTCCAGAAACATCATAGTGAATAGGGTTAGATACTAATGCTTCCAGAATTTCCGTGGTCCATGGCTGTGGGCCAAAAATATTTGTAACGAGATATGCATTAACATTTAGGTTATCCAGTAAGCACAGCCTCAGCAGTAAAGTGAAACTCAAGGAGTGGGGATTGTTTGAAGATAACCAGTGTACACTTTGTTCTTAGTCGGAACAAACACCTGAGCATCTGTTTTCTGTATACGCAGTTACCCTAAAATGGTTTGAAGTGAATAAATGATCCTTGGTCATTTGTTCTTTTGTTGTTCTTTTTCGAGACAGATTTAGTTGGGTTTGCACAGGTGTCTGTTGGTGCAATGTTGGGAGAGATCTGGGAGGATGTTTTAGATCAGTTGAGCAGCTTCTGTTTCAGAATCATTTTCAGAAACAGGTGCTGCTGGTGGGGGCTGTCTATCGTTGTGTACCAGATATGTCAGGATAGGAACAGGAGCTGAGTAAGCCAATCTATATCGTGGAAGTGGATGTGATTAATACTTTTTGAGTGTCTGCAAAGTTTTGTTTTGTTAATCATATTTCGTTATGTTAAGACATTTGCGTCCTAAAAATATTTACAAGGAGCACAAAGATACATCAGAACGTCTTAAACATCTGCTGTGAAAGATACGGAAATTCATACAAAGACTTCTGACCAGGGGGATATCAACTACACTATATGAGGTATGGAGGAAAAGGAATAGCATCGTCTACTCAAGTGTATGGATGTGTCACAAAAAAGACACAAGAAATTGGTCAATATTAGACTCTTTGTAAAATTCTGGAAAGGATATGAAGAATAAAACAGATCAAAATATTGTTGCTTGTATTTTTTGTAGATGTATAGTACTGAGGAAGGTAGGTTAAACTCCAAAAAAGAAAGGTAGGATAGACTTCATGCTTCTATCCTGTGTATGAATTTGTTCATTGTTGGTGAAATTTTCTAATTCACTTAAAAAGGGTTTACGGAATCATCGGCTGCTAAAACTTACTGATATATTTGGTACTTTTGGGCTCACTTATTTGTGTTAATTTCTCAATTTCATTTTTCTGCATTTACAGTTCCCTTTTCTTGAAGCATCATTACGGGGTTGGCTATACTCTTACCTTGGTGAAGGTGCATTCCTGCTTAATGCTCATATGAATTTTTGATTCTGTTTAATTTTTATCTAAAGATCTCGCATGATTCTACCTTTTTCAGAAGGCACCATGTGCTTCTGCAGTTACTGAAATTGTTTATCGTCATGTTCCATCTGCAACATGTGTGAGTGAGGTAATCCTCTGACATGTGGTTTCTTTTGCACGAATGATACATTAATATCAGTTCATTCTACTCAAAGATTGTTGATGAAGGTTGTTACCATTCATGTCAATTTTTAAGTCTGTTACCGCTGCAGGTTGGAGCTGAAATATCCTTCAAGCTTCCACTTTCATCCTCGTCTTCATTTGAGGCCATGTTCCGAGAAATAGAGCACTTTATGCAGATATCTGATCCCAACCTTAAAGCTATAGGCCAAGAAGACAATAACTATCTTGGCATTGAGAGCTATGGTATATCAGTTACTACCCTTGAGGAAGTTTTCCTCCGAGTGGCAGGAGGAGACTTTGATGAAGCAGAGTGTCTTAAAGAGAAAACTACATCCGCTAAACTTGATTCTGATTTGTCTGAAAATAGTAAGAATAACGATACAAAACCCCTATTCAAAGTGAAAGAGCATGAGACTTTTGTCAATGTTGCCAGGCATCTAATTGCTGTAGTCGGTAGTGCCTGTGGGATTTTTTGGACAACTTTCTTTAGCATCTTTAAGTTCATAAGTTTGCAATGCTGTTGTTGTTTTATGCTTTCAAGATCAACATTTTGGAGACACTTTAAAGCACTACTCATTAAAAGAGCAATATCAGCTAGGAGAGACAGGAAAACGATTGTTTTCCAGCTTTTAATCCCTGCTTTCTTTCTGTTCATTGGCCTTTTGTTTCTCAAGCTTAAGCCACACCCTGATCAGGAGTCGGTATCTTTAACAACCTCATTCTTTAATCCACTATTAAGCGGCGGTGGGGGCGGCGGTCCAATACCATATGATTTATCTTGGCCAATTTCAAAAGAGGTTTGTCAGTTCTTCTTAAATACAGAAATTCATTAGCTCCTATCAAGTCTTTGAAATCTTCCAATTTTTGCACATCATTTTGCAGGTAGCAAACCATATTCAAGGAGGCTGGATTCAGACTATTAAAAACACTTCTTATAAGTTTCCTGATTCAAAGAAAGCCCTGGATGATGCTATTTCGGCAGCAGGGCCTACATTGGGACCAGTTCTGCTTCACATGAGTGAATATCTTATGTCAAGCTTTAACGAATCCTATGAGTCAAGGTGCATACAGATGAAATTGTGTTGCTTGCAGTACATTTTTTGAAGCTTTTTATATCGTCTTGATAATTCAATCTCCCTTAAAAGGCAACTTATTGAGTAATACCATAACAAAAGGAACAATATAGTTTAGAGCTACCTATTTTCCCGAATAGGATTGTCCATTTCCTAAGAACCTATCACAAAACTACCCCTAGAGTGGGATTAGACTCAACTCCATTCACATCATTTTCTTTGGACACAATGATAATGCTTGTCTAAAGTATCGGAATTTGTAAGTAGCTATCTCCGTCCTTAACTAGAAGTCGTTTCAGCCAAAATGATTTATCCCTTGATATTAGTCATTTAGAATACCAAGATACCATTTAATATTTTTTTTCCTCTTCATACCCCTAATTTATTAATGATAGTCAAAGGGTATTTTAGACTTCATGAACTAAAAATTTATGACCACCATTCACTTTCTTAGTCAGTGTGAAAACCTTTAAAAGAGCTTATTTAGGGACGGCGGTAGTACGTATTTTTGACATGGTGACACACAATTAGTATATGGTGCTCGCTTCTAGCAATAGGTGTAACTGATACTTGCAATAAAATGTAATTGGAGCATCATGGCTTTAAAATGTGAAGTTAGCAGTTGGAATTGCAAAACCATCCTGTTTACTGCGGGTGAGTTTCCAGCTCAGTTCCTACACCTTATTTAAACAGCAACCACATCCTATTTTTTGTAAGATAGACTATATGCCAAGTTGATATAACTGCAAATCTTTGCTATTTTCATTGAAGAAATTTTCTTCCAAGATCTCTTCCCTTGCCATTAGAAAGTTGTGATACTTGATTTACTTTACTGAGGCCTCGTTTCCTGAATGTACTACTATCATCAAACAAGTTTTGTTTATCGCCTTTGGAAGACAAATCCTGCTCATTATTTCCCATTTTTGGTTCAGGTGTGGTGGTTTGCTAGGTTTAGATGTTTGAAAATGAGAATGAAAGGACCACGTGTAACCTAGGGTGCAGCTGGTTACCAAATATTTCACATTTTTCTCATCCATTTATCTTTTGAAAACACACTCTTCTCTTTCTTACTTCTATCCTCAAAATACACAACACTTAACACACAATGTTCAAAATCCAGTGTAATCCAAACAGACCCCAAGTTTCTCTGGGAATTCTCAACTGTTGTTTTGTGTGCTGCTTTATCGTGCTACAAACAGTTATTCTGGTTGGATGTACAAGTTATATTCCGAATGTGCATGACATAGTTATCTTTTGGCAGTTAATGCTGGAGGCCAGGAGACTTGGAATACTTAATACTCCCTCCGTCCCGAAATATAAATCGTTTTAGTTTTTGGGTTTTGTCCCATAATATTAGTCCATTTAGAATATCACTGGAGCATTTATTACATTTTTCTTCCTCCTACCCCTAATTTATTATCAATCCAACAACTTTTCATTACGTTACAATTATTGCATTAAAGCAGTCAAATGGTATTTTATACTTTTGTCCTTAAAACTTATGACATTCTTCCACTTTCTTAAACGGTGTGAAAACTCTAAAAAAGTTTTATAATTTGGGACAGAGTGAGTATATCAGAACAAGATAATGAATTTATCTGAAATTAGATACTCACAGGAAGTTTTAGATAGAAATGGGGAAGTATAATATTCAGTGACAAAACAGAAATACTTGAGTGAATTAGGAACTTTCTTGGGCTTAAAAAATGCTTTTTACATCTTAGAGGCATTACCAAATAATAAATGGGATCAAGGGACTATTGGCATGAGGATTAGGTACTGAATAAATTGGAAAGGGAGATTCTTTTCTTTAGGTGTGTATCCAAATATAATTAGATGAACTTCATTCTATTTGTTAGACAGGTCAAATGTATGAATTACACTTTCTCTGTTACAGTAACCGTTAACGCTTTTTGATGAGGTCTCTGACTTATCATGGTATATGGGTGAACCTTGTTTCAATTCATTAGTGTTGGAATTTGTTGTGTTAATTTGTACTTGTTGTTAGAATATGTGTTATTATCGATATTAAAGTATTGTACTGTGTGTCGGCTAAGTGTTTATCGGACTTATGTGTGTGCCGTGTTGGACAAGAAAGCCCATTAGGGTTTCGTCTTATGTAATGTGTTTCCTATATGAAGTATTGAATGGTAGAGGATGGGTTATCAATTTACTGAATCCCAGTTTGTGTTTACTGTGTTATAACTTTAACATTTATAAAAGCTTTATAGTCCTCTGGGCATCTTATGAATTATAATTTGCAGATATGGAGCGATCATAATGGATGACCGGAATGGTGATGGGAGTGTAGGGTACACTGTTATGCACAATAGTTCTTGTCAGCATGGTGCTCCAACTTTCATTAATATAATGAATGCTGCCATATTTAGACTGGTGACTCAAAACGAAAATTCGACCATAAAAACTCGCAATCACCCTCTGCCCTTGACAGAAAGTCAGCATCAGCAACGTCATGTATGTTCTTATCCTTTTAGCTTGAACTGATTGCAACACCTGTCTTGCTTGTTTTCTGAAGTTGTATGTTGAAAGTTGTAGCATGGTTGATTCCCGATGAAAGTAAAAATCTGCAGATTTATTAATTTTTTTAACTGGAAATATCATTGTAAGCATTCTGATTTTTTTCTTTGTGTGTGTGTGTGTGAATAAGAGCACGTTTTCATTAAGATCGAAATACAATCTGTCCAAGATACAAAAGTAGCCCAAAATGTACATAGAAAAGCCCCAGGTATAAAAACTACGAAAAAATCTAAACACAAATTTACAGTCATCTTCCAACATAAATTTGTGATGCTGACATTTGACCATTTTACTGCTCACCCTATGACTTTCTATATATAGTGTGTCAGGCACAACATGAGATTGGATTATGACTGAAATTCCTCTTGCATTATTAGCACTTTGTTTTTGTAAATTGAAAAAACACCACTGCTTCTCTCCTTAATTACCTTGGTCTTTTTGAATTATATAAGTAGGCTTTAGGGGACATTGGTTACTTCGTTTTCACCATGGAATATGAATTGATTGTAGGATCTGGATGCCTTTTCTGCTGCAGTTCTTCTTACCATGGCCTTTTCATTTATTCCCGCCTCATTTGCAGTTGCCATTGTAAAGGTAAGTCACAGTTCCTTTCTTTTGTAATCGGATGAAATCCGAAGATTCTTGTCATCTTTTATCGTATCAATGATGAGTTTACTATTGGATACAATGAGTTACTTCAAGCATATGATTTTGATGTCTTATACCTGGAATATCTATGTCATTTTCCTTTTCTGTTGCTTTGGCAAGATACTGATGCCGGTAGCATAGCTAAACCATGCAGTGTTTTCCAATTCTACAGTTATTCTAGCAACACCAGCTTGATTATTTAGTGCTATGAGTTTCCATTGAGAAATTCTCTGATCATAAAGACCACTGCATGTTCATTTTGGAAGACTTACATAATTAATATACACAGTTTTCCTGGGCAGGTTATGGTGTCTCGAGTCGTCTAAGGTCTAGGTTAATGATCCTGGGCTGCAATTGGCACTGAATGAAGCATTTGGTTCAATAATCTTGAGTTTACGTTGTTTTCTGCTGTTATGTCCATTGGTCAAATATGTGGCTGCTAATAAAGATCTTTTGAATTAGGCATTGAGTTCATGACATATAATATAACTAGTGGCCCAAACCTATGTGCAAACACCTATTACACTGAAAAAAGGACCACTTTGTTAGAGAAGATAGAGATACTACAGTTATGTTAGTGTGGAACAGTTTTTTATGTAATAAAGGCGAGTAATATAAAAACTTGTACCTACAGTCCTCCTTAGTGACATAATATACTAAGAAACTAATCCTGAAAGCTTCTTAGGAAAATTCCTGATTTGAAGGATTGACTATATTCTTGAAAACCGTGTATCTCTCTCTGTGTCAATGTTAATTATCCATCTTTGATTCTCGAAACTACAGCGAACTGAGTGCATCAACTCCGCTATGGATTCTGGTGTTCTAGATGCAACAATAGACATCACCAAGGGATGCTTTTAGTGGAGTTCTGTGACCATGTTAATGGAATGAAATGTTATAAGGTGCAGATTAAATTTGAAGCACTTAGGGATGTAGTAACGAGCTGAATACAACCAGGGGAGTATGATATAACGCACTATGATAAATTACCACCTCATCTGAAAAAGCTTAAGCTGTTAAGGAGAAATGTAATTTATACATTTATACCTCTATCACCCCAAAAGTGCATAAATGTTGTCACTTGTGCAGCTAATGAATGGTGAAAATAGGCAGCATCGAAGAGTCTGTGCCGCAGGCTCTATCCTAACATCCAAGAAGGGTGATCTTCGGTTAGCTTGGTATTTGGATAGTTGTAAATAAGCAATAGGCTTTCTACGCTGCTCTTGTTTACCTCTGTAAAACATTCTGTCTAATGTTTAAATTAAAGTGGCCTTGGCTGGTTTTAAAAAAAAAAAAGGCTGAAAATATTAATATAAGCTTGCTGCTCTCGTTATGTCGAGGTATGTGCATTCCATATGCTTATTATACGTGCATTCAATTGATTGTGTGATGTATGGGTTACAGGAACGTGAAGTAAAAGCTAAACATCAACAACTGCTTAGTGGGGTAATCACATTCTATCAATAATGTTCATTTTATTCAATTCTGGATACACGTTTGTGTTTTTCTCCCCCCGTTTCCTTCATGATTTTGAAAAAATTGAGGCCTTTCAGGTATCGGCATTGGCTTATTGGGCTTCAACTTATGTATGGGACTTCATCAGTTTCTTATTTCCCTCATCAATTGCTATACTTCTCTTCTTCATATTTGGTATGTCATTTTTATTATTATTATTATTGTTATTGTTATCCGTTATTATTATTTATTTTTTTACTCACTCCGTTCCAAAATACTCCCTCCGTCCCACTTTGTTTGGGACTTTTGGGAACTCATAAAAATAAGGAGACATCATTTAATGTCTTGTCTACTCATTAAAAACATAGGTCCATTACAATTACATCCTTTTGTGTTCTTCTACATTTTTCAATAAATTGTTATATGAGGTCATTTTAGACATTTAAGAGATAAATTTAATTCTAAACATTAGAAGTGGGACTAATTTTGGGACATCCCAAAAAGGAATAAGTCCCAAACAAAATGAGACGGAGGGAGTATAATTCAATTTAGGGGTTATCACACAGATTGAGAAAGTTGGTGAATGTCAAAAATTTGAAGGATAAATTTCTTAAATGGCCTTTGACTATCATTAATGCAATATTTGTAAAGTAATGAAAGTTGTTGGATTGACAATAACTTAAGGGTAAGATAAAGAAAAAGGTAATATATGCTCTTACCCACTCTCCGACAGTTGGGTTGCATAGTCTTTCATCGATTCCCATTTTCTTTATGCCCTAGTATGGTACTATAAAATTTTCCCTGTAAGACCTAATGTATTATTAACTTAACTTTCTTTCTTTTAGAAAACTTGCCTTCTTGCACTGATCTTTTTTACTCCCTTTATTACTCTTCTACTACTAATATTCCTTTATGTTTTTGAAATATTAACTTAATAACCGATCTTTTCTTAAGGTCTTGAGCAGTTTATTGGAAGAGATTCCTTCTTCCCCATGGTGATTATGCTTTTGGAATATGGACTTGCAGTTGCATCCTCGACATACTGCTTAACCTTTTTCTTTTTTGACCACAGCTTGGCCCAGGTATACACCTGCATCGTCTTGCCTTATTAATCAATGCTTTTGCTTTTGCTTTTGCTGTAGCTGTATCATTCCTTTATACTCCTTGGCACTCGCAGAATGTTGTTCTCTTGGTCCATTTTTTCACTGGGCTTATCTTGATGGTTTTATCTTTCCTAATGGGCTATATGAAGTCCACCGCTCATGCTAATTCTATCCTCAAGGTTCGTATACGTAACTCAGCTATCCTCAACTCTGAATTCTGGAAGCTATGAAATTCATAATTAAATATGATGAAAATTATGTTTTTTGCTTTATTCCAATATAAAATCTTTTATACCTTCAGAGAATACTATATTATATCCCAACATTTTAAGCTTTACTATGTTTTCTCCCCGATAGCTGACTTGCCTGCCACTATGTATCATGCAACCTCCATTCCTATCTATCTGTCGTGTTTGAGATTTTCATGCATATTTAAAAAAATGGGTGTATGTCGTAAGAGTTAAGTTTATAAAGTTTAAAATATCCTTTGACTATCATTAATACAATGATTGATTGTATAGTTTGAAAAGTCGTTGGATGGTTAATAAATTAGGGTAAGATGAGGGGAGAAAAGCTAATAAATGCTCTTTTTTTTTTCCTTTCTTAAATGACTATATTAAGAGACAGAGGTAGTAGAAATGTAATGATGTTCAGTTTCTTTATAGTTTTCACTTTTTCTCTTTGCCCACTGAGGTACATGCCTTGTCACCTTTTATGGTCAGCTTATATTTTTGAATCTCTTTGCCAGAACTTTTTCAGGTTTTCACCAGGATTCTGCTTTGCTGATGGCCTAGCTTCACTGGCGCTTTTACGACAAGACATTAAAAAAGGCTCTAGTGGTAGAGTTCTTGATTGGAATGTCACAGGTGCTTCCATTTGTTATTTGGCTGGAGAGGTACCATTTCTTATCTCCAGATTATTGGAACTGTCTTTGTCCTGTACACTAGTCATTAACCCCTGGGTTTAAAATTTTATTTGGCAGTAGTTTTATTTCTAGTGATTTTGAAAATGTTGCCATGGTATTATATTTTCCTTTGCCTGTCCATCCTTCTTCCTCCGTTCGTATGGAACTTTGTAACTTTCGACTAGTGATTTTTCCCTTCTATTTGGGCATTGTTTCTTGTTTATGGTGTTTAATGTATATTTATAAATTACACTTCTCCTTAAAAACTTAACCTTTTAGGTGAGATGGTAATGTATAATGGCACTAGAGTACAATCTTTTAATTCGTATGCGATGTAACCAATTTGCCCCATTTATTTAGAGGAAAAGAAAAACTATTGTTGCAGTGTTGCTACCTGGCTATAACAAAACTACTGTTGTCTGTCTACCCTTATCCGCGTGTTGCAAAGGCCATGCGTAAAGGGACATGTTAGATAGATGTATAAATTACACTTATCCTTAACAATTTAATTTCCTAGGTGAGATGGTAATTTATCATAATCTCTGCGCAACTATTTTGTTTCACTAAACTAATTTTAATACTCACTTATTTTGCCTAAGCATCAGTTCGTTGTTCTTTCTGAAAAACCTTCTTGCTAATTGGAGAGGGAAATAACAGTCATGTTCACTTATAAACTTACCCATTGAAGTTAGAAGAAATTGGATTGAAGTTTGGTTGTTATTAGAGTTAGAAGAATAATTGAAATTTTAAAGCACATATTAGAGCAAACTAGTTCATGTTATTCTAACGCATATTACATTATCCCAAAACAACTAAGTCTAAAGTAATAGAACAATATGGGAGGACAGTTTGACTCGACAATTTTGGCTTAAGATACCTTTGGATTAAGCTAATCCGTATCATGATTATTGTGTGGGTTCACTTCAGTGACATATTGGGCTAGTTTTAATTTTTTTACAGCTTTTTCAAACTGAATGTGTAAGGTGTTTTTGTCGGTGTAAAAATGAGTTCCTTTACATGTGACAGGCTGTCATCTATTTTGTTCTGACACTTGTATTGGAGCTATTGCCTCTTCACAAGATGAACTTTACTACTCTGTGCAATTGGTGGATGAGTGTGAAAATGTTCCGGGATCTAGTTCTAACTCATATTCAGAGCCACTTCTACATTCGTCATCTGGAGTCTTGGCTGTTGAAGTTGAGCAGGAGGACATAGATGTCCAAATAGAGAGGAATCGAGTACTGTCAGGTTCAACTGATAATGCAATTATCTATCTACGTAATCTTCAGAAGGTATTACTTGCCTAATATTTTCCAGATTTTGCTTTACATTACCTTTTGTGTAGGATCAGTAATATAATAATTGCAGGTGTATCCTGGAGGAAAACACCATGGACCGAAAATTGCTGTTCATCCGTTGTCTTTTGCGGTCCAGGAAGGAGAGTGTTTTGGTTTCCTAGGTACTAATGGGGCAGGAAAGACGACGACTCTGTCCATGTTATCTGGTAATAATCATCTTCCAGAAATTGTGTTTACCAATTGCAATTGTGTCTCTGTTAAGCACATGGGAATATCTACATATCCCTGTACAGTGTACGCTCTGTTCTTTATGTCCGAAAAAGATAATAAAAACAAAGACATTGTTGCTCTTTATGATAAAATGAAAATCCTTGAATAATGGAGGTTTGCTTTGACTCCAAGTCCTAAATAAAAGGAAAATATGAAAAATCAGTACTCGTCCCTAAAAGATAGCTACCAAATATTATCCACATTAATCTCCCAAAATCCTACACCTTAGTCACTGAATCTGCAGCAGCCAAATACTCCCTCCGTCCCAAATTATAAGGCATTTTAGAGTTTTCACACATTTTAAGAAAGTGGAAGAGTGTCATAAATTTTCATAGTAAAGGTCTAAGATACCCTTCGACTGTCATTAATAATGGTTGTAAAATTTATAATGAAATGTTGTTGAATTGATAATAAATTAGGGTAAAAGAAAAATTAAATGTAATGACCTTATATAATGGGACAAAACTAGATAACCTAAATGCCTCATATTTTGGGACAGAGTAGTTCACAATTGCGCAACAAAGAATCCACTAATGAAAATTCACGACATATGCCTTGCATGACCATGTTTTGCCTTGATGGTGCCTGTTTACCATGTGATCACATGCTATCAAACCTGCAATGTTAAACCTTCCTTCCAATTGGCATCAATTTTCACACTTTCTTCAGCAACTGTCACCGCTCCTAGCATATCAAAGCAACAAAAAACAGGGCTTTTAATGCAATATTTGTTCAAAACAAAATCATTTTAATCCAAAACCATCACACTATTATCACCCTTATTCAAATTTATTTTGGTATCCTCTAATCCAAAATTCCGAGTCCTGTAATTGTACGTAGTGAATGTTGAAAAAAAACGATGATTTAGTTCTTTTTGCGTTGCTGAAATCATGTTCTGATTGCAGGAGAAGAATGCCCAAGCAGTGGTACAGCTTTTATATTTGGTAAAGATATGCGTTCAAACCCAAAGGCTGCTAATCGAAATGTATATATTTCTTTCTTGTGTATATATACTTTTTCTCTTTGCTCGTGATGTATTTTTGTTTTTGACCTGGTTTTTCTTGATATTTCAGATTGGATACTGTCCTCAATTTGATGCCTTGCTAGAGTATCTCTCTGTCCAAGAACATCTAGAGCTTTACGCAAGAATAAAAGGAGTTCCAGAATATATCCTTCAAGATGTAGGTCTTCGATAAGATTTCTATTTTCCATGCGTACAGTACGATGAACTATCATTTGCCTTAGAAACTGAAAACTTATTCTTTTTCATGCTTTTATGGTTTTTTTAATTGTCAAAATCAGCGTTTGAGAATATTTTTGCTTTTTTTGTTTAACTATGAATGTTTATAAACTAAACTGGGATTTACGTCTTGAGATAGGGATGTACAAAACTACTATAACCAGCAAGTAATGATGGGAATTGGGTGACAGTATGGATTCTTCACTTTGAGTACAGCAATTTTCTTGGTACCGTGAAAGTTGTGTCATCAAACGACAATTGGATAAGATTTTTGAATTTCCTTTTGGTTTTGGGCTGGGGTGAGGTGGCCAAATGTATTTGGGGGAGAATGGCTTTGAGAAATTGTAGGTCTTAGAAGAATAAAATCATTGTAAACCTCCGATTTTCAGGGATATGTAAGACATTCCCATGCGTTTCTGCTCAATTAAAAACGTCATTTGACTTATGTTGACCACTAAATGTGAGTATATACCTCCTTACATCAAAGTTCTAGCTTCCCTCCTTTCATTCCGTGGGATAGGGAGTGGGGACCCTTTCGGTTAGGGTTTAACCGCTTTCTAGCTTCCTCCTAGGTGACAAAACTGTCGCTCTTTTGGTGTTTGATGCTGGAATTTATTCATCCTTGCCTATAATGTATGACTTATTATCTTCTATTACCGTCTTTGGCAGGTTGTCAAAGAAAAGTTGTCTGAATTCGATTTGCTTAAGCATGCCAATAAACCATCATTTACCTTGAGTGGTGGTAATAAGCGTAAATTATCTGTGGCAATTGCCATGATTGGTGATCCGCCCATTGTCATTCTTGATGAGCCATCTACAGGTACTACCTTTTTCTTATGTCTTCTGACATTCCTTTTGAGCTGTTGTAATCTGACCAGGTATTCTCGTATAGATTGGCTTCATTCCTTTGTGCTGACACATGAATATTGAACATCCCAAACATATTGCAAATGGGTGCCTATCCTATTTCCACTTAGAGCTTTAAGTAAATATACCAGCAGTTTATTATCGTCATATTGATATTGCAAAGTTGAATCAACCTGTCAAGCCTAACATGCTCGGTGCGTTTATAAAACACTAAGCATTATCAAATCTCAAAGTCATTCAACACAA
Source organism: Gentiana macrophylla (assembly GCA_026214975.1). Taxonomy (NCBI): domain Eukaryota; kingdom Viridiplantae; phylum Streptophyta; class Magnoliopsida; order Gentianales; family Gentianaceae; genus Gentiana; species Gentiana macrophylla. The sequence goes on from CM047810.1 coordinate 16,180,004, forward strand.
CTACTTAACATCAAGATATACAGGATCTATCTGATGTACATTAACTTACATTCTTGGTGAAACAATAATTTATCATGGTATCAAAACACGAGATTCTGGGTTTAAATCTCACTACTGACCCATTTATTAAAAGCTACTGCTATTATGCTGCTACTTGCTCACATATTGGCAAGCCCACTGTGAAGGGGGGGAGAGGGGATGTTAAAGTGCATATATGTATATATTATGTGTCCCCTAATGGCTTACATTTTCAGGTGAGATGATAACTTACATATACCCTTTCTTGATTTTTATTTGTCATGAATTTCGCTAGTCTCCTAAACTAGTATTGATATTTCATGTATTCTAAGTGGCTAAAGTTTCACACTCATATCTTCAGATATGTAATGTAATGTAAATATCGATGAATGCTAGGTATGGATCCCATTGCCAAACGATTCATGTGGGAGGTTATATCACGTTTATCAACTAGACAAGGAAAAACAGCTGTTATTCTGACCACCCACAGCATGAATGAAGCACAAGCTTTATGCACTCGTATTGGGATTATGGTACTTTTCAGAGCAATTACCTTGATGATAGTTTATTTAACTGCTAAATATATTCTAACTGTGTTATCCTCTGTGGACTTGTATTCCTAAAGGTTGGAGGCAGGCTTAGATGCATCGGAAGTCCCCAGCACCTGAAAACTCGCTTTGGAAATCATTTGGAATTAGAGGTAATTTTGCTCATGCAAATATATAATTGATATTTTTTGTTCTAAATAATGCTATTTTTCCGTACAGATCAAACCTACTGAAGTTAGCTCCATGGACTTGGGAAACTTTTGCCAAACGATTCGAGAAAGGATCTTTGACATCCCATCACATCCACGAAGTATTTTAGGTGATCTTGAAGTTTGCATAGGTGGAACCAACTTCATTGTGTCGGAGAATACATCAGTGGCACAGATAAGCTTGTCCAACCACATGATAGTTGCAATTGGAGCTTGGCTTGGAAATGAAGCAAGAGTGCAAGATCTTGTACATGCAACTGCAACTGATACTTCTTCCACCACTTTCGGTGACCAGTTGTCTGAACAGCTGGTCCGTGATGGTATGCTCATTGATCTTTCCGTTGTTTTTTGTTTCTCATCCTATGGATTTTATAGTGGTATATCGAATAGTCTTAAACACTCTGTCCCATTTATCAGTCTGATGGTATGCTCATTGATCTTTCCATTGTCTTTAAACTGATGATTAATTGCTGTCTTTGGTACATTAAAATACAGGCGGTATCCCATTGCCTGTATTTTCAGAATGGTGGTTAGCTTAAAGAGAAGTTCTCCACTATTGATTCGTTTATTCTGTCATCATTTCCTGGTGCAATTTTTCAAGGGTGCAATGGATTGAGTGCCAAGTATCAGGTACGAGACATGCTATTCTAATTTTCTGAAAATACATATCTGATGAAACTAGACAAAGAAGTTCATTATACAATTAAGCAGTACCAGGTCTAAAATAAAAAACCCATGATAATTTAGCAAAATGCATAACGATGGATATTATTTTACGAACAAGAATGCTACAGTCACAACATGAGGCCCACACCCCCAGCCAGGTTGTTTATCAATCTACTAGTCCTATGTCAAGCCATTAGGATTTATGACGCACTATCATCAAGCGCAGAATGATGGGTGTTGATGAGGGTGTATCAAGCGCAGAAATGGTGGGTGTGTATGAGGGTGTGCTGCTGGTAGTATTTTTCTGGTACAAAATATATGCGGTTAATACGAAATTATCGTAAATACTTTAAACTATGAATTTGGTGCAATGATCCCTTCAGTGGTCTATTACAACGTTAAAACTCAAGTGTCTTAACATGTTTTTTAGAATCAACAAAAATGCGCATGCTCTTTTCTGTTGTAAATGCAAGCAAAACACATGGCACCCACCCTCACTACTTGGTTTTGCACATAGACTGGTGAATGTACATCATAAAAGAACAGAAGTAAAGTGTTTTCTGTTGCCTGATTTTATTATCAATATGTTCTACTACATTATTGACTGCTTTGTTGATCATATCGTCATTCTTGAGCAGCTACTGCGCACAGATGAACTCTCACTTGCTGATGTTTTTGGTCACTTAGAATCTCACAGGTACAATACCTGCACTTCTGCTCTGTTCTCATTTGCTTTCTTGATGTGTAATAGTGATCTTACGTCATGCTTTCATCTCTGCAGAAACCGACTGGGTATATCGGAATACAGTATCAGTCAATCAACATTAGAAACAATATTCAATCATTTTGCCGCTAACTCGTGAGCAAAAAGTAACATAATCTTGTAAGAAACTGGCCCTTTTCTTGAAGAAGAGGTTGGTTTGCCCATTATTTGCTGTTGAATGCAGCTGTAACAAGTATATTGATTATCTTGTGTATAGAAAAGCTTTATTCAAAGTTTGTAGTAGAGCTTGGTGATTGGTGAAATGTCGCAGTAAATTAGTTTCAGTAAGGTCCCTATTATATCTCCAAAAAAAAAAATTGTTTCACCTGCACCTACTTTGGTCCATCTCCTTGCCATCAGATTAGCATATGGGGGGTTGATCAACTGCAATATATATATATATATATATAGAGAGAGAGAGAGAGAGAGAGAGAGAGATCATACTCGAAAGGAAGAGTGTAGGATTGAAATGAAGCCCATGATCCATAGTTCCTTTGACATATCTCAAGATACGTTTGAGAGCCTGCCAGTGTATTGATGTAGGTGTCTGCATGAATTGACTCGAGCAATTGACAGAGGAAGTACTGTCAGGGCTGGTTAGGGTCAGGTAGTGAAGGCCTCTTATGGCACTACGAAATAAGCTACGATTACTCATAGGTGAGCTGTGAGTATGTGTGAAATGTTTTCCTGTCACCATTGGAGTGCGAAAATTAATTGATGTTTTCCAGATCCAACCTTTATAAGAGCTGAGCAGCATAATGTTTATGAGCTTCCATGCTTGAAAAAAGTTAAATAAAAGCCAAAGATCCTTTAGGGCAAAGGTTGAGTGAAGTTTCTTAATAAAGTGTTGAATAAACTGAGGTGAGATCCCTGTTACGGGGAAGTCATCCACATATACAAGCACATAAACAACTGTGTGGTTCTTATTAAAGAATGTATTTTCTGATTTAGATTGTTGGAATCCCTAGTGCATCAAACCAAGCCATTAGGGTTTGCTTAAGTCCATAGAGAGCCTTCTTTAGTTTGCAGACATAGTTAGGCTTCAAGAGATTCACAAATCCTTTTGGTTGTGGCATGTACAGAGTTTATTGCAGTGGTCGATTTAGGAAGGCAATGATGATAACTTGCCTCATATTCCAATTGGTAGTGGCTGTTATTGCAATGATACTCGTTTTGGCGGAGGCTTTATCCACTGGACTAAAGGTTTCTTTGAAGTTGTTCCCATAAGCTTGATGAAATCATACAGTAACCAACCTTGCCTCGTGCTTAAGGATTGAACCAACTGGATTTGGTTTAAGTTTGAATATCCACTTGTTCCCAACTAGATGTTGTGTTGATGTAAGAGGTACAAGTTCCCATGTATTGTTCATGCACATGGCTTCATATTCTTCTTCCATTTCCCTTTCTTTTGAGGTTTTTTTTAGGGCTTATGATTCCTTATTTGATTTAGCATGATGAAAAATTGTGGTAAACTTATCAACATATACACATCCTTATTAGGCTTAAAGAATCCACTTTTGGATCCAGTTTGCATTAGTATACACATCCTTAACCATGATTGGGACAAAACCAAAAGATTCCACTCTATTTGACAAAACTAATAATCAATACCCAAGTGTAACCACTTAACTGAAGACACATGGTACACAATATTACACTCCCAGTCAGCAATAATGATCTAGTCAGCTCCCAAGTCAGCCATATTCTTCCGATAGTTATAAATAGACGGCTTCTATTGGCATCACGTTTTTACTTCAATTGACATCGATACTTCAGACACTCTTAAAATCACTGCTGGCACCACCATAATATTTTTATGCAACATAACATCTGTGTCACTGCCGTTTATTTTCGATACGGGCATCACTGGCACTGACGTTTCAGTGGCATTGATATTATAGTTATAAATGTATCTTTGGTGAAAAACGTCAGACCCACTAATGTTATTAGCGAAACAAAACGCCAGTGGTACTGACGCGATACCGAAGTGTCGAAAAGCAATTTAGGGTGGTGGTGAAGTAAATGAAAAATAATAATAAAAAGAGTGTCAATAGTAAATTTATGGCGCTGATAGAAACCGCATAAAAATATTACCCCTTATTACCCTCAAAAAATTATTATACCCATTGGAAAATAATTAACAAAAGTTTCATTTCTCTATCCGATAGTCTGAATGCAAAAAAGTGTTAGGTGAGGTTTGAAATGAATATTGGTCTTGACAAAGATTTCACACCTGAAATTTTCAAAATACATCCACCTTCATTGTTTTTTTTTTCCTTCCTTTTTTTCAAGCAAATGTAGCTATGCACAAGTATGTATATTCAACATAATGGACTCTTGTCCAAGTTTTAGGTGAGGGCCTGAGACTTTGAGCACTTGTGTGGATTATTAGTTATACGTACTTTAATTAACTGCATATATTCAAACTATAAACACTAAAATATACTGCCTCCGTCCAAAATATATTTGGGTTTGAATATCTGTATACAGATTAAGAAAATGGTTTAGTGACAGTAATTTTAATGGTTAAAATCTTTGATACCTTTGACTCTCATTAATGTAATAGTTGTAAAGTAGATGAATGTATAATAAAAATAAGGGTAAAATGAAGAAAAATGTAATAAATACTCTATTGGTATTCTAAAGGGAATTATATTATTAGACAAATTCAAAAAACTAAACGGACTCAGATAAGAACTGATTATGCTTTTCAAACCGAATGATTTGCATGTATGCATTGAGTGGTATTTATAGGCAAAAGAATGTCTCATCCGAATCAACATACGCCTTCACAAAACAAAACAATTCATCTCACTCATGTCGATCCTTGGCTTGTTATGACCAGGGGCGGCTCCATTAAGGCCCAAATGGGTCAAGTTGCCCCTTAGAAAAGAAAGGAAAACAAAATTCTATGCATTTCTAACACTATTTAAAGTAAATAATAACTACCCTTAAAAAAAACTACATGTATTACGTAATTGACCCTCTATCATATTGACCAATTGACCCTCTATTTTTTTTTTTTAAATATTAATCATTGATCTGTAATCATACTTGGATTTTTAAAGTAATACTTATAAACTTGCAATACGAATTACAGTACTTCTCGATCGCTGACCCGTGTGATTTTCATTTAAATCCAAACTCCAAAAACAAATCCCCTAAAAGGTGAGCTAATTGTCAAAGGAGTGATAAAGTAAGGTCACATTGAAGACAATGTTGTCTTTTTCCTCTATTACTAGTGAAGTTTTTGTATAGTACAGACTCACGTGCAGGAGACACACGACGCAAGACGATCCTGAACCACACGATTAAGTGCAGAATAAAATTGTGTGGGACAGAGCCATGCTTGCGCAGTGTGTCTCACTCCACGTAATACACACTACGCAAAAACTTCCCCTATTACTACTACTGTCCATTCCTTAAGTCAGAGAAAGAAATGATGCTGATGCATAATATGGTGGAAAATTTATCTTCAGTGACTTTACTCAGTGAATCGCTCACGCGTGGCAGAGATCTGGACCCACGTAATTTCCACATACTGGGCAGACTGATATTCCACCTCAAGAAATGCATGGTCAGAGATCAGATCCCGCCACGTATAGATTCCCTACTAAAAAGTCCCTACAGTAGAACGACCCAATATGGTGGCTCTCATTCTCTCAAATTCCAAGGTTTTGATATATATTAAGTTAATCCCTAAGTTGTCAATGTTAGATTTTGGACGGACGTTGAAGTAAATTTGACAAAAGTGATACACTCAATAGTGGCGAATTCAAAAAGAAAATTATCAGAGGAATACAAGAGCGAAAATAAAATCAAAAAAACTTTTAATTATTCCTGTGGGAGATTCATCTATTTGTGATATATATCAAAAAAAAAACTTTTAATTAGATAAGAGATGGGGTCGTTTAATTGGTAAAACCTCGTTGTCATCCCTTGGCCTTGGGCTTAGCCTTAGGTCCATCACCATGCCATGGATTAGGGCCAGGGCCAATAAATTTACTAAATTAGTTTTATATATTAGATTTAATTTTAGGTGTATTCTATCGATATTTTTATTACTTCCAGAATCATAATTATACATAAATTTTAACATAGCACTTGTAATAGAATCCATCAAGGGGTAAGCGGTGGTCAAAAATCAGATTTTCTGATTCTAACTCTTGAGATCCAAATTTTAGGTAAAATACAATTGCAGAATCATAAATAAATTTTAATCAGCACTTGCAATAACATGATCTGTATTCAACAAATTCTGGACATCATACTCTATCTCTACCACAATCTGAAAGAATTTACAAATTCAAGTTTTTACTATATATTTTCAAACATTTTTTAAATATATACATGTATATTTCTTTAGAATGACAAAAAAAATGTTTTTAACAAATATTTCATTGTACGGATCTTTTATAAATATTTAAAAGATCAACACAAAGTAATATTTGAATAATATAAATATTTATCAGTATAAGAATAGATAGTAAATTATATATATATATGTGTGTGTGTGTGTGTGTGTGTGTGTGTGCGTGTGTGTGTTTGTTTTTCAAAATATGTCTTATTTTTTATGGTTTGTAGTTATTTAATGTTGTGCAGTAGAGATTCTAATACAGTTGACCCTGTGTAGAGATTGTGTAAAACAGATAAAAATGGTGTTGTAGTCTGTAAAGTAGAGAATCTGTTAAAAGACACTAATGCGAATACTCTAAATATATATATGTTCACAAAAGTAACTACGTGACGCCAATAGAATTCAACTAATTTTACTTGGTTAGTAGTTCATTTTCAGTACAATTTTTATTATAGAATATTTTAAAAAATAATTCATGGCATCAACTTTATTGAGAGCACTTGATCTTCTCACTAAGAGCACCTGTAAATGATAATAAATCTGAATTTTAGAGAACCAAACAGTACAGTTCACATCTATCTAAAATACACATGCATTAAGGTCTCTCATCCGATCTGTACACAACAAATTTTAAAAGATAGCCCGGACATTTAGCGAAAATTGTGATAATACTCCAGATCCATTCCTTCTATTTCTCTCACCATTTGTGGCCCGATTTCCTTTTCTTTTTATTTATATTCATTTTTTCATTACTTATTCTTTGCTTCTTCTTTTTATTTAAGATTGCTGACATGATCTAATGTAGCATATTAATACTAGTAAAATTGAATGTCGTGCAAAGTACGGCGTGCCCATGCTAGCCGTGTAAATTTATCGAGTATTTTAATAATCATAGAGGAATGAAATAATAACATAAAAGGTATACGATACGTGTCCGACAACCAACACGACATAATACGCTCTGATACATTACGATGGCATGTCCGGCACGTGTCGGTTGATGAAATGAATATCCGACACATCTTCGACATCTCCCGACATCGTATGGATACTTTTCGACACTACTGAACAATTTTTTTTCAATTTCTACTTAAATCTATTTTAACCGAAAAAATGAAGCTATCTTCGACATTATTTGCAACAACACGTGTTCTACCAAAAACACGACACGACACGCCGATACACCCCGACGCCATATCCAACGGTTGTCGGTTGATGAAATGAATATTAATTAAAATTTTAATTAAAATCTAACATCTCTGTCAATACTCCATGACACAAAATCGACACCTTTCGGCAATCATTGAACCATTGACCAAAAAAAAAAACCGACACACACAATATATAGAAGTAAAAACGAAGACGGAAAAAATAATAAATACGTAAGACCCAAAAACGATGCTCTCCTTAAAAAAACTGCATATAGACACAATAATAATGTAAAATATATATATATATATATATATATATATATATATATATATATATATATATATATATATATATATATATATGCAAAAAGGAAAAGAACACACACACTCAGACAAACTATAGTATATAGTATATTGAAATATCGTAGTGCATTATATCGTATTAGGGATAAGAAAAAAAAAAAAAAAAAAAAAAAAAAAAAAAAAAAAAGAGAGATCTAGATGGAAAACAAAATAATATGTAATTAAATTGGAATCGGATACATCTTAAGCACAACACACATAATAAGATTAAGGCTAAAATGTAGATTAAAAAAATTATGAAAAAAAAAAAAAAAAAAAAAAATCCGATGAACAGTAAAAAAAACTGGGCCGATAAACAGTGAAAAAGAGATGAACAGTAAAAAAAAAAGGTGAACTTCTGGGTCGATGAACAGTAAAAACGGAGGAACCAATTAAAAAAAAACAAGTGTCACCGAAGGGTGAACATTTGCCTTCTTATTAAGTAGAGAGATAATATTTAAAGAAATTCATTTTTCAGGATGTCTCATTATTTCTCACAGAAAAAATATATTAATTTAATTTATGAATATACAACTATATGCTTTGTTTCAAGATCTATCTGGAATGCTAAAATATAATAAAAGCATAAAAATTGTGTAAATTATATACATTACACTAAGATTAAAAAGAGTCATAATTGCAATAAATGACTTAGCATTATTATATAATAACAAAAATTAGATAAGTAGATAAAATAAGCTTCCAACTTTTTAGTCAAATATACTATTGAATAGAATTACTAAAATATTAATTGATGATATGTAAGTAGAGATTTTGATGTAATTCATCATATGTTAAGATTCTGTAAAATATCAAAAAGTGTTGTTTCAGTCTGTAAATTAAATAATCTGTTAAGAGACACTGATGCGAGTGATCTTAAGAGGATCCTTGCTCCAACTTTATTCTATCAACTTCATAAGAAATATATTTGTTTCTCTTTTTCTTCTTGAAAAGATGAATACATTTTATAGACCTATTGTTTCAACTAGAAAAATAATACACACTTCAAAATCACATTCAAGTTGCACAAAACACATACGACACAAGGAAACAAAGAGAAGAACATGTCAAAATAAAAACAAAGTCAAGACAATAACATTAGATATTTTGATTGATAATTATACTTTGCAAATATTATAAGTGGTGGTACATGTAGACTAATCAGACTTTAAGACATCCACACTCGATTTGACATTGACGAATGCACTGAGAAATTTCAAAAAAATCACATAAAATGTCGGACAGTGGCTGACGCATGATATCGGATAAAGAGGGGCAGTAAAAAATTTAAAGAGACAAATAAAAAATTTAAGGGAGGCAAACAAGATACATACTACATATATTAGTAGGATTTTTTCGAATTAGTTGTCCCCCTTAGCTGTATGTAGGTCCGCCACTGGTCATGGACACACTCGTTGAAACACTTGTTATCACAAGAAGACTCTATAACCAAGAAACAAGCCATCATCCACATGACCATCATCAATACAACTGCCATTTGAAGTGACTTCTTCATCTTTGTGTAAACGAATATTTGTTTTATTATGTAAATTTTAATTTTGTTTGAAATTGAATGATGTGAAACACCTCTATATAGTTGTAGTATATATGTTGGGAAATATGGGTATGCAATTAAGGTGACAATCATATGATTGTGCTTTGATTTATGATCATATGGGTTTGTCAAGTTTTTTTTTTTTATTACCATTTTATAATGAAATCTTGGTCAAAATTAAGCAAGTGTTACTCAAAAACAAAATTACATATTTACTTAGATGAAATAAAAACTAACATTTCAATTTTAAGATTTGTTATGCTTTCCATACGGGATTATGTCAAGATATCTCCATATATATATATATATAGACAATTGAGAAATATGACGCTTTTGTTGATGAGTCAAGTGGTCAATGATGAGGTACCAAGACCAAGAAGTCTTGGGTTTGAGCCTTACTCAAAGATCAATGTGTTCGAGTTTATATAGTTTACGTGGAAAGAAAAAAAATCACATTTTTAAGTGTTTTTTTTAAATAAGACAATCAACTACTCCATCTGTTCTAAAATAACTGAAGCAGTTGACAAAAGCACACATATTTCAGAAGATGACTTAATACTTTAACTTTAACACAAAAATGACTAAAAAACCTTGACCGTATTGAATGCAATGTTATTTTCATTCCTTCGCTCTTAATAAATAAAGGTAAATACAAGAAAAACATAGTAAATGGTGCTTTAGAATGAAACTCTATCAAATAAAAAGGAACAATGTTTTTTTGACAGTTCCATCAGTTAAATTGAAACAAAGAGAGTGTGTTTTAAGTGATAAAGACTAACAGATATGCATCGTGTTTTACTTAGAAATTACTAACAAGACAAACGGGTAATTGACCTTTTAAAAAAAATCGACTCAAAATCAGGCACATATAGATTTTAATAATAAAAAATGTTGAGCCCCAACCCATAGGGACCTAACTGCCCCGCCTCTATTGGCTTTGCCAAAGTATAGGAGTCATTAAAAGCTTTATAGCTCAACCTAATATAATCATAGACGACAATTTTATTTTTAACAAAATGGATAAGTGCTAACTATCTTTCATAATTTAATTGCCTCTTTTGAACCATGATATTGGGATCTCCAACCAACGTGGTTGGGTTACCATCACAAGGGTACATGCGTATAGGTTTTAGTCTCATTCAGTTTGTCAAAGAATTGACACCCGATATCTAGCTAGGCTTTTTTATTAGCGTATTTGCAAGATTCTCCTTCGGCTTGTATAATCAAGGAAATCAAGCAAATAGAGATCAATTGCTTAATAGTATTGTGTCTAAGAAGTATGTGTCGTGACTTACCATTGTATACTATTGTGTGCTAGTTCTATCACTGACCGACTATTGCATGCTAATAGCAGTGATAGGTGGTTTTGAACCACGTGAAATATTTTTCCAATGAATTCTGAAGAGATTTAGTTTTATTACTATCTTTGTTTCTTGCTTTCGTTACTTGGTTTACTTAGGTAAATATTACATTTACCAATCAACCCCACATTCCCAAGAATCAGATTAAGCTTTAGCCGAGAGGATAATCTCCCCCTACCCCCACCCAAACAAGTTTTAAGAAAACTTTAAGTTAATCAATATATTTTTGCAATAATATTTTATTAAGGTAAGTATAGTACAGTGATTTGATGAATGATGTTGTGATCTATTGTTTCACCTAAAAAATAATACACTTCAAATTCATATTTAAATTGCACAAAACACATACAACCACAAGGACACAAATCTAAGAACATATTAAAATAAAAACAAAGTCAAGACAATAAAAGTAGAAAATTTTATTAATAATTATACTTTGCAAAGATTATACGTAGTGGTAATATAGTCTAATCGAGGCGGAGATAGAATTTTATTTGCAAAGATTATACGTAGTGGTAATATAGTCTAAATGTCTAATCATACTTTAATTAGACATCCACGCTTGAATTGACATTGACGAATGCATTACCTCACACAAAATTTTATTGACACACTAGTTGAAACACTGATTATCACAAACAGCCTCTATAACCAAGGCAAAACAAGTCATCATCCACATGACCATCATCAATATAAGTGTCAATTGAATTGCCTTCTTCATCTTTGTGTAAACAAATATTTGGTTAATAGTGTGAATTTTAATTTTCTTTGAAATGGAATGATGTGAAACAACTCTATTTATAGTTGTAATTTGTTGAGCAATATTGGTATGCAATTTAGGCGACGACATATGACTGGAGAGATTTTATGGTGCAACGGTTGTAGGAATGTTATACCAAGTGGTATATATGACTGTGATTTGATTTATGATAAATATGCAATTTGTCAAGTTCTTTTAATTACCATTTTATAATGAAAATCTTGGTCATAATTAAGCGTGCGTTACTTAAAAACAAATTAATATTCAACACAATTAACTACTTATTTTGAAAATATTAAATGGCGGTTAAAAATAGAGATTTTGATAATATTTTTACCACTACTTAATTAAGTATGTGGAATTAGGCAGAACGACACAAACATTTTATAAATTAGTAAATATGACACAAACATTTTATAAATTAGTAAATATGACACATTTTCAAATCTTTTGCATAATAGACAAAATTATATTTATTTATCTATTGAAAAAAAACTAAGGGTCGGACGCATTTTTCCCTTATTGATTTAATATTTGTTAATTCATGAAGTATATAAATGCATAAAAGAATTAATAGCCTAAAAATTACATGTGAACTATATCATAAAAAATGTAGCATATTTGTATATATACAACAATGTGTACGGATGAAATTGTAAAAAAAATATATATTGTTTTTAGTTCAGCTTTGTAGTGGTATATCAATACCGTTTTTTAAACTCCTACTTTTATATCGACTCTAGAATCCGCTTCTCTGGTTCATTTAATATCAATTCAATCGTAAAATTGAATTTATTGTTCGTGGACACAAAGCTGGAAGATCTCGCTTGGAACAAGGCCTAAACCACGAGAAACTAGTTTGTTTGGAATGTCAAAACTTATCAATAACTCCTGTTCTTGGTTGTCAATGCCTAAGTACAAGCTTATATTCTTTGATGACATACCAAATGTGTTAAAAAGACTTGTCACAAAGGTTATAAATGCTTAGATGCCCAGATATATATGTAATGTTATCTTTGATTCATATATCTTGAAAGTTTATTCGGGAAGAGGGGTTTATATCTTTATTTTTTATTATCTCAAACTCACAGCATTATATCTTGAAAGTTTAAATTTTAGTTCATTTTATGAACAACGTTATGTATATTTTGAAAGTTGCTCTTATTCATAATAAGACACAGGAGGCTAGTGAACTTGCCATCGAGAAAGGCAAGTGTTGTTGGAAATAGATGGATATTTAAGCTCAAACTTAGGCGATGTGCATGTTCTAAAACACAAGGCTAAGGCTTGTGGCAAAGGGATATAGTCGAGAATTATGGGATAGATTACAATGAAACCTTTAGTCCTGCTGCTAAAGCCACAAAATTATGTTATCTTGGTCATTTCCATGGGCTTATACATCAGATAGACATTAATAATGCTTTTACGAATGGTCCTTTTATGGAACAACAGGATTTGTAGAAAGACCACATTTTTGTGCAAAGCGAAGAAAGCTTTGTCTTGAAAGCAGGCCCCTAGAGCATGGTTTGATGCTCTTAGGGCTCGATTGATAAGTTTCAATCTGTTTGTGAACATCCTTGTTTATGCTCAAGGTGGCAAAGTTCTATTTACTCTTGTGTATGTTGATGATATATTGTTGACAGGAAATTCATAACGATGAAGTTCATGATTGCTTGATTCGATTTTTCCTTGAAGGATTTGGGACCAGATCTCACTTTTTAGGGATGCAAGTGACTGAGAAACGAATACATCCGAGCCAAGCCTATTAGCTATAAAAAGGCTTGGAGCATCTTAAATCACATGGTTCTTGGTAAAGCATTTCACCCAAAACAAGGGGCTGGTGTTTATAGAAGTGCTAAGGGGCATTGCAATGTCGATATGACAAGGATCACTTTGTCAATTTATGAGATCGAGCACCTCGGCAAGCTCTTAAAAGATCGAGGTTTGTGTACATTGATACATGGTTTGCAATTTACGCCTAGCAAAACTATGGAGCCATGGGTTCTGAGATGCCAATTGGGCAACGAGAAAATCTATGGAGGTGTTTACTTTGGAAAGTCTCTTATCACTTGGAGTTCAAAAAAGCAATCTGTGGTGGCAAGGTCCAAATTGTGAGTCCGAATACGAGCCTTATCTAATCTTGGAGCGAGAAATGAAATGGATCATGGAACGAAGAAATCGAGCCATACCAACTCTATGGTGTGACAAAAGGGTGCTACAACACTAGATCATGCTAGAACAAAGCATATTGAAGTAGATGTTCACTTCATTCGAAATCGATTCTTGAAAAATTTCAAGGTGCGCACATTCCTACATCAAAGACTGGTGGGTGATATCTTCACCAAATCTTTACCAATAACAACTTTTCGCAGAATCTTTAGAGACAAACTAAATGTAGTTGAACCACATATTAGTTTGAGAGAGGGTGAAAAGATAAAGGGTATTAGTGGTAATAATGGATAATTTTGTAGTGATGTGGCATGCTGATGTGTACATTCTGTTATGCCTAGATTGTAGTGTCTGCCTCATATATTATTCAGTGTACCATTCACAAAAGAATCTAATGAAAAAGATTTCATCGTCTCCTTTCTTATCTTGAGCTCCATCTTCTTCAATGGAGATTTTGTCATCTTTCTATACTCAAACTGTTGTCAATGGTCTTATATTCTTTGATGACATACAAAAAAAGATGACGCCCTTATGTAACATTCATATATCTTGAAAGTTTATTCTTTATTCTTTATTTTTTTTATTAACAGCATTATATCTTGAAAGTTTAAATTTTATTTTTTATGAACAACGTTATGTATATTTTGAAAGTTGCAAGGAATTGAAAATGGGAAACATATATATTCTACATTATTTATATACCCTTAATTTATTATGAATTTACTTTTCATTACTTAACAACTAGTGATTAATGATTGGTCATTAACCTTCAAATTAATGACATTCAACCAATTCCTTAATCTGTGTGAAACTCCTGTGAGACTTATATTTTAGGCCAGGAGTAGTATATATATATACATATGGCACTTAGACTTGACTTGGTCGAATCTTTCCACTTAAGGGTGGCAAAACAAATTTTGTCCTCTATTGAGAAATTTAAGCATACTTGTCCCCTGACAAAAGTAATAATGTTACGTCTTCTCCACAAACTTTGAAAAAACTAAACAAATTAATTCAATCACTATTCAGAACAACCGAAATTGAAAGAATTTGTCTCTGAAACTAATCTGAACAAAAAATTGTTTTTTCACAACCTTGTTCTTGAATTCTTCTCCTTTTCAGAGTAAGATAACCATGCTCTAATACCAGTTAGTTAAGAAAACAAACTCAGCCTACAATAGCCGACGTCCTGACCTACAATATCCGACGTGGAATATTTTTTCCACTACTCCAACAAGTGTGTCTATACATACATACACACCGACACACCCACACATACATACATACAAGCATACATACAAATTATGCGCACACACAAGGAACCTCCTACAGGCTACAGCTACATATATATATATACCCATGTATCATAAGAAGCAATTCCATTAAGGTAACAAGCATGTATGTCATATCTAATAATCCAATAATTTACAATTAATTGGCCATGAATACCATCATAAGATGACATTATATATATATATTTAGATAAAACTATGTATCATACACTTTATAGTACCCCTACCTAATAAGTGAGCATGGTCATGCATGTATATATGTATGTATATGACATAACATGTATATATACTGGAATTTTTCCAATAATACATATGCATTGCATTTGCATGTGATCATTATTTAATTACAAGATTGAGATAGATTAAAGAAAGGGCCATTCTTTCTAATTAATTCAGCAATCTTCCTCTTCTTCTCAATCTCATCTTCAACTTCTAATCTCACACCAAAAAGCTTTGGTCTTTCATCATTTTTCTCATGATTATAAACAGTAGTTGTATGATGATGATGATGATGATGATGCATGGCTACCAAATCAAGAAGTTGTTGGCACTTGTTTCTCACAACAGATAGCTCAGATTTCAAGAAACCATTTTCCTTCTTTAATCTTTTGTTTTCATCTATTAGGACAGCAAATTCTGATGATGTTGAAGTTGAGGAGACTGACCTTCTGTCATCTTCACCACCACCACCTGCAGCTGCTGCTAATTCTTTTGAATTTAATAATTTAGTCTTGTTTGAGGCGGACCATGATTTTCTACGACGGATTTCGCAAAGGACGTCTTTTTGTCCTTTGCGAAACTTGTCGTTGCTGAATTCCCATCGGGTTGTTGCTACTTTCCGGAAACCCTTCAAGGACATGATTAAAAATCGAATACAATCATTATGTGATGGTCGTATGAATAACATACATAATATATTTTTTATTTTATTCTATTTTATCATTGATTATGTCATGTTGATTATGGTAGTGGCATTTCTTTACTCGTTTACAATATATAACCACATTTTTAGTTATATTTAGTGCAGAGGGTACAATTTAATTAAAAGCACCACAATTTGTAGTTATTTTCAGGGGAACAGGTACAATTTAATTAAAACGTTTGGTCATTATAATCAATTGCCAACATTTCACTCAACCATAATTATGACCCAGCAATTTAATTTTTAAAAATTGACTCTACTCCGAATCACATACTTCTTCAATACTATTCAAACAATATTGATAGCCATATATATGACCAACAACTATATATATATACAAATGAAATATAATATATATATAGTCTATTTTCCCTCTGGATAAAACTTAGTAGGGTAGGATATCAAGGAATAATTCAACTTCTCAAATAAGCTTGTCTCGTTCAAACAAGGATCAATATCGGTTTACGTAAATCATAAAAAAAAAATTAAAAACTAAAAACTTCTCTTTGTTTTGTTAATCCAGTTATAAATCCCAAAAATATAGGTCGGATTTTCTCTGTTAGATAACAATATCAAGAGATAAAATTGTTATAGTTCTTTTGTTAATTATACGAGAGACTTTACGGTGCAACGGTTGTAAGAAGGTTGTACCAAGTGACATACATTAGAGCCTCTCATTTTTACTCTCTTTCACATAATACACTTTTATTGTGTGTGAGAGGTTAGAAATGAATGGTTGTAATGTATCGCCACTTAAGATAACTAATCACCTTCTTCTAACAGTTGTATTATAAAATTTGTCTAATTATACAATCAACCGTTTGTATTGTGAAAAAACATTATTTGATGATGACTAAAAAGAATCTGTGGTTGATCAATAATAACAAATAAAATGAAATGAATGAAAAGGTGTGAGGAAAATTGTCCAAATCAATATTTCTACACACTATATGTTCATTATATTGTCTCCATTTATTTAATTTTGTAACCATTTAATTTTCCCTTCAAATTTTTTTTTTTAACTATCATCTCCATTTATTTTGCCATATTTCCTACTAGTTTTTTTTTTAGGTTAATATTTCCTTCTAATCAAATAGTCTACCATTATTATTATATCATCTGTATTTCGATGATCGATTTAAAAAAAATAGACCTTCAAAAATTAAAAAAATAGAAATAAAGGCATATACATACATAGGTATTTAGCTGCCTGACGAAGCTAGAGAAGTTGTTATGCTTAAAGAGGGTGGGAAGCAAATCTCTGGCGAACTCCGCCGGCTGCCACACCACAAACGCCGTCCCGTCGGCATTCCACGAAACAACCTCGTCGGTCGTCGGATCTTCCACGAGCATGTAGGTTTTCAACAAGAAAGGTGGCGGTGACGACTTCATCCTCACATACTCAAGCAAACTCCTATCACTTTCAGAGCACTCCATATAGGTATATATCTTGATCAAAAACACAGAACTGTTTAAAATTTATGGAAAAAAGAAAACTATATATATATATATATATATGTATATATGTATGTATTGATTAAGAAGAAGGAGAAGGAGAAGGAGAAGAAGAAGAAGAAGAGAAGAGAAGAAGGGCAGTTAAGAACTCCCAACCCCAACAATAGAAGCCCAACACGACTCCGCAGTTCATGAGAAAAATGCAAGAGAGAGAAAGCAAATTAGAGCTTTTTGTTGAAGGAGAGCTAAGAATGGTTGAAACGTATGTTTTGTGTTTACTACTTGTTATATACTACTACTAGTCTACTAGCTACTACTTGTTCTATTCTATTCAATTCAGCTTCTTAGAAATTTACTCATTCATCATTTGATACCGACTACTTGTCTTTTTTTTATTATACTAATGTCACATCAGTTTTACATTTGTTATAATTATGTGATTTATATTAATCAATATATCATACAACATTATCAATGATATTTTAATTAATATTTGTTGTTACTATTTTGTTCCGATGGCGGACCCGAGAAATTGTTATAGATGGTCTTAGTTTTTATTTTTCAAATTAATTATATATACACGACGGGCCTCCCACCGAGGCACAGGCTTTCTTAAAAGAGTGTTTTGGGAGGCAGCTAC
Organism: Gentiana macrophylla; assembly: GCA_026214975.1. Classification (NCBI taxonomy): domain Eukaryota; kingdom Viridiplantae; phylum Streptophyta; class Magnoliopsida; order Gentianales; family Gentianaceae; genus Gentiana; species Gentiana macrophylla. Next base: position 16,198,212 of record CM047810.1, read on the forward strand.
AACTATGCTTGCGCCAGAGGGCCGGGTTTTCCTCTGCATTGTAGGTTCTTGGAGAGCCTCTCTTTCGTGTTTTCGTTTAGATTTCTCAAACTATGGATGATGGTAAAAAAAAAGCTCGTTAAGTCCTATTGAAAGCACCCTCACGGCTGATTGTATCTCTGCAGCCCCAAGTCAAGCTCTATTGTTGTTGTGTTCACTTCCCATCAGTTTAAACATTTTAGAAAAACAATGCTATATGGTAAGGATATTATTTCTTACATATAAATTAAAGTCGATTCTAGCATACGTTGAAAGATTAGATTGATAATAGGGAAAGTAGTAGTCATGTAGACATGTTGGTAGTTCAGGATGATCAAATAAGAATGATGCGGATAGTGAAATTTTTGAATTCAATCCAACACAAACAAAAAAAATGATATGAAATTAATGAAAAAAGATTGAGAATATCAAATCTGATTACTTTCAACTTAAAAACAAAGAAAAACGTGAACAAAAGAAAGAACATAGTAAAGAGTCAGCTCAACCAGTATTATAGAAGATGAGAGGGTGATGGAATGATTTTCTTTGTTGGTGATAAATTATGGTAGGTTAATGATTGGATCTTGGATTCTGGTAGCACGCACGTCTCCCAATAGGGAATGCTTTTCCACATGTGATTATGTTCAATGTGGAGTTGTTTTGATGGACAACGGCACAGTTTGTAGAGTTGCAGTGATTGGTACAATTAAAATCAAGACCCATAATGGTGTTGTTAAAACACTTGGGCAAGTCACACAAGAGCCATATTTAAAGAAAAATTTCATCTCTTTAGACGTACTTGAGACTTTTGGATAAGGTGCAACGCTGAAGATTGGTTTTGAAATTAAAATTTTGTGTTATGGTTGTTATGAAATCTTGCAGGTCTGATGGTTATTTACATTTTTCAGGGATCCACAATTATTGGCACTTATGCAATCTCTACATCGGCATGTTCAGAGTTAGATATTATGACGCATCTTTCGGTTGTTAAGTTCAAATAATGCTAATACTTGATTGGCATTGTTTGATGATTTGAGAGTTTGTTGAATGGAGAAATACTAGTATTTCTGTGTGCGGGATACTGTCCCAATATGGAGGTTTGTTAAGTAGTGGTACAACCCACATCGGTTGTGCAATAAGAGTATCCGACTTGGCTTTAGTTTTTACATAGCCTTTTGGCTTTTGTTTTAAGATGTACCGCGTAAGTTAAATTTTTAATTGTCTTGCTCTATTTTGACTTTTGTCTTTAGACTTTATTTTGTATTTTTCCTCTTTAATAATATTTTCTCTTTTGCTATGGACGTGAGTTACATTAACCGAATCACATAAATTTGGTATTTAGTTTTTTTCCTTCCGTTATTTATTTTGTATCATTGTCTCTAAGGCCTATTGCTCTTTTTTTCCTATTTAGTTTTTTTCTTCCTTTATTTATTTTGTGTTATTATCTTTAAGGCATATTGCTTTTTTTTTTTCCTTGACGGTACAATATAAAAAACTTTCGTATAAGAATATTCCTAATATTCAAAATGATTTATGATTTAGAAATGAGCAGGGCGGATCCACCCCAATGGTAGGGGACACTCGTCCCCCTCGGATCCAGAAAATACACTATTATGTATGTTGTGTATAAAAATTTATACTCAATCATAGTATCCCCTCTCACCCGAGATCCTGCGTACGCCCCTGAAAATAAGTTAAATGACCAATATTTAATAAAAGATGACCGGTAGATTACTTTCTTTGAGTTTAATTTACTTTTTCTTTTTCTTTTTTTTTTTTTGTCTATATCTAAAACTATTGAATATGTTGATGCATAATCTAGCAGTGCATGCATTAATATTTTTTTTTTTTTTTTTTTTTTTGAGGGTTATATTTATACTTCTAAATGTAGAATTTTGGGATGCATTAGGCATGGGTCATTGACTCTATGCACATAATCCAATTATCTAGTTGCATTCTGTATGTATTTGTGCATGAGTTACGCGAACAAGTTTTTCATGTTTGTTTTATTTCACTCGCACATTCTCAGCCCGCCCGGCAGGAATAACTCAGTTTATTTGTTTGAATTGATTATTATTTAATAATTGAATTTTAGTTTAAATGTTATCTAAATTCCATCAGATTTTGTATTGAAGATGTAATGTATTATTAAGAGAAAAATAGAAGAGGTGAGATTATTTTATTTAATGAATAAAATTATTTTATTTAAATTTAAATTTAAATAGAAAAATATGGGTAATCCAAACGCACCATAGTTTCGGATATTAATTTGGGGATCAATTCTTCAAGCATATCAGGCTACAACGAAAAAGTATCAAGCTGCAATGAAGAAGATTTTGCAAGGCTCAAATCGATAAAGAAAGCACAAGTGTGACTACATCTAACGCTTTTGTTTGAAAAAGTATATAGTTATAGGAAGTTAGAAGTGCAAGTGAACTTGTTACACATATTGATATATGAGTATTTGCATCCGATCCTCTTAATAAATACTCTATTTTAAAGTTTTAACTGCATTTTTTTTTATTTACAAAATTTCTATCTAAGATGAAATGAATCAATTCTTTATTTTCCATAATACTGTAGATATAAACGAACGAAAATTTATGGGAATCTGAATGAATGCGGTAGATTTGAATGAAATTTTACAGAATGTGTTTTGTTTTTTATGTTCAAATCTCTAAAATAATGTATTGAAAGAATTTATAGTATCTACAGTGCAAGTGCTCTTAAACGAGTAATAATTAGGGAGTTAATAAACTAATTCTTCTAAAGTTGTATTTCTCTTCTTTTTAATTGAATTCTTGGTGTGTTCATCTTATGTTCATGTTTTGACCATTTTCATCGCAATTCTGTTTGTATTTCATGATTGGATCATGAAATTCTACTTTGTATCAGAGCAATAAATTGTTCTTTCTACTGTTTTTCGACACAACAACATTAGGCTCTCAAATCTTGTTACAAACAAGATGATAGGGCAGGGCCGGCCCTATAGTGAGTAGGAGAGGCCATGCCTTGCTTCAAGCGCAGTGCGCTTGGAGGACCACGGCAGTACGTGTTTCTTAAAAGAAAAAAAAAATTATGTGTAGATTCAATCCGATCCAACCTAATATAATATGTTAATTTTTTTTTAATAAAGGCCCAAATTTTTTTTACTCCCTTCATGAACTGATGCATGTATTGGTTTAGTCGAACCCCGTTTCATTGCGATAACATTATTTCGTTCGGCAACTCGTATGCAAGAAATTACAAAAAATATCTAACAAAAGGTTCCAATAAAAAAATTTACTTGGCCCAAAAGACTACTTTGTAGGTATGTTTTGAGGCTATCAATAAATTAAATTTTGTATTTACAGATGTTAAAAACGCGATAAGTATATTTAAAAAAAAATTCAACTAAAAGGCCCAATTCGGAACTTGGCCTTAAGCCCAACATATGCCAGGGCCGGCCCAATAGTAGGGAACCAAAAAATTATTTCATTCACCACGCACGGTTATTATTTTGCAGAAAGGAACTCCGTTGCTATTGATTTCCTTACCTTACAAAATCATTAGTGGAAGTGATGTTTCTTGGAGATAATGGAGACGGTGGTGGGTAACCTTAATGTTGGTGACATTCTCTTTCTTGTACATAAAGAACGTCGGCGGTAAATAAGTTGCCACCAATGTCAGTGTGATAGTGACGTTCCTAAGACGTTCGGTGTTGAATTAATTTTATAGGGTCATGTAAGAAAATTATCACAAAACGGATGTTCGAATCAACTAATTTGTGGTGGCAATATATATAGAACCCCCGAAATAAATGAATCTCAAGCAAGAAAGAGAAAACTTCTTATCTAACACTATAAGGCCAACACTTAAACAATAAATAGATGCAGGACAGTGTTGTCAAAAAGATTTAAATTCATGACTTATGTTCTAATAGTATCTTGAATTGTCCTTTCATAAGAACTTAAGACGTTATAAACGATGAATAATTAACGTATGAAACGCAATTGTCTTCAACATTAAGCGCACTTGCATCAAATGCTTTTAACAAATTCTAAATTTTACAGTCCTGAATACATAATTTCTAGTTTACAAAATCTTTATCCAAGATTAAATGCATCAGATTCTTATTTTACATAATACGGTAGTTATAAGGGAAAATTTACAGGATTTTGATCAATGCGGTAGCTAGATGTAAAGAAAATTCTAAAATCTTAATGTTAAAATCATTAATAATACCGTTTTTAAAGGATTTACTATATTTACCGTAAATTCTTTAAGAAAGAAACAAATTACAATGCGTTTGTGGAATGAAAAATTCCCCATAATTCGTTTTATTTAGGGTGATTGAGCCAAAAATCCACTTTTTAGCACAAAATAAATAAACATGACACACTCATTTTTTTAGTTGCAATAAAGACAAATAATTTCCGCCGGACACAAATACCCTTATACTAATGAACGCGCGCAACAAACTGATGTTGATGTTGCTGGTTTTTTTTTTCTTTTCTTCTTTTAACAACCGTAACTTTTGACGTAGAACTCGATTATCAAAAACATTTCACCAAAATTCATGTTTTTTTTGCTCTTTATCTTGAGATCTCATACGATACCCTTCTGACTTAAATTTTGAAAGCCGAAAAAAACATTTGCATTAATCGGAGCGTTTTTCTTATAAACAACCGTAACTTTTGATTTAGAGCACCAAAGTTCATTTTTTTTTCTCTTCATTTTGAGATCTCATACGATACTTTTTCGATTATCAGCTAAGACGTTTCAGGGTAACGTATGCAAGCCTAGCAAGGGTCGTTATCCGATTATCTCAGCAGTTAAGGCCTTAAGAGCTTTGAAGAGGAGTTGCCAGGGTTTCGTTGTTTATGCATTAGATAAGGAAAAGCATAGGCCCGAATTAGGAGAGACTCGTGTGGTCAAGGACTTTCCTGAAGTTTTCCCGGAAGATTTGCCAGGACATATGCCTGATAGGGCCATAGAGTTCGAGATCGAATTGATTGCAGGAGCATCACCAGTGGCTAAAGCACCTTATAGGATGGCACCAGCGGAGTTGAAAGAGTTGAAAACTCAGCTTAAGGAGATGCTAGAGAAAAACATCATCCAGCCAAGTACATCTCCTTGGGGAGCACCGGTCTTGTTTGTGAAGAAGAAAGATGGGAGTATGCGCTTGTGCATCGACTACAGAGAGTTGAATAAACTGACAATCAAGAATAAGTATCCTTTACCAAGGATTGATGATCCATTCGATCGGTTGCAAGGTAAGAAGGTGTTCTCTAAGATTGATCTTAGGTCCGGTTATCATCGATTGAAGATCAAGGTGTCGATATACCTAAGACGACCTTGATTTGAGATATGGACATTATGAGTTTTTGGTCATGCCGTTTGGACTCACTAATGCTCCATCGAAATTCATGGACTTGATGCAAAGAGTTTTCATGCCTTATCTCGATAAGTTTGTGATAGTTTTTCAGAGCGATATCTTGGTGTACTCTAAGGATGAGGAAGAGCATGAAGAACACCTAAGGATAGTTCTACAGACCTTAAAGGAGAACAAATTATATGCCAAGTTTTCTAAGTGCGAGTTTTGGTTGGACAAAGTGAGTTTTCTTGGGCATATAATTTTTGAGAGAAGGCATTAAGGTGGATCCAGCGAAGATAGAAGCCGCTTCTAAGTGGCCAGACCGACATCATGATATGAGATAAGAAGTTTCTTGGGTTTAGCTGGGTACTACCGGAAGTTTGTGAAGGATTTCTCTAAGATAGCTACACCTCTCACGAGGCTTACTCAAAAGAGCGTTAAGTATGAGTGGACCGGTGAATGTGAGGAAGCTTTTCGGACTTTGAAAGAAAAGTTGGCCCAAAGACACGTGTGTTAGCATTACCGGAAGTTTTTGATAACTATGATGTATATACTGAGGCGCATCGGGTCAAGGTTTGGGTTGTGTTTTGATGCAATCGGGAAAGGTGATTGCTTATGCATCTAAGCGATTAAAGCGCATGAGAAGAATTACCCTACACACGACTTGGAGTTAGCAGCGGTGGTATTTGCTCAAGCTTTGGAGACACTATCTCAGTATGGTGCCAAGGCAAGGATCTTCACGGATCATAAGAGTCTTAAGTTCTTCTTTACTCGGGAGAATCGAACATGAGACAAAGAAGATGGTTGGAGTTTCGTGAAAGATTACGACTTGGACATTCAATACCACCCGGTAAAGCGAATGTTGTAGCGAGATGCACTTAGCCGGAGAGCGGTTAATGCTATCACTACCTTGCAAGAAGTCGTAGATCGAGTTGGATAGGATGCGATTCAAGTGATTGAAAGGAAGGGTGAATCTCGGACTTTGGCGCCATTGATGGCAAGGTCGATTTGCTAGATGAGATTCGGGCTAAGCAAGATAAAGACCTGTGTTGATTAATTTGAAGCGAGTAGCTCGAGAGAAGCCTACTGATGGGTTATCGGTTGGACAAGAGTGGTCATCTTTGAGTACGGAGACCGTTTGTGTGTGCCCGATGTGGATGGCCTAAGAGAGAAGGTTATGGATGAAGCTCATAAGATTGCTTTTTGCGGTATATCCAGGAGCCACTAAGATGTATAGAGATCTCGAGGAGAGATATTGGTGGCTGGTATGAAGTTAGGGATCGCAGAGTTTGTGGCAAGATGTGATACATGCCGGAGAGAGTGAAAGCGAAGAACACGAAGACCAGGAGGTTTGTTGAAACCCTTGGAGGTACCGGAATGGAAATGGGAGAATATCACGATGGATTTCATCACCGGTTTGCCAAAGACTAAAAGGCGGTCATGACATGATTTGGGTGATCGTGGATAGACTCACAAAATCAGCCCATTTCTTGCCGTGTAAAGTGGACATGCCTATAAAGAAGTTCGCTACTATGTATATAGACAATATAGTGAAGCTTCATGGTGTGCCTCTATCTATTGTATCCGACAGGGATAGTAGATTTATCGATCGCTTCGGAAAGGGTTTGCGAAAGCTTTTGGGACGAAGACCGATTTGAGTCTGACGTTTCATCGCAGACGGATGGGCGGTCGAGAGAGAACAATTCGAGACTCTCGAGGACATGCTTAGAGCTTGTGTTTTGGATGCCGGAGGATCATGGATAGATTACCTCAACTTGGTGAGTTTGCTTACAACAATAGTTACCATGCAAGTTTGGGTATGCCACCTTTGAGGCCTTATCACGGTAGGAAGTGTAGAACTCCACTTTACTTGGGATGAAGTTGGAGAGAAGCACATCACAAGGCCGGAGATGGTTCAGCAAGCCAAGGAGAAGATTGATTTGATAAGGAAAAATCTGAAAGCTGGTCAAGATCGTCAGAAGAGTTGGGCCGATGTTAGAAGAAGACCGCCAGAGTTTGAGGTCGGGGATAGAGTTTACCTTCGAGCGTCTCCGATGAAGGGTATCAAGAGGTTCAGACGAGAAAGGAAAGCTAAGTCCAAGGTATGTAGGACCTTTTGATGTCATCGAAAGAGTTGGGAAGTTGGCTTATAGACTACGGCTGCGAGTCGATGTCACAGAGTCCACAATGTCTTCCATGTATCGATGCTTAAGAAGTGTCTATCTAAAGTGGGCGTGGAATCGAGATTGATCGGAAGTTTTGCAAGATAATCTAACATACGTGGAGAAACCGATAAAGATTACGGATAGGAAGGATAGGATGATAAAGAGGCGGGTGATCCCGTTAGTGTTAGTGCAATGGAGCAATCATGCACCGACGGAAGCCACTTGGGAAGTGGAAGCGGACATGTTCGACGAGTTCCCGAGTTCCTCATCTACAGTGCACGATCTAGTTTCGAGGACGAAACTCCTCTAAGGGGAGGAATGTAATATCCCGATTTTTGAAAAAGAGGCAATTCGGTCTTTTAGCAAAAATCAAAATATTATGTTATTTTTAATTAAAGGATTTTCAAAAAAAAAGGGAAAGAAAAAGGGATAAACAAGGATTTTCTTTTAAGGAAAATAATTAAATAATTAGGTAATTGGGATTATAAAAGGAAAACTAATCCTAATTTTAACCTAGTTGTTTTTGACAAAAAAAAAGAGAGAGGGACGCAGAAAGAGAGGCGCAGGAGAGAAAAAAAAAGGGAGAAGAGGCTTTCAATTTTCGAGGCTAATCCGTTGCTCTTTTCAACAGACGTCTCAAGAGAGAAAGGATCACCGCGAGACGAGGATCGTTTTGATATCAACAATCCTTAAATCCATTAACGTTTGGATCTAAAGGTTAAACTTTTGACGGGTTGAAGCTTTGGATCGTTGTACCACGCAATTTAAGGTAACGTGGTTTTCTTATCGTATGATTAAGGTTTCGTAAAGTGGTAGAGCAATTTGTATGATTGTTTTTCATGGTTTTAATTCGTTTAAGTCGAGTTTGGGTTGAATTTGAGAAGAAAACGCAGTAACGCGTAAAACCGCATCCTCGTAGTGCGAGGAAAGGAAAACGCGTAACAGTGCAAGAGGAGGCTCGGTCGACCGAGAGCACATCCATTCGATCGACCGAGTGGTGGTTCATCCGTCACGGATGAGGTGTGTATCCGCACGGCTATTTCTCCGTGTCGGACGAAGAAGTTTATTCGTCGGGACGACAATTTCATTCGATTGTTTTCTTTTTTATGTGTTTTAAGCTTTATAGTAGCATGTTTACTGCTTAACCTTACGTGACAAAGCCCTGAATTAGCTTTTGATGCGTTTAGTTCCGGCACCACATGGATTCCCTAAAAAGATGAAGTGTGGGACCGTCGAAAGCTTTGGATTTGCCTTGTGCTTCGATAAGCTAGAGTTTATCGATGTGCGTAATGTAATTGCTAGGGCTTGTCCGTGTCTAAAGTGGTCTAAATGCGAGAGGGGAGATGTGAGGAGCTTACTTGAAAACACTTAGGTGGCTAGTTAAACATCTAATCAAAGCGTATATGTTAGTTTAATAATCTTAAACATCATGCAATGCTTGGTAAGGCATAGTACAATATCGCGATGTGTTCTCGACCGGACAAAGTATCATGTACCACGCCGGTCAATCGATTGACTAGATAAAGCGTCTGGTGCATTTCGCGGTTATCACACTATCGGGACTCGAGATATTCCGGGGCTACTAGAGCGTGTCTCTAAGTAAGTTGCACCCAGATTGTCCTAGTACATCCTATTACTAGGCGTAGTGCCCTTGTTATTCATGATGTAACAAACTTGAGCTAAGTTAGATACCTTTTGGAACCCCATGTTATGCTATGAACATAATATGATAGTTAGCTAGGGTTAATAACGGAAATGAATTAATAAAAGACGGCGTTGCTTTTATTTCTTTATGAGATCATAGTTATACGATCTTCTACAGCGTTCTTGAAAGTACTTTTGTACTTACCCCGTTACGTTGTGTTTGTCTTCCCCTTTCCCCAAAGAAGATGAACAGGTTGCTACGGTTGACGAGTTCTTTGATGATGAAGTTTGAGATGAAGCTTTTGAAGACTTAGTTCTTTTACTTTTGACTCTTTCAATAATGTTGTTGACTTAGTTTCAAACAACGTTGTCTTTCTTTTAGATTAGTTCTGTTTAAGTTCTTTTGAGATCTTTTGGGATTTGAATGTTGGTTGGTTTAGTATTCTTTATTGGATTAGTTTCACAAAGATTGAAAACCCGTGTGTTCGATCTTTTGTCTTTTGTTTTCCCGAGTTGTTTTATCTTCCGCCGTTTTAGTTACGATGTATGACGTAAAAACTTACATATATTATTGAATTTATTTAATAATATTTTTGTGCTAAGCCATTTCTTTTTAGGATAAGCGACGGTGTCCGGAAAAGGAGCGTTACAGTTGGAGATGAAGATTCAAACATGTGTAATATAAAGAAAGATAAGCCGGTAAAGGGTACTTAAGATGATGAAAAAAGCCTAAAAATGAGTAATATACAAGAAGCTAATATACAATAGCTTGCTATATATCAAATGGGACCATAAAAATCAGAAATGCTTCCTTTCCTACTAAATTAAATCTAGAATTTGTATAGTAACAATTCTAAGCCTCACCACTCCTAATTTCCAAACAGCCAAGCCCCTGTTAATTCGTTTTAGCCTTTTGCTACTTTGTGAACCTTTAATTAATGGTTCGATATATTGAATATTCACTATGTACAGGCATTGTCAACATGGGTAAAGAAAGTTGCTTATGAATTATGACTGTAGACTTCCGGGAAAACACCGATGCATGCAGAGCTGCTTCTGCTACAATTTTACCTTTTGGGTCTTATGGTCTTGATCAACTTCTTTCGGTCTTCTCTTCCAGTTTCAGTCAATTAAATGCCAGAAAAAAAATAATGAATTTAGGTTGGTCGATTGTCTAGGATTTGGAAAGGTGGCCGGAAAAGAGACGGTAAAGGATGGCCGGAAATAGACGGAAGGACAATATGATAACGATAACGATTAACGTCGATAAGGATTTACTTGAAGATTTCAGGCTTTGATTGCTTTTTCCGATGACAACGTCCGGCGATTATCCTTCCTCTGTCCGGCTTCGATTCTAGCTTCCATTGTTAACTTGAAGTCGTATGCTTTCCGCTTCCATTTCAAAATTTGTGTGGGATAGTGAAATTTTAGGGTGGTCAGGAGTCAAGAATTTTGACCAGCAAGTCAAGACTTTGAAAGGATACGTTGGTGGAAAGTTTTTACGGTGAGGATCCATTTTAGAATGTTGGATTCTATTGGTACAAGTCTAATTAGGATTTCTGTGGTCCAACATAAAATTTGTGTGTTTTCTGGGAGAACAAGGGTATATTGGTCCGATTCAATTTATTTGTCTTTTTTGCAACTAAAAAAAAGAGGTGTGGATTAGAACTCATTAAGTGTCCAAAATGTAGACTTATTCCTAATTTTTCTTTTTATTTACCCCTTAATTCATTTTTGATACTTTAGTTTAAAGGGATCTTGTATACACTTAATAGGAACACAAATTTTAGATTGGTCGAGGAAGAAAGGTTTTCTTTCAATTAAAGTGAAATTTTTTTGTGGTGGACCTGTTTTTTAAAGCGGAAAAAATGATCAACCTAAAATTTATAATTGGCTAAAAGTGAAGAATTGTGATCTAAAACTAGGGACCTCGATCCCCGACAGTGTAAGCATGCACAGCTCGGCTTTCAGTGCGGTGCGTCAAAGCAGCGTAAAACGATCGGTAGCAGCGTCGTTTTTTTTTTTTTTTACATCGGATCGAAATTGCGCCGTATCGAAACAAAACGGTGTCGTTTTGATACACCGCACCAGGTGCGGTACACACTTGCACAGGCGGGAATCCTTTTCCCTAAAACTAGATTCAGAACTATCACAAAAATCAATGTTGTTTGAAAACCGTCGTCGAAGGCAAGTTGCAACATAAATGAAAAGTTGGATTGTTATTATAAAATGATCATTATATCAAATACGATTTGGTGTACATACTATAATGTGAAGAACTATTATTTTTCGAAATAACCCTCTCAGAATAACATGTATGATCTATCATCTTAATTTTATAATCAATAATATAAAAATGGGGGAAGGGTAGCGAAGGACAAAAAAAAATGATAAATGGGTCCAGAAGGACAAATTTCAAAATCAGAGATTAGTAAGGACAAATTGCTAATATAGTGACAAAATACCCTTTAATAATTTTAATAAGAATAACGGTAGAGAACAGTAGAATAATCCATAAAATGTAGTAAAACTCCAAATGAAAAAATAAGAATAAATTTAAAAAAGCAAGTAGTAAGGCGTAAAATGTCAGTAAAATCCAATGGAAAAGTAATAATGTACCAATAAAAACAAGTAATGTAATACCGTAAAATGTCAGAACGGAATAACGACTGTAAAATGTTGTAACGGAGATAATGACCCGTAACATTAAAATGCCGTAACATCCAATAAACAAGTAGTAATATTTAAAAAAAGAAATAATGAATAAAAGTAAAATGTAAGTAACGTTACAAAATTAATAGTAATAACCCTAAATCCTATACTTTTCAAGAAAAAAAACAAAAAAACAGCCTGCTTCTCCAAAGTAGAAGCTTCTTGGCCGGAAATTGGACAGCCCCTTCTTGGCCGGAAATTGGACTTGGGCGGAGCATTGGGCGGAGTAGTGATTCAAGTCGAAATAGCAACAGTTTACAGAATCCCTTCCGTTTCCATCCTCAATCAAATCCTTGATTCGATTTTTGTGGCCAATCTTCCATGGCCCCAATCACCACGCCGCCGCCACAGTCGGAAATTGGTTTTCTCCTCCTGTGACTCTCTCCTCTCTGTCGTTCAAAAAAAAAAAAAAGCCTTCGCCGGTGCACATGGCCGGAAATTGGATCTGGTTGGAGCAGTGGGCGGGGCAGTCGAAGCTTCCATCACCGGAGTAACCTTCCCAGTACCACCAGCAATAGAAGGCAAAATCGACCCATCAGTATTATCAATCGAGCAATCCTTCAATCCAATAGCAGCAGAAACAGAAATGAGGAGAAGCCGTAATCCCCACCAACGGAGCTTTGAGTCCAACCGGAGAAGAAGGTGTCTTCCCAGCCGGAGAAGAAGGTGTCCTAAAATTGGAATCAAATTTGGTCGGAAAATCATCCTCGGAGACCTCAGAGTAACGAGCAGCCTTGTCTCCTCCGGCTGCTTCAAACGCTGATGTCGATCTGGTCTCTAAGAATGAACGCTGATGGAGAAGGAACGCCAATGCTATTTTCTTTTTAGAAGGAGGGTTTTTATTTTATTTTATAGATATATAGGAAAAGGGTGTTTTTGGAAAGTTACATAGATTTTGTCCTGATTAATTAGCAATGTCCTTACATCCTGATTTTTTAATTAATTTGTCTTTCCTGCCAATAACCTATATAAAAATATGTTATGATAATTTGTTGCGACACTATCATTATGTCTACTTCTTATAAAATAAAATAAAAAGCACCGCGTTGTAACGGTAAGAAATTCCATGCTGATGTGTGATTCAGTCCATTGACTTTAGTCAATTTGTTAAACAATTACGCACAACAACAAATAACAAGATAATAGTAGTGTAAATTACGTTTTTTTTTTTTTTAAGCAAGTAGTGTAAATTACTACTACTATTAATCAGTTAATTCAACTAATCATAAATTTGGACTGGTGACTGGTCAATATATAAACTAATAACGCGTCTCCCGTTTTTCTTAATTTTCTCCCAAACGTGTGAGTTGACAAGTAAGTACATAATATTCTTTTTTTCATATTAATCGTACGTCCTTGGATTTTATACATAAAAGATACCGTATATATTTGAAACAATATAATAGTATCTTTTTTTTTTTTTTTTGAAAGAACAATATAATAGTATATCAATTATCTAAAACTAAACTTTGAATAATTAAATTGTTATAAAGATACAGTGTAATTTTAGTTCTTTCAGAGTATGATTTTTCTCTGTGTAGAAAGGACTTGTAGCATATTCTCATTGTTGAAATACATCTATTAAACGTTAATTATCTATCAACCTAGCTATTAGCTTAAGTTTTTTTTTTTTTTTTTTAAGAATAGATAGTAGTTCAACATGTCATCAGCTTAATCTTGTTTTTGGGAGGGATTGTTGGTGCTTTTAGGAGAGATGGTTGGTGGTATCTGAGTAGGAGAAACCAAATTCAAACTCCGCTCAAAGCACAATTTTCCCAAAAAAAAAAAACAAAAAAAAAAAAGGCATTGGCCTCTCTTAGAAAAATATAATAGACGCAGACACTTGAGGAGATGTGTTAAAATATATAAAATGTTGATTATACATCAATTAACATCTTCAACGCGTCCCCTTCAGTGTGGAGATCGATATAAGAGGGGAACAATGTTGGCGGAAAAAATTGATCTGATTCTCTCTCACTCCAATGCCGTATTGAATTACATATATTTCAAAAGCTTAAGTTGATGGAAGGTAAATAATTAGCATCTTAAACATTTCAACATATTAATTTAAAAGAACGTGTTGAAATATATAAAATATTAAATATCCATCAATCCATCAAATTAAGTTTTTGGAAGAGGTGTTTCAATATACACTCTTATGGTCAAATAATTTCAAGAAAAAATTCTTCAAATTCAGTGCATGCATACTACTAATGTCAAATGTGATTTTGGATTCTTGAATGCTTCTAAGTTCTAAGTATTTTAAATTTTTAAACTTCAGCCCGGTCAAGAATTTGTGGTTTTCCTACCTTCCAAAAAAAAGAATATGTGGTTTCCCCTCTCAATTCCGAGCATTTTCTTTTTTAATTAAATGATGGAGAAAACTAAAATTAGTTGTGCTACTCCTTTCTACATTATTATTATAATTAATTTAATCGTTTTAATAACTTGTGAATTCCTTCTCACTGTATCAAAATCTGCCGCACATGATCATTATTATGCAGTAGTACTAGTGGTGCAGTCGTTATCTAATTAAAATGCTTTTAGTGTTTGAATTTTTCATTCATATAAATAGCAATGACATGAAAATTTTAAGAAGAATCTTTTTGACTTTTGGGGAGGTGTTTTCTTTCTTTCTTTCTTTTTTAGTGTAAAAGTTTGAGATAAGAAGGTTTTCTCCTGCTCAATCAACGTGCCCGTGTCGTTGTTATTATGGATGCATGTGAAGTATGCGATAAGTTATTATAGCTATTATCTATTTTTATTTTATTTTTTTGGTTAAATGTGAATTTGAATATTTAACAATAATAGTATGTACAACTACAACCTAAATCAAGGAACCAAGTCTGTAACACAGAACTTGGGATTTGGGTTATATATAAGGGATTAATTAAGAGTGCATGAACAAAATTACATCCTGAATCCGTTACAGAGTATATCCAAGACAAAACATACAGGGTCATATAGGGTCATACTGTAATAAGAGGGTCATATAGGGGAATCCCTTAAGGTTTGCATCCTATCAGCCCTTTATTTTTTATGTGGCTATCAAGAGTACGACACGTGGCGCAAGTCGGGTCGGCCCTCATCATAGACCTTGCATCAAGAGTCTGAAAGTAGAGCAAACCACAACTAGGTGCAAAAGTGGATGGGTCATGTGGGTCACACAGGGATAAGCAACTTCAACATGAAGAAACCATCCAAGGAACCCCCCACAGAGCATATCCCAACCTGTTTGCAACAGCCAACTAACCTATCAAGGCTACAAAAGAAAGCCCAACTGCTACAAGCAGCTCCAAGATAAATACGAAACCAATCATGTAATTAATCGGGAGAAATTTCGGAATAAATTATGTGTTTACTATTACAGAAAAGTAACTCATAAGTATGCGGAAACAAAACAGATTATAAAAAAGTCAGATCTGGATCCGGAACAGATTAAAAGAAAAGATTCTGAGATCTAAAGAAATAAAAGAAAAAAATCAAAGCGAGTGCTATCTTGAGAGTGTATTCACTCTATCTTGAAGACAATATTATCTACATGTCGCTTAAGAACACATAAACCTACTTAATTAAGTCAAAACTCGATGATACTTTCAGTCATAGAGGGGTCTTTAAATAGTGGAGATAATGCATCTAAACCGTGTCATTCGGCCAACCTCTTTTCATGTCAGTTAAGAACACATAAACCTACTTAATCGGAAGGGTTCCCACGAGGTCAAAGGGATATTGAAGTCGCCAGGAGTTGCAATTCAATTATTATGAATGGAAATCGGCGGTGCAAAGAAGTCCTTATCGAAGAATCGATCCCGAGGAAGAGGAAGATAAATCTTGGGCCTCAAATGAGGCAAATAAAACGAGCACTGCGTGGGAAGCGAGAAGAGCAAAAATGTCCAAGTCGGGTTTGGATACCGACTCGGGAAAAACAATCATTGATCGACTTGTTGACGGAATTCGAGATGTTTTTGCATGGAAAGCTTGATATGCCTGGCTTCCAACGGATATTGCGGTTCACAAGCTCAAGTTGACCAGCTAAAAGGCGATCAAAGCAGAAGAAAAGAAATTTCACATCGATCGATTGGAAGCTATTGAGTCGGAGTCGGTAAGGTCGTTAGCGGCCAATATAGTAAAAGAGGTGCTATATCTCGATCGGTGGTGGCCATCCGGTGTTAGTGAAAAAACCAGATGGCGATTGGCGTATGTGTGGACTTCACCGATTTGAATAAGGCCTGTCCCAAGGATTCTTACCCATTACCCAAAATCGGCTGAGCTAGTGGACTCGACCATCGGTTTTGAGGTTTTGCCTTTTAGATGCGCATGCGGGGTACCACCAAATTTTAATGGATCCGAGATGCATAAGACAAGGCGGCGTTCATCACGAGTTTGGCACCTTCATTTATGTAACCATGCCTTTCGGACTTAAGAATGGCGGAGCTACATACCGAGAAGGCGATCAATAAAATTTTTATAAAACAGATCGCGTAAGAAACATGGAAGTATATGTGGATGACTTGCTCATTAAAAGCCGATCATTGAAGCGGTTTCTAATCGATACACGAGAGGTGTTCGAGGTGCTAAGAAATACGCAAATGAAATTGAATCCTAAGAAGTGCACCTTGGGTACGGCCGAGCAAATTTACGGGATACATGATATCGAGAGACGGATCCGAGCTAATCCGGACAAGATAGACACGTTAAAGAGTATGCCTGCCTCGAAATACAAAGGAAATACGAGAGACTCACAGTCGAGTGAATGGCGAGACTAAATAGATTCCTATCTCGACATTTCAGCGTCGTTGCCCTTTTTAAGATTCTTCGAAGGCCGATTCCTTTCCAATGGGATGATGAATTAAATGGATGGACTCGATTGTTCTATACCTAAAGGGATGAGATTCTACCGAATGACAAAGTACAGTCTAAGAAAGATCCGACTTCGATCGGCAAGTGCGCATTTTTCAATGACATACTTTATCGCAAATCTTTCACAAGTCCATGGTTGAGATGTGTGTCCGAGTCGGAAGGCAATTATATCCTCGAAGAGATTCATAAAGGAGCTGTGTGGAAACCATTGTGGAGCCGTAATGTTAGCGGAAAAGCAAGTTAATTTGGATACACCGCCCTCAATGCAACGAGATGCGAACAGCTTAGTTCAGAGGTGTAACACATGTCAAATTCACGACAACATCTCACACCAACAAGCGCAAGAAATGAACGTTATCTCGTCCGCTTGGCCATTCGATATGTGGGGAGTCGATATTGTAGGTCCTTTACCTCGAGCTCCAGGAAATAATCGATTTGTAGTGGTCGCTGTAGATTACTTTACCAAGTGGGTAGAGGCCAGAGCTATACCAGACATCAGAGCAGCCACCATCAAAAAGTTTTTGTGGGTCGATATTTTGTGCAGATATGGAATCCCAAAGGTCCTGATCTCGGATAATGGAACACAATTCGAAGACCGAAGGGTTCGAGAGTGGTTGGCAGAATATCAGATCGATCAACACTTTACCTCGATAGCACACCGCAAGCAAAGCGGTCGGTCGAAGCAGACCAATCGATGAGATCAAACTAGAAAGTGAAAAAAGAGGAGGAGGAACAAGGTCGAGATCGGCGGTTCAACTTCCGAGCATCCTGTGGTCATACAGATGACTCCAAATTCATCGACAGGCGAAACACCTTTTCCCTAGCTTACGGGTGCGGCGCTTATCCCTGGCGAAGTCGGCCTCCCTTCCTAAGTCTTGGCATATAACATCGAACGAATGAACCCGATGTCCGACAAGAGAAGGACAATCTCAAGAAAAAGAGAGATAGCCTCGGCCAGAATGGCAAGGTATAAACAAAAATCTCTCGATCTTATAACGAAAAGTCGGATATCGATATTTCAAGGTCGGGATCTAGTTCTGAGGAAAAATGAAGCCGATCGACAAGAAGCGATGGGCAAACTTGCTCGAATTGGGAAGGACCATATCAAATTCTAAAGGTTCATCCCAAAGGATCCTACCAATTGGGTCGGCAGACGGAACAACCGTACTTCGGCAATGGCATGCCAACAACCTTGAAAGTATTATGTTTAAGTATTAGACCGACTAGCCCATATTTACTTTGATCTTGTGAAACTTGTAATCATCCAGGGGACAATTCAAGAGTTACCATAATAAAACGTCTACTTTTATGTTTATTGTGTTATAACTTTTATTTAACTATAATATTCTAAGTCCAAAAGGACACGGTTATAGTCGAGAATTTAAAAATTGAGCAATCCAAGTCGTAACTCGATCCCAAGCCGAGGCCAAGTTAGCCCAAGAGGCGACAGAGCTAAGGCAAATTCTGAGAGTCGTAGTCGGAACTCGAGGACAAGCCATAAGCCAAGTTAGCCCAAGAGGCCACGGAGCTAAGGTAGAGTTCAGATTCGCATGGTCGGGTCAATGTCCAAGTCGAAGCCCAACGACACCTGTGGTCGAATAAGGCAAAGACAAAGGACGGTTCGCAATGTCGGGCCACCGTGTAAGTCGGAAGTCTATACCTACATATGGGCAATACGACCGAGACAAGCACGATTCGCAATGTCGGGCTAACCTACCCAAATCGATACCCAATAAGCCGATTAAAGCCGAAAGGCCAAGGCAAAGGTCGATTGGGATTCAATAAATCCTAAGTGTGTTAAGAACCGAAGGTCCAAAACAACACTTGGGGCGTAATACTCGGTAAAGGCAAGTAGCGAACAGAGTTCGGACTCGACAAGCGAAAAGCAAACAACAAGTAAAAGCCGATAACACTCGGTTAAAGCAAGTAGCAAAACAGAGTCTTAGACTCGACAAGTTTAAAGGCAAACAACAAGTAAAAAGCTAAGGCAAAGGTAAATAACATGAATAAAGGAAAACAATAAAATTCAAAAATCGGGCCAGTCGATAAGACCAACCCACAAAGTATGTTAATTACAAAATGTCAATAAAGATCAAAGTTGAGATAAAATTACAATGGAAAGATGTAAAGAGCAAGAAAAACTAAGGAGCAACATCGAGACTAGAACCAAGATTGCCGGAGGTCGAAGTCGACCCTCAAGATACTTTGCGTAAAGAGAAACACCTTCTTGGAACTCGCAAAGCATTGGTCGATAAATCGCTTCAAAGTTGGGGTCGTAAAGCCAAGGCTCATCAAGCTTTTCTACGCCGACCCCAACCTCGGGATATGCCCTCCGACCGATCTACGACCTTGGTGAATCCACCAATGATGGCTTTGTTCATGATTACGGTTAGGTCATCACTACGCGTCGGACTTCCGATACTCGCAACGTGGCGTGGCTCTAGATCTCTCAATTTGACCAGGACTTGGCTCAAGTCGAGCTTTAACATATCCCGTTCTTGTTCCAGTCGCACTCCTTTCCTCGCTCTTGCCTTAGGGTCTCCTGGACATCCGTCGAGTTTTATCCTTCTCTCCGGAGGCCTCTAGAGCCTGGGGGCGATTGGCATTCGCACCGCCAACTCATTCTCGAGCCTTTCCTTCTCGGAGATCGCCGTGCCCGAAGCGCGCCGAATCGCCTCTCGAGCAGCGCTGACGCAGCGCTTTGGGCGAGCTTTTCGAGATGAGTTGCGAATCTCCTTCTTCAAATTCTTCTATTGTTTTGGAAGGCGCGATTCAGACGCCGAGCGACCTCCTTACCCATCGATAATTTCGCCACAAAAGAAACGCAAGTCATAAGTTTTAAAACGGAAATGACAAAGCGTGAAAAGCGGAATCGAGTGAAGAAAACAAGTAACTTATCGCGGCCCGCTTCGGAAGGAGCTAAGCAAGACCTTGTCCTCCATGACGATATACTCCTCGGCAATCATGGCTCTTAATTGCGAAGTCGGAGGAGGGAACCTCGGCGAGACTTGGCCCTTTGGCCCCTTCTCTGTTTCTAAGTAGATCTGCTGGAGTCGGCCTCTTTACCCCGGACATCTCGACTTCTTCGACTCGATCTTCCTCTTCGGGAACAACCACAAGATCATCATCCTCATCCTCAACGAACCAAAGCGGACCGTGAGCTCACCGTAAGTCGGTGGAGGTATGAGACGTATCGACAAATGTACCTCAATCGAAGCTACGTTAATAAAGATGGATTCCCTCGACTGGGAAGCGATCTTGTCTCCTCCAAAGCCCTCTGTAATCCGAGGAGGAACGACTGAGCGAGGGATGGAAGGATTGACAGCTGCTGCGAATTTTCCCACTGCAAGACGACAAAAACAGAAGAAGTCAATATATGATAAATGTAAGTTAAAGAATTAAGACTTAATAATAATATAACAAAGGTCCATACAATTTTCCTGATCGACAGGACGAAGCGCTATGTATGGTACGGGGCCCGCCTCCTCGAGGAGGGCAAGGTCATAAAGAAGACTCAGTCTGTGTAGCCACCGAAGGTAAATCTCCCGAGGTAATGGCCTCGTTAGGTACAGCTTCCCGACCCAGTTTGTCATCTCTTCCTTCTCTCGACCTCCATAAGCCGACATAAGGGTTATCCGACCCATGTCGGAGAAAAAAGAACCTGGGTTTCCAGTTTCCATGAGATGAAGGTCCTCGAGACACGAACTCGTGACGACGGGTGCGCTTCTGAAACGTATACCACCCCGAATCTGGCATCGCAGCAATCTTGTGCCACCATCGGAACAAAGGGACGGTAAATCCGATCCCTGCGACTCGGCAGGCGATTAGAAATCCCATCAGAGTCCGGATGGCATTCGGGCCCAGTTGAGATATACTGATCTCATAATGGCGAAGGACGGCCTGGACCGCCGGGCATAGGGGGAACCTTAACCCCATCAATACCGGGCCTCATGATCGCGTCTGAAACCCTTCGGGGCTCATCGGCAAATTGATGCTGGCCGGAGGGAAGCTGAGCCACCAGTTGAGGGCTAGATAGCCCATATCGCCGCCGCAGTTGGTTGAGATCATCCATGGTTAAACAAGAGGTGCACCCTTAGAGCCCTTTCCATCCATTCTAGTGGATAGTTTCTTGGGCTCCTCGATGATGCCCCAAGGGCTCCCCAGATTTGGGTTCAGGGTTGATCGGAAGAAGCGGATATAGGGTTTGGTCGCCGGAATGGGACTCTTCTATCCTATCGAGAGATTGTAGCACTACTAGACATGGATGATTTAAGCAAGAAACAAGTAGGAACGATGAAAAGGATGGTAACAGTAAATGAAGCTTACTTGTATTTTCTTGAGAGAAAATGGAGAAATTGATAGCGAGTGATTCACCGTCTGGACTCCTCTCCCTTTTATGTGTTGCTAAGTGCCGAATGACGGTGAAAAGACGTGATTGTGGGGTTACTAGTAGTTGTAACTCCCCACGGATCGCGAAGATCAAGGATGACATCATTCAGGCGTAAGACGAAGCGATAGTGCGTTATGACGTCATAATGAAGCGGCCACGATTGGCCAGGAGACAGTGGCATGTGAAGCGGTTACACCATTTCCGCCAAGATGCGCAGCCAACTCAAGATGATTTCAAAATTGGTAGATCCGACTCGGACAACGGTAGTCGCCTCTCTCAGTCCATGGAAGCCACCATTCACGCACGATCTCTAAAATATTTTCTCCACAAAACCGCCATTTTAAGGATATGTTAATTGAAATTTATTTTTGTCTATATAAATACAACGTCATCTATTGCTTGATTCCCGGAAGATAAATATCGGCAATCTGGTTAATACCACTTAGATTCGCCAAAAACACACCCACGCGCCTCTTTAGAGGAGGTTCTTGGTTATTCATCATTCATGAAGAATAACCTGGATCTTAATAAAAAAAAAAAAAAAATATTTTCTAAAACCGCCTTAATTATGTTAATTGAAATTTATTTTGGTCAATCTTGTGGAAAACATTGGCCAAACATATAAACCGGCCAAAAAAAAAAAAAAAAATATAATACATTACCAACCAGGTGAACTAAAGCCAGCAGGGTGGCGCAACAGTTAGCAGTTGTGCGCATGGTGAACAGTGAACATAGAGTCATCTAATACAAGTTAATTCCCAAATATATATATATATATATATTCAAGTTAAAATTTGAGTGATAAGTCTCATAAGATAAATCATACTTTCTTTGGGTGAGGAAGTTTTTTCTTCCTTCTTTAATTGAAAAATGGAAATGAGAATTTTATTATATTGAGGCAGGGATTTTTGCGGAGGAAGCTTTAACTAAACGACAAGAATGAAATCTAGAGGATTTGTGACTTAAAAAATAAAAATTGAGAAGGTTCTATTATTTTGGTTTATGGCTGAGCTTTCTTGACCAAATTGAGTTATAATTCATTCAAATCAGAAGTTGATTCTCTATTTTTGAAATAAAGATAAAATATGAATTTTTTTCTTAAATACCTCCACTGCTTTATTCCTATTTATTTTTAGGGTTAATGAATAATGTATCCTCATTTATGGAACACTATCTTTATTTCAATTATGTTTGTTATAAAGATAGGGATATGGATACTGTTGTGGAGTGTTTTGAATTTAGATATTATAAAATAAAAACATGTATTGTTTTATATTATTTTAGAGATAAAAAATAAGGCTTTATGTCCGACCATAGCTTTGCTTATTTGAGTACCAACTTGCAATTAAATATTCTACCATTTGATTGCTTTGTGTCACATAAGCTTAGAAAATTTTGCATATAATAAAGATTTATTTTGACTAATTTGTTTCATTAAAATCTACTTCATTGAAATTATGTTTTCATCAACCGACAACCACCATGCACTTAACCATTTGAATGCTTTGTAATTAGGTCAAAAGTAGTTGTAAATGGACTTTTAGCCTTTTTTTTAAGTTCATCTTGTGGGCTTGTGAAAATTTGCTCACAAGTTCAACCAAGGGATTCTGCATACTCATTTTACTTCATTTTTATTTTTATTTTTGTAAAAGAATTTTTTTATTGATGTTTTTTTTTTAAGGAAGTAATTAAGGAATATACGTTTTAATACCATAAAAATGTCACTTCTTCCAAAGACTAAGTACCTTTAACATATTCACGATGGTTCACAATGTCGATCGTCTTCTCTTAAGCTAACATGAACGATTTCATAAACTAACAATTATTCTTTTGACTACTACAAAAAGGGACTTAAATTTTAGACATTCAAAAAAAAAAAAAAAAAAAAAAAAAAAAAAAAGAGAATTACATTTTCAGATGGAGGGAATAAAAAACCAAAGGACGATTGGGCATTATGAAGATTGGCTTTAAGTAGAAGTATCATCATCAGGCACATCATCAAGAATGAAAGATCCCAATTTTCCTGCTCTAAATAAAGCTAGGAATTTCTTCGATACTACGGTACGCGCATCTGATCCTTTCTGTCCTACTTTCAATGCTTTCTGTAGCATTTCAAATTGATGATCAATTAGGCCCTCCAATTCACTTTCACTCTCCAAATTCCCATTCCATTCTGATAAGGTGGTGTATAGTACACGTTCGACTCGAGTCACAACATCCTGCACAACAAAAACAAAAGAAACACTAATTGATAACCAGGATGTTCGATTTCTGCATCGTTCCGTGTTATACAATTGGAATAAACGTACAAAAGTGTTATACTATAGACGTAAAAAAGTCGCACCTCAATGTAGTGCACAGAGGATTCATCTGGAGGTTTCTTCTGATTTGGCAAAAGATTCTTGAGATTATACTCGGGTTTGTCACGATGAAGGATGCCCTCCTCCTCGCCATCTTTGTTGATCGTATTATGCTTCCAATGTAAAGGAGTGCCTCGCGTATTTAGAAGAGCTAGCAAGTATTGAGCAATACGCTCTTCACCAACTACAGAATCTTTTACTGATCCTACATGATCATTCAAAATGATTCTGTAAATATTCGTTCTTAGAAACAAAATCATGTGTGGCTTCATTTGGTGATCTATCCAGCAAAGCTGACGGTATTGAGATCATAAACAAGATTTGATTCATCGTCCATTTAAACTTTTTAAGCTCCTTACAAATGGGAGGGGAAAAAAACTAAAAACGAGAAAAGAAAGGTAACCTGCAAGAGCAAGCTTCAACCCAGTTTCAATGTCTGGTATACTTGGAACCAGAACGCCTGGCGTGTCCAAAACATAAATGCTAGGTCGATGTGCAATCTGCAAGCAATCCATACAATTATTGCATATTAAACCGGACTATCATGTTAGCCAGTGGAGAGATGTCAAATTTAAATTTTCATGAATTTGAATAAGGTGTATAGGAAACGACAATTCAAATGCAAGTCAGAAGATAGTTTGACCGGTACACAAAAAAATTTAAAACTACCTTGAATCCAGCAATATCTTGAGTAACTCCAGGCAATGGCCCAACTGTAGCACGCTTCTTCTTACCCTGCTCTAAGATTGAATTTGAATGATTACAATGTAAACAGGAATGAAGGGACTCGGTCAAAGGAAAACAAATATCATCAAAACCACGTTAACCATGAAATTAAAGCAAAAAACAATAAGCACCCACCCGGAAAACGAGATGACGCAATTCGATGAATGTTATTAATCAGGGCTGATTTTCCAACATTTGGTACACCAATAACCATCACTAAGAGTGTAGGCTCCTTTGAAATTTTCTCCTTCAGTTTGAACTCCACAAGATCAAGAAGCTAGGTTGGATCAACAACAGATTAGAGCATGCTTCAAAAATAAACCAAGTCGATAAATGATGTATTATGAGCTAGACGTGATCCTAACAGTTTGCTCAAAGCATCAAGGGGTAAAGCAAAGCAAGTTTTCAGTACCATAAACCAGGCTTAGGACAGGCTGAAAGGGAAACTGTTTCTACACGTTAAAAGATACAGTCGCGATTTGAATGGTAGGAAACTTGCAAAAGGTTTGAATTGTCTAGAGTTACTAGGACCAAACAAAAAAACCTTAATCTATTGCAATGTTGATGGAGGACAGAGTTTGATGAACGTAGGTACGAATACATTCTGCAGGCAGCAATATATAGGTCTTTACCCAGGTACACATCCAACAAAGAATATATATTTAATGAATTTAAAGAAAAGAAAATGAGATAGCAGAACAAAAGTTTAAAGACCTTTACCACTAGGCCAAGTTCAATCCCCAACTTCATCAGTACTCTAATCCTCTTTGATAGAAGCAAAATAAAAAGCAGAAGGCAACTTGATTTTGATTCATATAATCACATAATGTCATCACGCGAGGCAAAACTCAGATCTCAAACATGTGCCACAAGGCGAATAAACATATACAACAACACTCAAGTCTTATTCTACTAGGTGAGATGAGCTACATAGATTGTTTGTCACCATTTCACTCTATCATAAACCATCAGATCATTTCTAAACTTTTCCCCCATAAAGATACACAAATAAAGATAACCTTTCCAAGTCATGAACCTAATTTAGCCTGGAGAACAAGAAAGAAGGTGGAAATTTTCATGTATATTTTGATTATCAGAGATAGATCAGAGAGGTAGGAATTTATCGAACGAACCGCACTCCTTCGTATACGTCAGGAGTCCATTGATGAGAAGGGGCTGGGGAAAGCTTGAACCCAATTCCTACCCCCCTTTTTCTGGATCCACCTCACATCAATAACACGACCCCTACTGCCGATAGGTAATTTTAGGCAAGTTTCTTTTGAAGTAGATACCTGGGGGAGGGGGAGGGGGAAGGAGAGAGGAAAAAAGTTCAAAATATACCAACCTGCTGGACAGAACTTCTGCTGTGAGCATTTATCGGAAGGCAATCGAGTTTACATGATTCAAAGTGATGAATCCATCTCTACATAAAGCCAGTAGATAAGCATAAGATTCAAAGCTACTTACGAAATTAGATACGATACGATACGATACGATATAACTGAATAAAGCTTGATACAAATGTGTGAAGGCAATTCTAATAAGCAAAATGTCATCAACCCGAAAAGAGAACAATTGGGACTAATTCTTTGAGCACAATAGCCATCAGTACAACATTCATATGGATCAGAAAACCAGCTATGTCTAACATACTCTGGGAAGCTCAAAAAAATGTTATCTTTGGACGCATGTACAAATAATTACAACAGGATGTCATATGTCATGGAGATTCGTTTGTGTAGTTGGCTAGACAACTCTGATATTGTGCATATGCTGTATGATCTGGGAAGTAACAATACAGTATGGCTGCATCCAAGACTATAAACACGAAAGCACGGTGTGCAATAACAGGTCAGTAGAACTTGCTCATATAAAACTTAGTAACTAAAGCTCAAACGAGGTGTTCAGCACCCACAACAGAGGTCAAGCAGCATTCAGAAACCACTGATGACAGCTCAGTCTCCCCCCACCCCAACAACCCCCCAGGGAAAATAATGAACAAAATCAATAATTACATGCATGACATTGCGGTTGGCTAAATCCTTCTTGTTAAGAGCAATGACCCTGCTTTTCCCGGTGAGCATCGGTTGCAAATCTTGATTAACCGACGATAAAGGTATCTGCAATCATACTTAACCATCATTTAACAACAAAATCAGAACCCAGCAAGCATGAAATTGCGTTTAAATACGAAAAATCAAATCTTTTTTTCAAGAAGCCCAGCACAAAATTGGTAATGATAACTAGTTGTCACTAACCCGGGCATCACGGACTTCGATGACGAGGTCGGTGACTTTAAGGCGGCTGCGAATGGCTTTAGTGGCGGCAGCCATATGACCTGGGAACCAATTGATGTTCCCACCTCCTTTGCAAAAATCCATTTCTCCTAATATTATGCTTTTGCCTTTCTTTGCTATTTCTCTTACTCCACCCATTTCCCTTTTCTCCTCTCCCTCTTCAATCTCTCACCCTTCACCTCCCTCTGATTCCCTCTCTCTGTCACCCAAAACCTCTTAGCTTTGCTGTGTAACAATCAGGGGGCTAGCTGCGGAAGCAGATGAAGTACGAAGTACTCCGGCAGAAAGATACCTACAAATAATAAAATAAAACCCAAACATTTTATTAATGTATTTGATGTGATGCAATATCAAATGAAATAATATTTATTTTTTTAGAATAAATAATATTTTTTTAATATGCTCCATCCGGTGTAGTTACGGATATTGGATGATGAAATGTAGAGAATAAAGTAGGAATAGAATGATACAAATATGAGATGAGATTCAGGTGAAGTAGTATACATAGGGGTGGGAATCGGGTCGGGACTCGAACCCGCTCCGTCAAGATTCGGGAATCTAATTTCTTCCCGAAACCGTCTAATATCCATTGATTCCGCTTCCTAGCCAACAAATGAGGACTTGCTACATTTTACATAATAGTTCTTAAACACACCAATAGAAGTGTTAACTATGAAAAGTAGTCATGCACATAAATTTTTTCTAATCAAAAGTTTATGGTTTATATATGTACTAAAAGGGAGTAGTGATATTTATGTAACATTACTTGACAAATTTAGAAGCTCAGTTAACCCTCAGGTTACCTAATTCAAGCACCACTCACAATCTCCTATTTTGTGTTGTTTTATACATCCTTAGACAAATCAAGCTAAAGTTGGACGAAGAACACCGCTAACAATCTCCTCTTTCTTGCAAAGCCATCTTAACATGCCAAAAGCCAAGAGGAAATGAAGAGCCAATTCAGGACGGTATACAGCTTAAGCAAATAAATTATGTAATAATCACTGACTAGTAAACACCCAAATATCCTCTACCAATTAGCCTAACTCAAACACAAGAAAATGAACTTTTATCTACAAACATATATCAACATTCACATTAAATCGGCCAAACAAGAGAAGCAGAAACATATTAGACACACACTTGCAAATATGAATGGAAATGGTGAACATACAAAGCATTAAAGCTTAACCTAGTAAATCCCAACAATTTTTTAGCTCACCTCAGTAACAACAATACATAGCAAGGTCAAATATTGAAGCATTTGGTCAAATTGGAAACAATGGAAATGAGCCACTTAGCCAACATACCAAACAAAAAACCAGGAAAAAAATCAACAACAAGGTCAAATTTTGAAGCATTTGGTCAGACTGGAAACAATGGAAATGAGCGACTTAACCAACAGACCAAACAAAAAAACCAGGAAAAAAATCACCAAAATCAACAACAAAAATAAAAAAATAAATAAGAGGTTCGATGAAGTAATGAACAAGAAGACCCATACAATAGGAAGAATAAAACGGATGAAAGTTACACTTACGGCGGTTAAAGTGTTTGAAGAACGGCGCAGCTGCTACAAGAGAGACGAAGAAGGGGAAGAAATTACGTAGAAGAAACCTAATTTTTTCCGAAAATTTTAGAGCGATTAAAGTGCAATTATTGAACCATCAAGCCACTTGTTTCAAGGAAATATATTGATGAAAATATTTTACAACACAAATTTTAAGAATTTGAATTTATATTGGTTTTGATACAACAACTAAGATTTGCATCTGACCAATATAAAATTTATGATTTTTTCTGATGCTCTCTGGTTTTTTTGACGGGTAAATAATAAATATTTTTAATAATTTTCAAAGAAAAAATACAATATATATATAATAGTCAGGTCGTTCAGATAAGGAAATAAAGTAGCGTCTTTACTGGTATCAATTGGTTTTTTTAATCAACGGTAAAAGACATTGATTTTATATCACAGATCCGAAGGCAGAGTCACTAGATCGACTCTGGTTAGAACATTATTTTAAAAAAGGTTTGAGAAGACAAACACGTAGTAGAATACAATACGTAAGAATATATATATAAAAAATATAAGAATACACGTAAGAATGCCCTTCTCAATCATTTTAGATTAAAACATGTCCTTATGGACTCTGACCCCTTAAAAAAATTTGTGCATGGACTCTGACCTCTTAAAAAAAATTGTGCAAGTGTTGGGAGAGATTACCCACACTTGATGGGGGTGTTGGAAGAAATTGCTCACACTCTAGACTGAAAAATTGTGCAAGTGTTGGGCCAGATTGCCCACACTTGAGGGGGTGTTCGAGAAATTCTCACTCTTGAATGCCTAAACTAAGATAGTAGCACATTTATTAACACCAATTGGTTGTAGTACAAACGCTTGATCCTAACATGGTATCGGAGCCATGTTATGTGATCAAACCCTGGCTGTAACATTATTTAAAAGAAAAAAAGATTGTGCAAGTGTTGGACAGATTGCCCACACTCTTGAATAAAAAATTTGCAAGTGTTGGACGGATTGCTGAGGGGGTGTTGGGGCATATTGCCACACTATTAATGTATAAGGAAATAAAGTGTGTTGGACAGATTGCCCACACTCTTGAATGAAAAATTTGCAAGTGTTGGACGGATTGCCAACACTTGAGGGGGATGTTGGGACAGATTGCCCACACTCTTAATGTATAAGGAAATAAAGTAGCGCATTTACTGTACCAATTGGTTTTAGTACAACGGTAAGCGCTAAAATTTGCAAGTGTTAGACGGATTGCTAACACTTGAGGGGGTGTTGGGACAGATTGTCACACTCTTAATGTATATAAGGAAATAAAAGTGTGTTTGACAGATTGCCCACACTCTTGAATGAAAATTTTGCAAGTGTTGGACGAATTGCCAACACTTGAAAAAAGTGTTGGATGATCGCTTGCACACTCTTAATGTATAAGAAAATAAAGCGGCGCAATTCTCGTATCAAATTGGTTTTAATCTGCAGAACAACGATCTTAACAAAGATTCCATCAGATTCTAAAGCTAATACCCAAAACCCTTCCCGAGCTAAGTCGGTCAGGATATAACCCGAATGATACGGGTCGGGAAGCAATTCGGGTCAGTAACGGGTTGGGATTCAGGGCGGGCGGGAATAATATATGGGGTATTATAATGTATCTCATGCAATTTTCTCTCCTCCCACATCTGCATAGTAATATTATAATGTATTTTTCTTGGCAGAGTAGAATTTGTGTTTATAATATTATAATGTATTTTTCATGGTATAGTAGAATTTGTGTTTAAGGCTATTGTGTAGATGAATGTTTATAGGAATTTAATCGTAATCCCAACTAGGATAATATTGATACTTTAGATTGACATTAACAAAGTATTTTATCATTGTGATAATGCACTGAATGACTAGGAGTAGTTGAAGTTAAGGGGATTGGGTGGTGGCCGTGGGGTTTGAGATGGGTGTAACAAAATTTCATAATACGGTGAGATTTTTTTTTCCGGAAATACAAAAGCTTTTATTAACACCGAACTAACGCGCAGTAAACACAGATACAAAGCCGGAACAAACCGGTCTAACAAACAACAAAATAAACTTCAAACAACAACTACATTATGTCAAAGCATAGAACTCATAGGATAAGATTCGACGACTAAATTCGAGGCAACAACAAACAGAACTAAAGATTAAAAAAGAATTACTGAGTTTGTCAATTGCAGCCTTGGTGTTTAATGTGTTCTTCATTAATTGATATGAAGAGACTGGAAGAAGAACTTGTCTATTTCATGTCAAGTATTTGAAAATACTGTAAACAAACAGTATTTGTATACCCTACAAAAAAACAAAAAAGAATAAAATAGTTATTTGCATTGGGGACATACATTTATATACACTACTACGGTCAAATTAAACAAAGTACTGTATACGTGTCAGTAAGGTATGCGATTTAAGTGATGCTTATAATAGGGGCAGAGAGTAGTGATACATGCACTATTTCTTTCATCACAACATCTTACACAATACAATTAACACTGAGTACCAACTCCACCCCTAATCCCCACCGTATGAAACAAAGGAGCCCGAAAGAAAGACAACCCCTCCTGAAAAAGTGAACAACACAGTCCGAAGTAGCACCGGCGAAAAGTAGTGGCATCAACCACCAAGCACCGGACAAAAAGACGCGGGAAAGATGGAGGCATGAGACACCATCAGGCTTTAAACACCGGGGAAGAGGCACTACCCGAAGTAGAGATCGAGTCATCGCCAGAAATTCAACGAACGTTGACCAAATCGACCATCGACTCGACATAAAGTCACAAATCCATGGAACTCCAGGCAGGAGACTAAATGGCGACCACCGATCCACATCCCACAACCACAATCAAGGCGGGGAAGGCGACTAGGCACCATCAAATTATATTTGTGACCGCGTCATTATAAATTTACGAAAAATCTTTATGACCGTAAATAAAATATTTATAAAAAAAGTTTATAAATTATGCGACGTGAAACATAGTAATTTTTTTAAATACCAGAGATTCTCTTAAAGTGTTTTGCTGCTGAGCTCTTTGAGGCATTTCCACCTCATTTTTACTTGTTTATAATCTTTGTTTTATAACTTTTTTTTTTTTAAAGAATTTTATAAACATATTTCAATCGGTGGTTTTATGGTGATTCAGGATCACCATGTCACACTTGGTGAATCACTGAAAATTCTTATAAGATATGTAAAAACATAGCATTTATATTTTACACGATAGGCCCTTGTACGTTTTATATTTCTATTGGTTTTGGATCACCAAATCATACTTGATCCAGCACCATAATAAAATTTGTATTTCAATATAGAGAAAAAGACATAATACAACTAAACATTTTCATGTTTTTCTTGCATCTTCATTTCCTAAGCAAAAATATGCTGAATTCAGGCCCTCCATTACTATCCGGATTCAACATATAAAACGCTTCCGAGTCACAGCTACCCACAACTCGTTCAAACTTAGCTCTCATGTACACAAACTCACTTCCTGCACCACCACCACCACCTTTCCCTCCACCATCCTCCGCCGCAGCTGCTACCGGAATCACCCCAGCCCCAACCGACACCCTCCTAATCGTGTTCAGCACATGGCTGTCAGACTCCGTACACTCGCGTGACCTCGCATACCCACTTTTCTTACCTTTGCAATATATCGTCCACTTTTGCACACAAACCAGCTTCGTCGTGGACGGCGATGAATCACTCTTCCTACACTCCAACACAATCCTACCGGTCCCTGTAGATATATCCTCCACTAAAGCAGCCGTAGAGATTTCCAATTCGAGCAGTAAAATCGGCTTAATAATATTCCTGTTTGTATTAATTTTATCACTATGTACTGCAAAGCTGACGTGGCCTCTCCGTTGACCGAACAGCGTGCCGGACACAATCCGACCCGACGACGACGATTGCATTGTTGTTGACCCATGGCCGGTAGGTGTGAAAATTAGGGATTTGATTTTGATGATGGTGAGGAATCTGTGAACGAGTGTGGAGATCATCATGCGGTGGCCACGACGGTGTGTGCCGCCACCGCGACAAAAGCAGAGGGGAAGCAGGTTCCCAAACGCGATCCTCGATCCGCTTCCATTCGGCTAGTGAACGTGATGGTGGTAGACTCTTACAAGATGATCCTTCGAAATCGTCTCGAGATGCAGTTGATCTTGATCTTGTGAAAGGAGGAGGAAGAAGAAGTTTGGTGCTTTTTTCACTACCCCTGCTGTTTCTTGAGAAAGGGGTAATCTTTTGTTCATCTTTCATCATTTAAATTTGTGTCACGTAGAGATCAAAAGTAAATACAATTAACAACATAACACTTATTTAGTATAAAAAAATAAAGACACTAAAGATGCTATTTTATGCAGGTGGGCGATGTGCATGTATATATAGGGAGCAAGTTCTATACATACTATCATCCGTTCCAAAACGTAAGTCATTTTAAGATTTTTTACAGATTAAAAAAGTTGGTTAAATTAATTAATTATGTGTCATTAATTTTGATGAAAATGACTAAAATGACATTTCATTGTTATTAATATAAAACTAGTGAAAAGTGAATGGATAAATAATAAATGAAAGGTAAAAAAAAAAAAATATAATAAATATTTTATTAGTTAATTAAATGAACTTATATTATTGAAAAACTAAAAAACTAAAAACTTAATGATCTTATATTTTGGGACGGAGAGTTGGTCTCATTCTGTGGAGACTTTAATTAACAACAATTCGTTTTGTTATGCAAAAGTATAATAACATTGAAAACATGGATATTATGAGATTAAATTATTATTGAGTCTTCGTTCGGGGGAAGATTCTTTAACGATATTTAAAAATACATTGTTATGAGCAAATGGTATAATAATTAACATTATAAACACGCACGTTAAAGATGAAAATAAAAAGTTTCGGCAAAAGAGTCACTTCAGAACAAGATTTCTTATATTTAAATTTTGAGAAGTTAATCAAAGCCGGCTAAATCACGTGGCAGTTATAAGCTTAGCACAACATATAGTATATATATATATATATGATATAGTTACATTATTGTTGGTGTTAAATGTTAATTATTGCATGTCAAATATTATAATTCGGTTGATGTGCAATAGTTGACATTATACACACTAAACATTTTATTCTATGGACACTCATAGCTGTCTTATAACTCATCAATTTATATAATAAAATATTAGGTGTATATACGTGTCAATCTATTGACACTTCTAATAGGAGTGGGACCATGAGAATCATGGGAAGTAAAACAGGGGCACTTTTTGTCTTGTGGTAGATGTTACTGATAACCTGCACAAAATCAAAAGTCAGCCTTTGACTAATTAGCTCCAGTCCTCGATAATTTTGATACAGTGTTAGATAACTGTCACGTATATTAAAAAATAAAACAGTTTTATGTTTATTCTAATAAAAAAATCACTGCATCAGAATTTTTCCCATTCCTCTCATACTTTGCCGATCCGATAGTTGTGCATTTCATACTAATTATTTAATATTTATTTTGATGATGTGTGATTGATCTCTTATTTCTCACATCTTGTTTATGTACACAAACTTGTTAAAGAAGGAAGGATCCTTTAATTAGATGGAAAATGGTACTTGGGTGGGGATTCTATGGTAGGGAACAAGGGGTTGACAATGAGCAGGTTAAGTGGTTTTATACCTAACTTATTCCTGGGAGATACTTGTGTGGTGTTTCCCTGCGTGTGTAGAGACATCACAACCATCAAAATTTCATTCTGTATTTAAACTGTGTGGTTCTGATCGTTTCAATCATCATTTCACACCAAAATTCCCTCTCCACACAAGTATTTCTCATTATTGCTTATGTCCCATTCTGACATGAAAGAAATCTGAAGGTTTTTTTTATATTGGAATAATGAAATAAAACCATACATCATTTTCATTTTAATACATAATATTCCTAAAAATACATGAGGGACAAGTGCCCCAACTGAATAGACATTGCATCTGCCACAACTTAGAGCAACCCTAATGAGAGGGTTGCAGCCAAGATCTATTGAAAAAGTGTTAGAATAGAAAATCAAATATGTTAAGAAGCAAAATAATGGTGCCCAAATGGATAGACTTTTTTAGATATTCTCTATGTCACTCCCTTTGTAGCCAATGCCAGAGACAATATTCTCTAAGAAATATTATCATCATCACTCCATTTAATATATTTTTGGTCCGAGTGAATAGCAGATTTAATCCATCATCTTTCGCAAAAAGTAGGGACTTAGCCATCATCTTTGATTTTGGCTTGACCGGTCCATTATATTTTATATCTTTTGCAAATCAGTCCAATTAACAGACGGTCACTAAAAAATGGACGGAATGGTTGTGCGTGTCTTACAAGCGCAATTAGCATTCAAAAATATTATTATTTTAATCAAATTTTTAAAAACAAATAAATTTTCTTCCCCCTTTTTCAGCATTCTTCCCCGTCGCTTCCTGCCTTCATCGTTCATCGCCTTCATCGCTTTAATGGATGGTAGCTCGAATTTATCCCAATATCATCTTCTTTAAATCATTCCTCTAATCTATATTGTGATTTACCAAATCGTTTTCCCCAAATCGCCTTTTTCCTGGATAACGGAATCGATTAAGTGTGAAGAACCTTTTAATCTTTTCCAATTTCGACCTTTCTCCCCAATTTGCTGGATAACGGAACGGCGCTTTGATTTCGTGGATCTACCATGCCCGTATATGGTGACCTCTGCAACCTCTTCATCTATAATTCAAGATACTTAGTGAAGGTTCATCTTGTACGTAGTGAATTTGCAAAATTTTCGTTCGTAGGGTTGCGTAAGGTAGTGAATTTGCAGAAATTTTCGTTCAATATCTCTTACTTGCAGCTTATCGCATTCTGAAGATTCTATGTGTTCAGTTGATGGCGGTGATTGTTCTTATTGAAGGTGTTAGGGAGTTATCTCTGGTTCGGATTCTGGCCACTAGCTGAGCATTACGGATTGGGTATGGAAGTTGATGTTCCTGTTTTGAAGAATGTGTGGTGATTGTTCCTATTGAAGGTGTTATTTCGGTGGATTTAGGACATAGCCCAGCTGAATGGAGTAATCCATGTTAAGTACTTTCCACTAGTCGGGCTGGTTAGTCTTTAGGTGTTGATTTTTTTTTTTGTAGGAAGATTTTAAGATTCAAGCTGGTGTTGTTAAGGGAAGACTTGTGTACTTGCTAGTAGCTCTTTTGGATTAAGTTATGGTGTGGTGGTGTTGTTGTTGTTGTTGTTGTTAAAAGATTCAAGTTGGTGTTGTTAAGAGAAGACTTGTGTAATTGGCATTAGCTCATTTGAATCGAGTTATTGTGTGTTGTTAGAATTAGATGACCTTATGGTGTGTTGTTAAAATATTTTTATGTTGTAATAGAATGTTGCTTTGGTGACTTTTAATATCATATTAATCAACTTGGTATATGACCGTAAAATACAACATTTTGCACCTTCAAATGTATTAAAACCCTGTAGATTCTGACAACTATGGAATACAAGTAGGAATAGGCACACTAGACCTCCGTATTATATCAAACATGATGAATTTCAAAGACATGGTTGTGCTATTTAGATCGTTTTTGTGTAAGAGGAAACGATGCTCGTTGAGGAGTGGCTACTTGTAAAGACGCATCAACCCTTTGATCTTGTGAGGGATTGGAATTTGCCTCAATGGCAGCAGCAGTTGAAAGAATTCCATAACCAAAATGCATCCAGAATAACATCTGACATAACCAATACAAATCCATCTGTATCCTTCCTATAATACCTCATAAACCCCACCAATCCACAAGATTCACAAAGCCTATCTAAATAGAGCAAACTCAGGTCTTCAACTTCAACATGGTCAAATATGACAAAACTCCCCCCTTGGTACATAGCTTCCAGCCTATGGATGAACTTTCCACCCACATGGAACTTTATACTTATTTTGTTGCTTCCTTCACCTGTGCATGCATGAAGAAATTTATTTTTTTTTGTTGAAAAACTAATTCACTTATGCTTGTTGTATGAGAAAAAAACTACAGTACTAGTGATATGCACAAAGTTCATAATTCAGTGACAAATTAAGCACAAAACAGCAGCAAATTAAAATACAACAATTGAAAGAGTAGCAAATTAAGCACAAACAACATCAGCAGATTACTCAATGATTTTTTTGTTATCATGCAGGTTATACTAGTTTTCCCTAAAAAGGAACTTCTCCTTCTTTTCAAGCTTCTTTATTGACTATATATATATATATATATATATATATATATATATATATATATATATGAAGATACATGTTGTTTAAAAAAACATTTTAAAATAAATACAAACCACTCACCTACTCCAAAGTAAAAAACTGAAAAATTCCCAAAAACTTCACAATATACACAGAAAAACTCACAATACACAGATACT
The DNA here is from genome assembly GCA_026214975.1 of Gentiana macrophylla. Lineage (NCBI taxonomy): Eukaryota > Viridiplantae > Streptophyta > Magnoliopsida > Gentianales > Gentianaceae > Gentiana > Gentiana macrophylla. The sequence continues at coordinate 16,234,721 of CM047810.1, forward strand.
AAATCATAAGCCTAAAGCTAACAAAAGGAAATTAAACCCCAACTTGACTTTCAACCAAAAAATCTAGACTTTAAACGAGAAAAATCAAGAATTTAATCGAAATCTCTTGCAGAGCTCATCATATACGGGCATGGTAGATCCACGAAATCGAAGCGCCATTCCGTTATCCAGCAAATTGGGGAGAAAGGTCGAAATTGGAAAAATTAGGGTTCTTACACTTAAATTGGGAAAAACGATTTGGTAAATTGCAATATATATAGATTAGAGGAATGGTTTAAAGAAGATGATATTGGGATAAATTCGAGCTACCAAGCCTACCATCCATTAAGACGATGAAGACTGAGAACGATGAAGGTTGGAAGCGACGGGGAAGAATGCTGAAAAAGGGGGAAGAAATTTATTTGTTTTTTTATGTTTTTGTTTTTAGGAAATTGATAAAAATAATAATATGCTTGAATGCTAACTGCGCTTGTAATACACGCACAACCATTCCGTCCGTTTTTTGTTGACCGTCTGTTAATTGGACTGAATTTGCAAAAGATATAAAAGATAAGGGACCGATCAAGCCAAAATCAAAGATGATGGCTAAGTCCCTACTTTTTGCGAAAGATAATGGACTAAATCTGCTATTCACTCTTTTTGGTCCACAGTTCATGTACTATTTTTTTTTTTATTATTCTTTTGTTTATCATTCTTCAATAGGTGGACGTGAGACCATAAATAATAAAATAATTCTAAAATATGACATGGAAGATGAGAATCACATTTTATCACTACACCATCTTGTCATATACATTTTATTCCAATATTCAACCATAAAAATGGACCACTTAAAACAAGCCATCTGTCAATAAGTATCAGCATAGACAACCTCTCTTCACCTTATTATTACGGTTGCTCTTAGTGTTGTGGCATCTTGGTCACAACCAATAGAATCAAACTTTCTAGACCGTATGGTATCATAGTAATAGATGATACCCGTAACCAATAGAATACTTTTACCCACGGCTTGATGTTGTTTATCCATTAAAACAACATTTATGCTGCAATCACTTAATGTTGTAGATAATATTGGCTATCCCCTCATTCCAGCCTTGAGAGCAGGGAGAGGGAGGGGGGGGGGTAATTGAAGCAAGCTTGTAAGCTAATAATAGATTCGATACCCAGGGCCGGCCCTCATGTGAGGCCTGAGAGAAAGCCGTCTTAATCCCAACGGTGCCGGGAGGGCCTAACGATACATGTTTCGTTAAAAGAAAAAAAAAATCCGTGTATATTCAACCCGATCCAACCTAATATAATATGTTATTTTTTTTATAAAGGCTCAATTTTTTTTTACTCCAATCGATAAAGGTCCCAATAAAAAGATTTATTTGGCCAGAAAAAAAATAGACATACAAACAAGTTTTATTAATTTTTTGTTTGGAAAACTATAGAAATTAAAAAGACTCCTTTGTGTTGAAAAATTTTGATGAATAAGAATTTGACAGACTCAGAAAAAACTTCAAGACACAAAAGAACGTTATCTTTAAAGAGATGTTTCGTCCCACGCAGATTGTCACTTAGGGATTCAAACGAAAATTTCTCTCGAGGATCTGATGGAGTGTTTGATTCAAACAATGATTGTTTGAATCAAACCCGAGGACACTCAATATTTGTTACGATGATGTTGTAAACTATCCGAATTTTGATCGCATACTTGTGCGCTTTTATAAATTTGAATGCATTCATAAACGAATGGATGCACTCTTTGCACGAAAGGGTAAAATCATGTCAGTTCGGCCTAAAACATGCAACTCTTGAATTTTCTGAGTTGCATTCATTCGTAGGTTCATGAATCTTCATGAATCTCTTCACGAACTGATGCATGGATTCGGAAAAAATGCATAAATCTCGTTCATGAGCTGATGCATGTATCCGTTTAGGTTTCGGGGGCGTTGGCGCTGCCCCCTCGACCCACTGTGACCCGACCTTGCGATAACATTAATTCGTACGGCAACTCGTATGCAAATTAACGATAATCAAAATATTTATTTATGAAAAAATATCTAAGGGCCTGTTTGGTAAGTAAATTAAGTACTTATTCTTAAAAAACTAAGTGACGGTTAGAATTAGAGATATTTGATAATATTTTTAACAAATCTTAATTATTTAAGTGGCACTTAATTTCACTTGGAAAAATGACTAAAGTTTTCAGCCATCAAACTACCGCTTATCGCTGAAAATGGGTGATACAATAGTGTCGAGCAAATATTTTTTTTTTCCCTTTGTTATTTAGCTTTACCTGTTTGTTCTTTATTATTATTATTACTATTACTATTATTATTATTCTCAGTATATCATCTCAAAACACTTTTGATTTTGTGTCTAGCTATACAAAACTAATTACATGCCCAAAGAATTTATATTTATTATTTCTTATGTTTTTTTTTTTGTGTGAAACAATACTGTAAAATGGATGATACATTTTTGTTTTAAAGTTATCAAATATTAATTGAAATACACTATAAGTGTGTGTACACTTATATATATTTGTACTTATATACCTATATTTATAGGTATATATATACACAAACACATATATGCACATACATAAACAAAGTGAAAATAATGTAATCTATGATTTCAGATTTATAGTGTTCTCAAAGCACGATCTAAATCTTAAATCATTCGATTCGCTCTCAGATTTTGATTTGATTTGGACTTGACTTCGTTGATTTCGTGACTTCAGATTTAACAAACGCCCCCTAACATTTTGTAGATATGTTTTGAGGCTATAAATAAATTGAATTTTATATTTACGGATGTTAAAAATGCGATAAGTATGTTCTGAAAAAAAAAAAAACTTCAACTAAAAGGCATAATTCGGAGACTTGATCATAAACCCAAAATATACCAGGACCAGCCCTGTCGATACCTATGAGCTAGAGAATTCCCCTGATGTGATGAGCTAGAGAATTGACAAGTACTAGTTAAAGCTGAAGAAAGAAGCTCAATATTATGGTGAAAGGATGTTTTTAGAGAGACAAAGATCAAACAACCTTATGTAAATGGAAATATACATTTACTGTTGTACGTAATCACTTGAGTAATTTTCCAAGCTAGGGTGTGGCAAATCCCAAATATAGTAGGACCAAGATATGGCACTCAGTAATTTATTTATATTGGTAATATTAGTACATATTTAAGTAGGAAATTAAAGGTCATGGCATGCCAGAGAAAACATGCCATTTTCACCATTCATAATGATGTAAAAACGTAGACATGTCGTAATTAATTAAGGTGTACAAGTATGTTACTTTATTATATATACTAATACTAATTAATTGCCAAGACCATCATCACATTTACCGTTATTACAGAAACAATAATCTGGACAAGTGAGCTCGACGCCGTCGAGGCAACCGATTTCATCGCAAAATTGATAAGTGGGTTTACAAACGGCCGAAACACAGTCACATCCGACCGGACAATCAGAGATATGTGCACACGCTTTATTTAAACATAATGTATCTTCATCATCCATTAACTTTCGAATTGTCGACCGGCCGGCTACGGGCAACAATTGTCTTTCATTTCTTTTAGAGGTGGCTGGACCTTTGCTCATCATCATATCAGCAGCTTCAACTACAAAACCTAAATTTTTGTAACCGAGTGAGATGAATATGGATACTGAAGTAAAGGAAAGATATATTCCATCTCTGGGCTCTAAGCAAATCAAGCTAGCTCAAGATCAAGTTGAATCAAAACTCGATTCGTCTTCATTATTAAAGTACCAATTCATTATATATATATATATATATATATATATATATATATATATATATATATATATATATATATATGTATATATGTTCATTATCTTGTTATTCATCAAATGCTTTATATTAAAAATATTCTTCACACATCAATCAAATAATTGTGAAGCATTTATAATTTCTTTCACATATAATTAAACAACCCGGGATGCCGGCATGGCGCCCTTTTTCTTATGAATTGTGTGAGAATTTAAAACACATGTACGTATATTGTTATATAAAAAAAACGAGATATGAGGAAGATGAATTTTATTATATTCGGGGTGGTTGAAATCCAAATACTGAATCACCATTTCATCAATTCAAGAGAAATTTATTGGTAGTTTTTTTTTCTAGAAATAAGGGCCCAATTTAAAAACAATAATTCCTATTGGATAGAATACACCAACAAGGATTTGGTCAATGACCAACCTAAAATTTATGTTCATAATTAAGTTTCATGTTATATTAAACTTGATACATTCGAGTTCAGATTTTAAACGTTTAGAAATCTTAGTTTAAACGTGAGCTGGAAATACCGAAACTCTAACTTGGAAAAATTTCATTCAAAAAAAAAAAACTTGGAAATTTTTTAATATGCTCGATTCGTTGTGAATCGTTTACATAAAATTAAAGAAGACACGAGATTTGTATAATATACTATTAGAGATCAAATCACAGAAGATAAAAATAGATCAAATCACAAAAGATACTGAATGAAGTCAAAAATAAAATATGTATTATATGGATAAATTTTTGAAATATTATTGTTTATCTTTAATTATCTTATTATTCAAATAATTAGTTTAGATTTATCTTAAAATAGGATTTTTCTCCTATATAATGGAGATGCATTGTATTGTTTGATCAATCCAATATAAACAATTTCAGAGTCTTCCGTCTGTGTATTCTGATTTTTTTTATGGTATCGGAGTCAGGGGTAGGGGTTCGAGTGCCTTAACATTGATGAACCCTCGCCCGATCCCTCTTCCGCTTGCAATTTTTTTTTCATCATCACCAAGCTTTTCTGCAAATAGTTGTCGTCCAAAATAGTCCTAAAAAAATAAAAATAAAAACTAGTTTGCAGCGTCCAATATTGCATTCATTTTTCATGTTTGTTCATTTTTCTTTCAACCTAGAAGGTCCGAATCAAAGAGAACAGACCTTCCGTCCATTATTGCATGGTTTAAAAAAAATATTGGTCGAGGTGCATCATTTATTTTTTTTAGTCCAGATTTTTAGGTGTTATTCATTATTAATTCATAAATAATTTTACGTATAACATCAATATTCTTCTTTTGGCATTCATTGCATATCGATTTATTTTTGTATTTGAGAAAAAAAAAATCCCTTTATCAGACCGTGCAGAGATCAGAGAACATGTTTGTCATCATCAAAGAAGACTTCAAAGAATTTTAGACAACAAAAAAAAAACCACAAGGCGAAGCCGAGTGCCAAGAGCCAAAAGAGCCAAGAGCTTGGAGTTGTGGGAGTCAAAAGGTGCATCATATTCTTTGTTGACAGGCAAACGTTGCCTCCAACCCCGACAACGTTTGAGGGATGATATTAGAGATCAAATCACAGAAGATAAGAATGGATCAAATCACAAAAGATATGAATGGAGTCAAAAAAGATAAAAGATGTATTATACGGATAAATTTTAGAAATATTATTGTTTATCTTTAATTATCTTAGTATTCAAATAATTAGTTTAGATTTATCTTAAAATAGGATTTTTCTCCTATATAATGGAGATGCATTGTATTGTTTGATCAATTCAATAAAAATAATTTCAGAGCCTTCCGCCTGTTTATTCTGATATTCTTTATATACTCTCTATATATATCCTTGAGTCTAGACGCAAGGAGATACCTGTAAAGATGAGCATACATATCAGGTAGAATGAAAAGTTAGCCATAACTTTTGAGTGAAATCAAAATTTGAGGGATGTTTAAAACTTAAAACTAGTAATGAGTTCAATAAATGGGTTTGAATTTATAAGTCCCAACTTCTTCCATACCTGCAAATCTACAAAACTTTTACTTGGTCAACAAAAAAGACTTGGTCAGCTGACCTAGAGAAGACGCCAAGTCACTAAAATGAAACATCTAGACGTACAACGTCTAGAGCGATAAACGATAAAACGATAATCAAGAGCTAATTAAAGGTCTTAATTAGACAATTTCATTTATGAAAATGAGAATTCAAGATTATATCATATCCTAAAAGGACCTAAACTTCTAGGGAACTAAAGGTATTTATAGACTTAAAAGCTCATTTAATGAAAACATACCCCTAAAAAGACGACATTACTATCTATTAATTTAAAACGTAAATAAAAAGGCTAATAACTACTACGATGTGCTTTGCACCATATATGGCTGTCGATTATGGCCCATGGCATAGCTCACTGATTATAAAAAAAAGAGCATATGAACTTGATACCTTCCGGTAGTGACAGATTCAAGAATTTATTTTAGGGGGTTATCGAAGTCTAAAAATATATTTTTTATCCATAAAATGGTTTCAATGGGATCACGACAGTGTCTAAAACTGCATTATTAATGATAAAACGGCATTTATTAACAAATAAACTATATCATATTAATATTAAAACACAATCCGAATTTCAGTTGGCTCACGTAACCTCATCCCTTATAGCGTAGATTCACCCTTGTTCCCAGCAAGTTTATCAACTTCTCTCAACAATAAAAATGTAAATACATCTTCTACAACATTTGTAGTACATTTGATTTACCTTATCCACGAATACGTAGAGGGTGGGAAAGCAGTAAAATTCTTGATCCGGATCAGTAACAAAAACTCATTCACAAATACTATCATTATTCTTATTCATCCTATTTTTTGTTATGTTATTGATATTAATTAATTGAATATATTTCTTATCATTTGAGTTGATTTTTTCCAGTCAAATTGGACGGTTCTTGTTATCCTGTTTGAAGAAAATAGTGCGATAGAAACCGACTTGGAGGAACATTATTTTGGGGATTATCAATTTGAAAAAATTCTCCAAGAATATAAAATCCCCGGGGCGTGAAGTGTTAACTTAACTTTGTGTCTTTAAATCATCATCATCAATGATGTCATCCTGAAATGGAGTATATCAATCGGGAGATACTTGTGTGGTGTTTCTACACGGTGTGTAGATACCCTGTGGCACCGTACAAACCACACAGTTTTATTCTTTATTTAAATTATGTGGTTCTGATCGTTTCACCCGTCACTCCACCTCAAATTCTCTCACCACACAAGTATTTTCCATATTAATCACTGCATTCACATCCTTTAAGAAAAAAAATATTCACATCAGAATATTTTAAAGGATTCTATTTTACATGATCAAAGATCATATTAATTCATTTTATTTTACTGCACCACTATACATGGTTAACTTATTAGAAACTCTATTATAATATATAATCACTAAAATATATTCCATCCGTTCCAAAACTCTATTATAATATATACTCCCTCCGTTTCGAATTATATGAGGCAGTTGCCAAAATTACACATATTAAGAAAAGTGAATTAATGCATTGATTTTAAAATAAAATGACTTAAAAGTCCTTGAATATAATTAATGTAGTATTCTTTTTTATCTATCATATTGCAATAAATAAAGGTAAAGCAAGAAAAAATATCATTAATGTTGCATTGGAAATGTAACTGCCTCAGATAATATGGAACAAATTATTTTGATAACTGCCTCAGATAAATTGGAACGGAGGGAGTAATCACTAAAATATATTTCATTCGTTCCAAAATAACTGAGGCAGTTGCCAAAAACACGTTTATTAATGATGTGATTTAATGCTATGATTTTAAGGATGCAATCCTAAAAATCCTTATGATATAATTAATGCAGTATTCTTTTTAACTTCTAGTAATCTAATATTAAATAAGGATAAAGTAGAAAAATTAGCAATAAATGTTGTTTTGGAAAATGTTCTACCTCAGTTATTTTGTAACAAATTTTTTTGACAACTGACTCGGTTATTTTGGAATGGATGGAGTATATATTGAAGTAATAATACGAGAACAACCGATGTATCACACTGGTGACACAACGATAATCTATACCGTTGATTATGATAAGTTTACATCATAACCACTTTGGTATTTATTATAATCAACGGTGCAGATAACCACGGATTGTAACACAATGATTGTGTCCGTATCTTTACTTTTTTTTCCGCAACGAAAGACATATTATTAATATTAACACCAGACTAACGCTTGAAATTCCAGCTAAACAGAAGACTAAACAACACTCTAGACACCGCCAGGACTCTACCTCGGATTACCATTAGGACTCCACCCCAGAACACCGCTAGGACTAAAAACGGGACAATCCGACTAAAAATAAAATCTAAAGAGGAAAAAGGCATAAGAAAAGGCCCAAAAGGGTAACCCTTACTTCCAAAACCTGGCCTTGGGAAACAAAGAACATAGCCGGCAATAAGCCAAGAGCTATCAATACCGGACACAAAGAGACCAACAAACCAATAAACTGATATCATTGCTCTCATTTTTTCTAAGTAAAATTTATATAATTTCATACTCATAATAAAAGGAACATATTCTCTTCCTGCCTGACACACACATATACAGCAGTAAATTTTCTATTATTGAGACTCATAATCAATTAATAGAAAATCCATATTATGGAATATATAAGTCAATATCTGTGAAGTAGATACATTTTCTTTGTCAATATTTGTGTCCACTGACAAACAATTGTGAAAAAACTTTTTAATACCAAATACTTGGATCTATAAATGTAATAATCCTTTTTCACGATAGAAAATTAATCTTACTCTAACACTACATTTTATTTTCAATTCTACCCTCTAGTTTTTGTTTGTTTCTCGCTTGTTTATAGATTCTGCCTTGATGGTAGGTTAAATGCTGAATTACAGTCAGAAGGATAATATGTATATCTTTCGTCTTTCTAACATAGATTGAGTTAAGAAAACGCCTAACATTTAACTCAAATTGGTTCATAGTAATTATCTTATTCTGCTACATTTCAGTCAATACAGTGTTTTGCATGGGTTGGAGAAAATAGCTTTTAAAGGGCTTTATTGAAAATGGTGAGAGATCTACGACGCGGTAGGGTTAGGCAGGAGAATGTGGGGAGGTTGAGGCCAACCACAATGACCATCCTACATTACATTGTCATTTTGCCTAAAAATTGAAGAAAAATCCTACATGCACAACAACTATAATCTTAAAAGCACATTCAACACATCACACCGAAATATACATATTATCCATTTTAAGAGAAAAAGAAAAGTATATGTAAAAGGGTGAGAGAGAAAAGAAAAATCATAATACTTTTTTATGCAATAAGTGGGAGAGAGAAGAGTGGACAAGGAGGTGGGCAGAGCCCCAACCAAAACCACATTCAAATGCTTGAGGTCGGTATTTATAGAGTCATTGTAGGTTCAATTTAAAAGTCTCAATATGATTGCTGCAAAAAGTTGTTGTCCCATTATGTATAATTGAGTTGTTGTTATTAGCCTGGGGTGGGTAGGGTATGCCATGCCGAGTGATAGGTTGAGTGTAGTGGGCTGAGGTGTGGAATGGTAGGGTGGGGCATAAGGTGAGGTGATGGATGGGGTTATGATGGGGTGGCCGGCTAGATTGAGTTAGGTAAGATAGGTAAGGTAGGGTAAAGTATGATGGTAAGGTGGGTAAGGTAAAGTAGGTGAGGTATGTGGGTAGTAAGGTGGTGAGTTAGGGTATGATAAGATAGGGTGAGTAAGGAAATAGAGTGACGGGTGGTGTGATGATATGTAATGACGGGTGGATAAAGACTAAAGTATGGTAGGGCGGTAGGATGGCGTGGTGGGGTAATATGGTTGGTGCAGTAGAATTGTCCTACCTAACTCTACCGCTTTTATCCGGTTTAACCTTAGACATGCTACCTAACCTCACCCACATAACTTTACCCCACCACACTGCCATACTTATCGTCATTCGATGTGTCACATATTATCGAATTTGTCACATTCAATTCTTTTACATTTCTAGCACAGTTATGAAATGAATTTATTATATTTTATTTTTATAATTTCATTTCATTCCATTCTATTCCTACATAACAAACTATATAATAAAAACATCAAATCTTAATTAATTCTTCAAATCATCTGCCCACATTGTTACCACAGTAAATTCATAACTATTTCAGCTCCAACATTAGTAATAACTAGGGGTGTACACATGTCGGTTCTGTACGGTTAATGACCTTTACGAAACATGTCGGTTATGTATGGTTAATGACCTTTACGAAATCGAACCGAAAATTTGGTTTAATTGAAATTTGATACCGAATCCGAATCGTTTGTTTAGGTAATAGAATTAAACCGAACCAAAATATACAATTTGATTCGGTTATCCGAAAATTGAAATAAAATTTAAGAATCATATTCGGTTATAAACGGTTTGATTTTTATTCGATTATAAATTGTTCGGACAATTATTCGGTTATATGCAATTTTATATAAACATATATATATATATATATATTTTGGTTATGAAAACTATTTATACAAGTTGACTATAGACATTTCAGTTACGATTTTCCTTTCAATTCGGTTATTAGCTTGGTTTTTTATTAGGTTGGGTTTTTTATAATACTAACCGATACCGAAACACTTATTAAATGAAGTGAATCAAACCAAATAACTTCGATTCGGACATTCTACTCTCGATAAAAACCGCTATTATTATTATTATTATTATTATTATTATTATTATTATTATTATTACTATTTTGGAGGGGAAAACCGCAAATTTGAATGTTAAAATTTGTGTTTCCCAATAGATTAGAGGCTTCCGACGCTGCTCTTGCTACGCAGCCAGTGCACTGCCATGGAACCTTGTATCCGCCTCATGCGAGGCAGTCAGAGGGGAACTAGGGTTTGTTTGGGTTTGGATTTGAGGTTGGGTTTATTTATTTACTTATGAATAATAAAATATGATAAAAATGATTGAAATAATCATTAGAAAATTAAAATGTTTTTTTTTTGAAACTTTGTGTAAGTGAAAAACTAATTGGTGAGAAAAATTGAAATAAAATATTATAATGAATCAATTAATGATAAAAAAAAAAGGTAATAAAGAAAATATAGGGTAATTATGAGAGATGATTTAATATTTTTTAATTGTTTTCTATTTTTTTTAATTATATGTAAAAAATGATTAATGAGAGAAATTGTAAGAAAAGATTGATGAACCGATATAAAACCAACCCAACTCATCCAAAACAAACGCACACATGTTCCAAAATAAGGTTTGCGGACCGTGTTAAAACGAAAATAACATTATATTTTAGAAAGCGATGATCCAAAAGATACATATTAAACTTAAATAAGCGAAAAATATGACTAAGAAACTTATTTGATTATAAGGCGATACAAAATTAATCATGTAATCGATCTACCTCAATTAATATAATAATAAATAAAAAACACGGCGCTGAATGAAAGAATCAATTTTGTTTTGTTTTGTTTTTTATTCAGGAAGCTAACGTATTTTTTTGTTTTTTGTTTTTTTTTTTTTTTTTTTTGATGCTTTTTTTTTCCTTTCCTGTTGCTAAAATATGGAGGTTTTTTTTTTTTTTTTTTTTTGGACGCTGTGACGGTGTTTTTTTTTTTTTTTTCGGTGAACATTGTATTGACCACCGCAATGAATTGACCATCCCGACGCAATGGCACCGATCTGAAAAACACACCATGATAAAGTGACACCACGATCAAGTGACACCGCGATACAGAGACATCGCGATATTATGAAATTTGACAATACAAAGACACCGCGATGCAGAGACATCGCGATGAAGTGACACCGCAATGTAGAGACACCGCATTGACCACCGCGATGCATTCACCACCGTAATTCAGCGACCACCCCGATGCAACGACCACCGTGATGCAGTGACCACCCCCGATGCATTCACCACAATGATGCATTGACCACCTCGATGTAAAGACACCGCGATGCAGAGACACCGCAATGCATTGACCACCGCGATGAAATGACACCGTATTGCAGAGACACCGCGATGAAGTGACACCGAGATGAAGGGACACCTCGATGAAGTGACACCGCGATGCACTGACAACCGTGATGCAATGACCACCCTGATGCAGAGACACCGCGATGCAGTGACCACCCCCGATGCAGAGACACCGAGATGCAATGACCACCCCGATCGCGAGAGACACGCGATCGCGGAGTCACCACGATCTGAGACACCATGATGCGATGACCACCCCGATCTGAGACGCCTGCAGAGACACCTCCAATGCAGTGACCATCGCGATGCATTGACCACAACAATGCATTGACACCCATGATGCAGAGATGCCTCGATGAAGTGACACCGCGATGCATTGACCACCGCGATGCAGTGGCCACCCCCGATGCAGTGACCACCTCCGATGCAGTGACCACCTCCGATGCAGAGACACCGCGATGCATTGACCAACGCGATGAAGTGACACCGCAATGCACGGACAACCGCGATGCAGAGACACCGCGATGCACTGACCACCGCGATGTAGAGACACTGTGATGCATTTACCATCGCGATGCATTGACCACCGTGATGCGTTGACCACAACGATGCGTTGACCACCGCGATGTATTGCCCAACCCGATGCATTGACCACCCCCGATATAGTCACCACCCCGATTAATTAACCATTGCGATGCAGTGATCACCACGATACAATCACCACCCCGATTAATTGACCATATATGCAGTGACATCAACAATCATATATGCAGTGACATCGGCCATCAAATATGCGTGACATCAATAATTTATGCAGTGACATCAGCAATCACATATGCAGTGACATCAATATTTTATGTAGTGACATCGGCAATCGATTCTGATGACCACCGCGATCGATGACCACCCCGATGCTGATGACATTTGATGATGCGACACCGAGACGAAGCGACACCACAATAACACCAACATTTTATGAAGTGACACACGATAACACCAACATTTTTTGCAGTGACCACCCCAATGCATTGACCACCGCGATTCACCACCCCGATCCAATGACATTTGATGATGCGACACCGAGATGAAGCGACAACACGATAACACCAACATTTTATGAAATGAAACACAATAACACCAACATTTTATATAGCGACCACCCCAATACATTGACCACCGCGATTGATTAACCACCCCAATGCATTGACCGCCGCAATGCATTGACATCGGCAATCATATATGTAGTGACATCGGCAATCATATATGTGTGACATCAAAAATTTATGCAGTGACATCGGCAATCAGATATGCAATGCCATCAACATTTTATCGCGATGACATCGGCAATTAGATATCTGAGTGACCACCGAGATGCGATGACATTTGATGATGCGACACGAGATGAAAGCGACACCGCGATGACATTTGATATTTTTCGACTTAATTTGAGAAAATCAATTTTTCTTTATAAATTCAACTTCAAACGGCTATATTTTTAATATAAAACTCCGATCAACATAATTATTTCACCTTAATTCATATTTTTTCATCCTCTTTATTTTGATATCTCATTTGATATTTTCCGAATTAATTCGAGAAAATCGATTTTTTCTTTATAAATTTGACTTCAAACGGCTATATCTTTTGATATAAAACTCCGATCAACATAATTCTTTCACTATATTTCATATTTTTTTGTCCTCTTTATTCTGATATCATTTTATAAAATGACACCTTATGCAGTGACACACAATAACACCAACATTTTATGAAGTGACATCAACACCCAAATTGCAAAACCAAAAACTTTGTAAATTGTATATGCAGATTTAGATTTAGGCAAGTGATCCTATACACCACAATTCATGGATCTTAGTAGATTTAGACTTCATGTACTACAAAGTATATGTATAAACATAAAACAGGCTATTATTATTTAATCAGAATGATTAATTACTAGACATAAATGATGATACACAACTTTCCATTATCTTTTGCTTGAGGTTCTTACATTACATCTATCTGTACCACACGGGAATGGGATTGTATATCAAATAAATCTAAAGAGTTTGGTGCATCGCCACCTAATAAACATCAAACATATTTCATTCTATATAAAATGAAGCTTTTCGGCCTTTGTTTAGTTTGTCTTTTAAGAAATAGTTTTTGTATTGATTTGGCAAATCTTGTAAATCGATGAATCTTGTGGGTAAATCTTGTAAATCCTCCTGGCTAAAGCCTTTGCAAAATAGGTAGCAACTTTTCTCATGGCTCCAGCTTGTGAAACAGCCAAGATTCCTACATGTTTCACTAGTGCATCTGCTAGCTTAAAGTTTTCTTGTTGTACGACACGCACAACACAAGCCATTCTTGTGTGGACAAGCCTAATACCAGTTTCTTGTGAATCCACAAGAACCACCGGCCGCGCCACCTCAGACAGGCAGAAAGCGCCGGAGCTAGAACTAGTACAAATTACATCATATCAACAATGAAGATTTCAATATATTATTATTTGTTTACGAAGAAGAAGAAACAAAATTGGGGATGAGAATTCCATACCGTTTCGATCAATTGGGGATGAATATCGAGATCAGCCCGAGCTATTCAAGCCCGGGATTCTTCAATTGAGTTTGATGAGCTTCGTGAGAAGCTCTCGAATTATGGGAACTTGTCACGCAAACGAACCAAATCACCTTTTGGCTCGTGATCGTAAACTCGGCCGGTGAGTGCTCACGCGCGCTTCAATCGGCCTCAGCCCTCTTTTTCGTCCCCAGGTACTGCTGGTTTGCTTCCTCGGCCTGCTTCACAACCATGGCGCAACCCACCTCCGGCTAGGCATGCTCCTTCAACCGGCAACAGCTCCTCTCGTCCACGCCGCCCTTATATGGGAAAATGTCAACTCTGCTCCGTTCAAGGGCATTCAACCAAATTTTGCCCTCAGTTCCAGATCCAATCTATCAACCCACCTGCTAACACTAATTTTTGTAACAAAGGGCAAAATTGGAAAAGCAAGTTAAATGTGTCCTTATAAACAAATAAGATTTAAGTGTGTCCTAAATGCCTATTATGTGTTCAAACTAGTCCTTATGAACAAATATCCATATATTTTACCTATAGAAATATATTTCAGACCTGTAAAAAAAATTTACTCTAAACAAAATTTCTGGATCCACTCGCCGCCTTCCTTTTTTTTATTATTTTTTTTAAAGCTCGGAACAAAACGGTGTCGTTTGTACCCAAAATGGTACCGTTTTGCATCACAGCAGCGGCTGCTGTGATGATTTCACGGCAGAGGATCGAGGTCCCCTTCCTTTCCATCGAATTGGGATCGTCTGCCGTAAGGCCGTCCCTGTTGTGCTGTGATCAAAACGGCGTCGTTTCGATTAAAACGACGCCATTTTCTTTGTTTTTTTTTTTTTTTTTACTGGCGGGTTTTGAACGCCGCCGTTTAGACGCAAAACGACGCCGTTTTGGCGTCACAGCGCCGTCTGCAGTGAATCCGCCACAGCAGAGGATCCGACCTCCTTTCCATCTGCTTCCTTTCTGTTTCTGTAATGCTGCTATCTTATTATATCCATGATGCCGTCTTCATGTTTTGGAGGAGCTTTACAAACAACAAGTACAAGACGCCATGATTAAACACTTCGAGGACACTACTTGATTGTTCGAATTCGATGATCTTAAACCTCAGAAATCTCAAAGTAATCGCCACCTCTGCAACTGTCATACGCCGTCTCAAAGCTGAGCCTCCCTTTCTCCATCCTAACAGAAACCTCTTCTACTCCAACACACCCTCTCAAGACCCCACGAAACCCCTGTCAACGTCCGAACTCAAATCCCTAGTCCTGTCCCACTGCCGCTATGGAAAATTCTACAGCTTACTCCAAAACGTCGTCGCTTCACCTTCGGTTCTCCTCACAGCTTGCCAGAATCTCAGTTCCTGCCCGGTTGCGTCTCTCACGTTTGAATCTGTCTCGGCCCATTTCTTTTCTCTTCAAGAACTATCATCCCAGATTGTCACTAACCAATTGGACATCGATTCTTGCTGCGTTTCTATCCCTCCAGCGTATCAGAAAGGTGAAGTCCTTGTTCTTCCTAATTTGAAACTCAAAGTTGTTATTGAAGCTATAAGAATGGTTCTTGAAATTGTGTATGATGATAGATTTGTCACTTTCTCTTATGGTGGCCGTGTAAATATGGGTAGGCATACTGCTATACGCTACTTAAAGAACAATGTTGAAAATCCCACTTGGTGGTTTACTGTAACTTTTTGTCAGAGGCAGAAGTTCAATGCAGAAATTGTTGATAAGCTGTGTATGATTATTAGGGATAAAATAATAGATGAAGCTTTGATTGATATGATAAAGAGATTGTTTGAATGCGATGTTGTTAGTGTCGAATTAGGGAGTCTTTATTTTGGGAGAGGATTTCCTCAAGAATGCTCTTTGAGTTCTATTTTGGCAAACATATACTTTCATAGATTTGATAATGAAGTACAAGAATTTAGACTTAAGACCAATAAGGAAAATCCGAGATTTCATAAAGACGAGCTTGTTGCAGCTTCACCGGATAGTGTTTTCTATAAGCCATTGAATATATATGCCGTTAGGTACTTGGATGAGATTTTGGTTACTACATCCGGAACAAAGAGTCTCACGATGAAGTTAAAAAGCGAAATTGTCCACTTATTGGAAGAGGATATGGGATTGAAGGTTGATAAGGAGAAATCAGTTATCCATAGTGCAACATCTGAAAAGATTGAATTTTTAGGGATGGAACTTCAGGCAGTTCCTCCTTCCATTTTGCATCCAACCCCGTCAGAGAAGGCCATACGAGCACGTAAAAAGTACCTCAGGCAGAAGGAAGTTAGACTGTTAGAGTTGAGAAACGCCAAAGAGAGAAGCAGGAAAAAGCTCGGTATGAAGATACTGCGCAATGCGTTTAAGAAGTTATTAAAGCATGGTAATGGATTCAAATCTGATTTTCACATTGAGAATGAAGTCAGACAGATATTTGGAAATTGGGCTGATGAAGTAGTGCAAAAATATCTGATGTCCGTGGATGAATGTTTGGAATGGCATCGAAAGCTATCTGCTGGTGATTTTCTGTCATTGAAAAGGATTAGAGAACAGTTACCCCAAGAGCTTGTGCTAGCATATGATAAATTTCAAGAGCAAGTCGACAAGCATTTGAAACCCGTTAAGGCCATGAAAGCATTGGAAGAAGCAGAAAATGAATCAGAAATGCAGCACGAACGAAACTATGCTGAAAAAACAATCCAAGATTTGACAACACTTAAAATCAAAGTCCATGCACCAGAGGATCTAATTCAAAAAGCTGTTAAGCTCATTGGATTTACTAACCATATGGGTCGTCCTAGACCCTTAGTTTTCTCATGGCACTGGAGGACGCGGATATTATCAAATGGTATGCCGGTATTGGGATAAGATGGCTCGAATATTTTTGCTGTTGCCATAACTTCAAGATGGTAAAGACCATCGTCACGTACCATCTGAGATTTTCATGTATCTTGACATTAGCTGAGAAGCATGAGTCTAGCAAGCGTGAAGCCATTATCCACTACACAAAAGATTTGAAAGTCAATAACTTGGACGACGAAGAAGGTGAAGAAACAACTTATTTTCCTACAGAAAGAGAAGTAAAGATGATGAGAGATAAAAATCTTGCAGACCCAAAGCCAGTGGATGGAGTTTTAACTACAGCGTTGATAAGATTGGCTTCTGATGAACCTCCCTATACGTGTATCGCGCATTTCTGCAATAGTAGAGATACTGTTGTATATCGAATATGGTTATTGCAAAAACAATTGAAAGATGATAAGAAATGGATTTCAAGTGTGGGTTCTGTGCATGAAAATCTGAATAAGAAATGCATTCCCCTGTGTTGTGATCACATAAGCCAGTTATATGTGGGTAGATTAACTCTTCAAGACATTGACTGTACTTCCTTTCTTGATCTTAGTTGAAGTGTGTATTTCTCAAGTTTTGGTGCCATTGGAAATTTGTCAACAAGATGTATGCTGTTATTGGGCCATTGGATTTCAACACTATTTATTCTTTGAGAGACTACACATTGTGTGTAATTATATTCTTACGGTGGATTGCAGCCATAAAAGTCACTTTGGACCACCTTGAAACAATGAGAAAAGAGGTTATGAATTTTGGGATTTTTTTATGTGAAATATAAGCAATTGATTTGATTGGTGATATGAGTCAGAATACTAAATGTTGATTTTAGGACGTGACATCGTTTTTTTTAGGGTACGTGCCCAAAAATGTTAGTTCTGAGCCATTTGAAGGTTCTACCATGGTAGTGTCTCCACACCGTGTGGAGACACTACCAAAAACCTCCCTGGTAGTTAGGTCATCTATGACCCGTTAGCAAGTTGTACGGACTACGGAGGGACTTTTTGGCCTTGCAGGCTTACCACGAGGGTCGACAAGTCATTTACGACCTCGTACGGGCTAGTCCACCGATTAAAGGTCTATAAATACACTAGGCACCGCAAAAGGTCAGAGAGATGATTCTCCTCGGCTTGAGGCCTTTTTGCAGGTCGATCGTGATTCAACCGAGGCTCCAAAACCCTTGGATAGCCGTCTAGATCATCTCAAAGAAACAACACTCATTGATGATACGCCACAAGTATCATCAATTGGGGAGCGAAATGGAAAAAATGTTATCTTAGGTGAGGAAGCGTGAAGCCATAATCATAAACTATAAGTGGTAAAAACAACCATTTTTGTTGAATAGGCCAAATAAAATTTTTTTATTTTTATTTTGACTGGGTCAAATAAATTTCTAAAACAACACAAGTTTGATTTTCATAGGTTGACGTATCGAAGTTCATACAAAATAAGAAAATTTCCCAAAAAATAATAATAAGAAAATTACTTTACATTTACTTATGTAAACCATTTTTTTAAAATTGACCAATATTTGTTTCTTGAGAAGAAAATTGGCCAATGCTTAAACAATAAATTAGTTGAAAAAAATTTATTTCATTTAGAAAAGATTTTTTTTACGGATATGAAAGAAACACACACTTTTGTCCCCACTGGGAATTCGAACCCAAAAGCTCCGAACTTTTGTCCTCACTGAGGACTCGAACCCGGAACCTCCGAACTTTTGTCTCACTCAAACCCAGAACCTCCGAGTTAATAACCTTAGTGATTACCACTGAGTTAATTTCCTTGTTAGGAGTGGTTTAAAAGGACCAAAAAAAAGGGGAGAAAATAGGAATCAGGACAGTTGAAATATAAATTGGGTGATAAGATGACAAATCTACTGTTCATATCCCCAAATCCACTGTTTGCTGCAGTGAAACTGATTTCAAATCCAATGTTTCACTGTTTATGTGTTTTTTCCAAAAATAATCTCGAAAATAACGTTGAAAAATTATCAAATGAGATGTCTAAATAAAGAGTACGTGAAGAGGAAAAATATGATGAAAGAATTACCATCTTTCGACAATCAGATCAAAAGATATATTCGTTTTTGTAGTTGAATACGAAAGAATATAAATCACAGTAAAATAAAAATATGTCATTTTTACCCAAAAAATATTACACTGTCTTCTCCACATATTTCTATGTTCAAATTGTTTTTTTTGACAATAAACCCTAAAAAAAAAATACATATTTAGTTTTAGTTTTTTTTAGAAGAGTTTTAGCTTTATTTTATCCAAAAAAAAAAAAAAAAAATCAAATTCGAGATTTTTTTTTTTTTTTTTTTTTGAAAGCTTACATTCTAGAGATTTTATGAAAAACAATTTCACAAAATCAATGAGCAACTTCCGCTCATTGTCCCCCCACTTTCCTTACCTGTACGCAAAGCCCGACCCGAACTTCGAGCCCAAGCACTACTCCCAACGGTACACACCCAGTAGACGGTGTGGATATACTTTCAGATACAATCCAACGGCAGATATGAAGGACCCACCATTTCAAATTCAAATTTACCAAGAATAACGGCAAGTTCATGTTTGTTTACCGAGCCTAAAATCTCACACATTACCTTTTTAAAAAAAAATCTCACACATTCTCCACCCCTTAATTGGAATTTCCCCACCGAAAGGCAAATAAGTGTTCAATTTATAGTAACCAAATATAGTAAGTAAACTTAAATTACTTCTTGGACCACTGGTTGTTGTTACTGTAATTTCAAACCTCAAAAGACTCCTTAAATTTTTTCCTCTCTTGTTCATTGTTGTAAACATAAAGTTTGCCAGTGGGTACTGGGTATGTATTTTTTTTTTTTTTGAAAAATGATTCAGACTAGTAACCTATTTTGATGTAAATACGCCTACTCAATTGTTCAAATTGATTGCTTATCAACATGGCTGTTGAAAAGATTTGAGTTTCCTTAAATACATTTGGGATTTTGCAAAGATCCCCCAAATTGTGTATTCTTGATTTTCTTTTCTGTTTTTTTCCTCAAATTGTGGAAATTTTCTTTAAAGATTCGGGTTGCCAGTTTTTTTAATTTCATTTCAGAAAAGCTTTAAGAAGTAGAGAAGATTTGGGCTTTTTTATGGAGGATCAAACAAGAGGCGGGAGGCATGACTATAGTCTGGCATCAAGAAAAGCTGAAGAAGCAGGTTCACATTGATTATTTGTCCATTTGGATTTTCTATTCTTTTTCTTTCCTTACATTTTCATGATTCATATTTTTAATTTGGTTTCTTTAAAATGTATATTAATGCTGGAAACTTGGAAAGAATGTCTTCTACATATGACGCTTACCCCTTTGTATGAAACCCAAGATGCATTTTGTACTCACAAAAAAACTCTTTTATTTTAGCATTAAAAGCTTTTACTGTAGTGATATAGCCCCACTTCAATGTTGTTTTTAATTCACAGCTTTGAGGCGATATCAGGCTTCACATTGGCTGGAATGTTTGGTGGGACCACTAGGAATATCGAATCAGCCTTCTGAGAGGGAATTCATTTCATGCTTAAGAAATGGGTTGGTTCTCTGCAAATTAATGAACATAATTCAACCAGGTTCTGTTCCAAAGGTGATTAATCAGCTTTTCCCTCCATTTGAGAGCTTAAACTCGCTTTTTAAAGCATGCAAAAAGAACGATCACGCATTGTTGATAGGATTTTTTCTGTCATCCATTTTGATTTATAATTAGGTTGTAGTAAATCAATCGGATTCCAACTCGCAAGCATGGGATTCTCAGCACTTACCATCAGCTTATCAGTATTTTGAGAATGTCCGGAACTTTTTGGCGGCTATAGAAACACTCAAGCTACCTGCATTTGAGGCATATATATTCGAAAGAGTAAAAAATCTTGAATTTCCTAACTTATTTTGCTTCATTGACATCCTTGTTTTTGGTGGCCAGTGATTTTAATGTGTTATATGCATCTTTAGGATTGTATACAAGAGGGATCGTCGTCAAAGGTGGTTGATTGCATTTTAGCACTTAAAGCATACCATGAGTGGCAACAAATGACTGGTGATGACAATGGAATGCATAGACCTCCCCCGTCTCCATTTGTTGTCCATTTATCGGGTAGAATTAATACGCAATCTGCTACTATGAAGCCTTCTGATAGACGCGGAGGGCAGTTGGACATGTCAGCCAGCTGCAATAAACAGGCACAAACAGCATGTGACAATCAGAAATTACAAGGTTCTCTTTACTTTTTATACCGTACTTTGACATTTTCTTGCAAATGGATGTTGATTTTCACTCCTATTTGATGAATG
Organism: Gentiana macrophylla; assembly: GCA_026214975.1. Taxonomy (NCBI): domain Eukaryota; kingdom Viridiplantae; phylum Streptophyta; class Magnoliopsida; order Gentianales; family Gentianaceae; genus Gentiana; species Gentiana macrophylla. The sequence goes on from CM047810.1 coordinate 16,256,300, forward strand.
ATAATCTATTATCAGTTCCGAATTCAGGTGATAGTATGTTAGTGTTAGATAATGTTAAGAGTATGTAGTAACTTTTATTTACTGGTTCTTTCAGGAATGATAGTCAAGGCACTTACTGAACGTATGTTGGATACAAAGGAGAATATTGATACTGACATTATTGGTTCCTTTAAGGATGGAAAAATGGTACTTTGTGCTTAAACCCCTACAAAGACCTATAATTTGGGATGGAGGTAATACTGCATGATTTCTATCAAGTGTGTTTACATGAATGAGTTTTGTCAACAGGACGCAGTTGAGGTTTTTGGAAGGATCTTGTCCACTTGCTTGGACCAAGGAATTCAGAAGTCTCCAGAGGTGAGTAGCTACTTTTCAATTAAAGATTGGACTTTCTACGCGAAAAGGAAAATGTTTGCATTAGATTTTACTCATGTATGCAGCCTGCAAAAGCATGGTAGGAAATATTAATGATTCTATAAGCACAACTTTTGACAAATCCTAAAAACTTTATATACTGCATTCAGTTGAAATCGGACAGCTGTACAAGCCAGGCAACCTCTTCTTCCCTTCAGAATGTACTCAATCCTGTAAACAATAAGGTACTGATTGCTATACTCTTTGTTAAGTTCTTTGATTTTCTACAAATTTGAGTATTCGATTTTGATGGTCTGATCATACAAATAGACATGCACTTGACAAAAACATCTAGGACAGGACAGTTATTATGGTCCCTCAAAATTCATCTACAAGACATTGACTTTCTTCTGAAACACCATGATATAATGCCACTGTGTTGTTGAAAACCCTTTCATATACTTAAGTTTGATGAATGTAGTTTCTTGTGACTTTGTGCAGAGCTGCAGATCATGTTTGAGGAATGACCATTGCAAGTGCAAGCACAAGAGTATAGTCGATTTGCAGGAAAAAGAACTTCTGGTAATAAGATTTTTCAGCATTTGTACAGAAACTACCTATATCTAGACTTCTTGCCTTTTAATTTAGAAATTTAAAAACATCAAATATATTCCTGAACTTGGAAAGAAATAGAAGCAGCCGTCATCATGATTCTAATTGTCTTTACTCAAAAGTAGGATGATTATTCAAAATTGGATGCAACATTGACTTAAAAAAGATAGCTACCATCATGTTTTCAACAGTGTTAGTCGTGCGTGTAGAACTGCATTTACAGTTTTTTTTTTTTGTTTAGCTGTAAACAGTGATAGGTCTTTCATGGTGGCAAATAAAGTACCTATTTCAATATAAGAATATCCACTATCTACTTGCAGGATCTCAAGGCATTATTATCAAGTACAAAGAAAGACTTTGAAGATCTGCAAGCACAGTTAGAAAATGATTTGAAACAAATAGGTACGTTGATTGCAGTATTATTAACGTTATATACTTTGACCTATTTCACACTGACAAAACTTACCACCACATTCTATACCCTGAAATATCTCAATGCAGACTTGGCAATCCTGGTTTATGTTGAAAATTACACAATTGTCCTTGACCTGTTACTGTCTGTTGGATGATATAGTCATTACTTTGATTTCAGGAATTCAAGTGCAGGAGATGTCACTTGCTGCACAGAAATATCATACGGTTGTTGAAGAGAACCGGAGTTTGTACAACTTGGTTCAGGATCTGAAAGGTTAGCCAAAATCATATTGCATTTGTCAGCAGATAGAGTAAATAAGACTAGTTGACAAGTCACAGTATCTGCATTTTGTATTCATACGTATGTTTCTTTGCAAACGTATACCATGAAGTACGAAGCTTTATCTGTTAATGCAACCGATGCCTTAGGCATTTTAATCCATCTCGCTTTTCAGCATTTATGTTAGCTTACTGATTCCAATGCTCTATATGAATTCAGGAAATATTCGAGTTTACTGCAGAATTAGACCTGCTTTCAATGCTGCACAAACTGTGATAGATTTTATTGGACAAGATGGTTCTTTGGTACTTGTTGATCCGTTGAAACCCTATAAGGACGGAAGAAAAAGTTTTCAGTTTAATCATGTATTTGGTCCAACTTCAACACAAGGTAAATTTGCAAGAAGCCCTGTTTAACACAGACGAAAATGGATGTCAAAAATCTTCTTTTGGTAATACTTTCGTGTTATATTACTGTTCTTCTACAGAGGAGGTGTTTAAAGAGACACAGCCCCTAATCAGATCCGTGATGGACGGTTACAATGTTTGCATCTTCGCCTATGGCCAAACTGGATCAGGCAAAACATATACTATGGTAAGGGTTTGCATACGACATGCTTAAGACTGGAATGACTATTTTACCCCAACTGATGCATCTCTTTTCGCAGTGTGGCCCTTCTGGTGGATCAACTGCTAAACTAGGAATCAACTATCTAGCTCTGAATGATTTATTCCAACTTTCGTACCAAAGGGCAGACATCATCAAATACGAGATGCATGTCCAAATGGTTGAGATATATAACGAGCAAGTCCGTGACCTTCTTGCTGAAGATTCATCGGTTTCAAAATATCCTTTCACCATCTAAAGTTTCTATGCTTAACTAGTATTGATCATAGCATGACATGTTCTTCAAGTCCACTTGAACTTTTTTTCTCTCTCTCCTAATCTGATATCCTTAACTATAATTAAGTTAGAGATTTATAGCTGTTCAGGTGACACCAACTTTGCTCTTCCTGATGCTTCACTACATCGTGTGACATCCACTACAGATGTTGTACATTTGATGAAATTCGGTGAGACTAACCGAGCTGTGTCTTCAACAACTATCAATGAACATAGCAGTCGTTCTCACAGGTCAAACAAATAAACGATTTTATTTAGTGCACAAAGAGCTGCAATATTGTGTTTTTCTAATATGATGTGTTCATGGTCGGTCTTGCAGTGTTCTAACAATACACGTGCATGGCGAAGATGTATCAGGAAGAAGTACACAACATAGTTGCCTCCATTTGGTGGATCTAGCAGGAAGCGAGCGTGTTGACAAGTCAGGCGTTACGGGTGAAGGGCTCAAAGAAGCACAACATATCAACAAATCTCTGTCCTGTTTAGGCGATGTTATCATGGCTTTGGCTCAAAAGAATCATCATATCCCTTACAGAAACAGCAAACTAACTCTACTATTGCAACATGCATTAGGTCAGTCAGTACCTTCAGTTTTATCAACCATTCTTGAAACAGTACTCAAGCCTTATGGATACCTTTTAATATTATCTGTTGTATGAAAAAGTTTTGATTTTTATATTATCTGTTGATTTCTATGGGGCACAGGAGGGCATGCAAAAACATTGATGCTTGCACATGTGAGTCCAGAAGAAGATTCTTTTGGGGAGACGATGAGCACTTTGAAATTTGCACAGAGGGTCTCAACTGTTGAGTTAGGTGCAGCTTGTTTGTATAAAGAGAGCAGTGAAGTTTTGGAACTTAAGTTACAGGTAAATCGTTTTAGTCAGATCTATTATATTTATATTCACTGCAATTTTTTGTGAATAAAAGATTTTCATCATGAAGGGTTTTCACTCATATTTGCAGATTGAGAGCTTGAAAGCAGCTTTGGGTAGTAAGGAATCTGGTAGTACTACACAAAGGAACAGAACACCTCCTAGGAAACCGAAAGCATACTTTGAAAAAACGCCTCCGCGCACCAGACGGTTGAGCATTGAAAATTGCAGCAACACAAAAGAAGGAAGAATGAATTTTGAGAGTAGAAAAGGATCTAAAACTCCTCCAATACAGCCACGGCCACGAAGATTGAGTTTGGAGGGTAAGAATGATTCTGAGCAAATTAAGTTGTTAGACTCGGTTAACAAGAAGCCTGTGAAAGTGGAAGCCATGTGTTTACAGACACCACCTCCTAGACAGCTTCAAGATGTTGAGGTGAAAAAGCTGAATAGCTGTGCATCAATCAATGTTGGTCCCACAGAGAAGTTACAAAAAAGTCCAAGGCATCCACGAAGTCCAACACCTTCTCCCTATCATTATGTTGTACTGGAGAAACCAGAATTTAAACCGAAAATGCTAAATCTTCATCAAATTAAAACACCAGAGCCAACACTAACAACATACAAAAAGGAAGGCCAGAAGAATGGAACAAAGATCGAGCATGATCCATTAACAGTTTCCAGCAATGGTGCACATGTAAAGGGATCATCTCAAATAAAGAAATCTCTTCGGTCCATTGGGAAATTCATCAACGGATCAGACAAAAGGTAGTTTAGCTCTCTGTTTTCTTTACACCTATCATCAATGAAATAGATCTTTTTTTAGCTGATACGCGAAAAAGTGAACTTTACACGATAACATGTGATTGAATGACATTTTGCTTTCTTCCTTTTCTTATTGGTTCCATTTTGAAGCAGAAACCAACAGAAGTTGGCAGAAACAACACCAGTGTCAGTGTCTCGGTTTCCGCGAGAAGCAAAATCTCCAATTTCATCTGCAAGAACACTTAGAAGACAATCTTTGACCGGCGTGATACCATCAGCAAGCTCAAGAAGATCATCTCTTGGAGGTACGTTGATAATCTAACATCTCTAAGTGAATGCAAAGAGCCATTAGTTAGTTTCAGTTTTTAATGAATTTACGTCATTGTTTTTACAGGTGTAGATGCAAGTAGGAATTCCAAGACCCCACCTCCTGCTATGAGAGATTCAACCAAGCTGACAAAACGTTGGATGTAGATCATTAAAAATACATATTATCCGATTATATACATCTTGCATTAGCTCAAAGCATAATAATGTAAAAAAAGCTTCAGCTTGAAGCATACACTAGAAATTGAGCTTAGAAAGATTTCAGCTCAATGCATTCAAGAAATTGTTGTTTTTGTGGCAATTGAGCTTAGAAAGATTTCAGCTCAATGCATTCAAGAAATTGTTGTTTTTGTGGCACAATATTACTATAGAATTCTACTTATACTGAAATTGTTCAATCCAGAAGTACATCTCTTTCAACTTGTGATGATTGTCAGATTTTTGTTTTTCTCTTCCCTTGATTTTATGCAGAAAAGAAACAAAGTTACAGAATAAACACATTGCTTCTGGGCAATTGACTTATTTATGAAGTAGCATTGTATACAGAATATGCAAAATTTGGCTATTGAAAAGAGATGTGTTAGGACCAAATGAACTACCTTTTTTTTTTTGAATCAGATCATACTAAATGTAAGATGTAAAAAAACTGCATGTGGATTATGTTTATAGTTTACCAACCAGGCATGTGAGTGAAGACATCTTATAGGGACAGCTGAAGAAGTATGGACAAGAAAATCACGTGAGTCTACACTTTTTATAAAAGACTGCTGATGTAGTATGGACAAATACCACATGCATAAATCTGTAGATTGAACAATAATGCAAATCTTCCAAAATCTAAAAAATTAAAAAATAAAAAATAAAAATAAAAAAAGTGGTGCAAAGTCAAATTGAATCCACAAGATCCTCTACCCAATTGGTGTTAAAAAGTAATATATGTATTAAACTTTTTGTATATACAAGGACGGAGCCGGGATATTATATCTTGATGGCCAGATGAAGTATGTTGCGATAATCGGGTATGTAGTGGATTGGGTATAAGTACAAGGACGGAGCCAGGATGTTATATCTTGCGTATATATACATATGTATAAGTATATCGCATCAATAAAAAATCAGCTTGATTGGGTAGGTAATGTAGTGGATTTTATTCTAAAAATGGCCACATGAAGCTTAGTGCCTTTTCTTTAGTTAGGCTACCTTAAAAGTCTAAAAAGACTTTACCTGTATTGAGTATCAAAGACAACAGGCTGTGATGCCTACTCCACAAATATAAGGGTACAAATCATTACCCTACAAAATAATACTGAGACCATCAAGTGTCAGCTCCCAGGGTCGACGATCGCAGGGTAGATGCATAATATTACCGAAACTACGAACAAACTGAAAAGATTGCTACTTTTCTGCTTAACCTTGATTCCAGATTTACAATATGTGATGAGAAAAAAAAGAAAGTTGTATACAGTTCAAGAAAAGTACCGAAAACTACTACAATTGAAAATGAGGGATACGTCTTTTCCTCTTGGTAATGAAGTGATACGAGCGAAGCAATTGCTTCTGGAACCTTCCAAGATTCAATCTGACATTTTGATTAGTTAGATACAGTTCTTTGGTGACTTCCCAACCTCTTTCATTCACTTTCCATGGGTCCCTCAATACAAGATCGTCTTCATCGTATTGATCATACAACGAGCTCTCGTTAGGCATGATTTTGTAGCCAATGAATTTTATACCAAACTTTGATACTGGTGCAGAATAGTATGTTTCTGCTGCCCAATCTGTTCCAAGTGGTATAATCTGTATGAAAACAGAACCAGGTTTTAAGTATATGAAATGAGTCAGTTGAGCACCATGGACTCCAATCAGTACATCGGTTTCGTTAAGAACTCGATAAATCTTTGCGAGCTCTGATGTTCGAACAGGCAACACGATTTCTACTGAAAATCCAATCCTTTCTGCTAACTTCACTAATGAATCTTGATTCATGATTTCTCTCGATCCGTTTCTCGCGATAATAACCAGTTTCGGTTTCTTCAATTCTTGCTCTTTTTTCGACTTCAACATTACAGTGTTGTTTTTCTGTGATTCAAGCTCTTCGTCTTGAATTAAACCTCTAATTCGTGGCCAATAAGCTCGGTCTAAAAGATTTCTGAAATCTTTAGCAGTTTTGTTTCCTTCCATTTTTGAAGGATCAATCATTAAATCACCATGGATTTTCAAACCAACAATTGCCTCAGGAAAGCAATGTGTTCTGTTGTCACCACTAAAATCAATAATCGGATAATCTGAGAGCTCGGAAACAATGTCACCATACTTCATAAGCCACCATAGATGATAATCAAGATTGACAAAAACAACCTTCTTGTTCAAATGCTGACTAGTTATATACAATGGCATGATCCCATCGTTAAATTCGTGATAAAGGTTACCGGTGTAGCCTTCAGTGGAGAAGAACACAGCAGGAACATCATGGTGCACATCACATTGATGATGTAAGTCTGCATTGCCATTCTTCAAAATAAGGGTAAGTTCAGTAACTGTATCCATTACGTGTGATTCCCATTTCCGCGTATATGGTCTGATTTTTTCGCGTTGAAGTATTTCATTATCTTCAAATTCATCTGAATTGTTTCCTTTGTAGAGGAAAACTGAAGAGGTGGCAGAATTTGTTCTCACATCCCCTTTCATGATGCATATATCCGTACGATTACTGCTTCTATCACAACATATTGTTCCTGCAATATAATTATTCTTCTTTATCGAAAAGACATGCAATCAAAATTCAAGAACACGAAGACAACGCTTTAATGACCATATTATGACACACAAACACACACATCGAATACAAAAATGCACCTTTAGGGGCTTAACTTAGTGGTAAAAGATTAGGAGGGTTGTAGTGACAACCTTGCTTTTGAACTGGAGTGTGGGATATGATTCCATAAAGCATAAAGGCATAACCCTCCATTACAATCCTCCAGGAAGCTCTACGGGGGAGGGGGGGCAATGGGGACCATTTGGGTTGGGGATCATTCTTTCCTTCAAATACAAAAACGCTTTCAGGAAATCAATGTGTGTGTGGGGGTGGGGGGCTCCAGATTTACTTCATATCTAACATTTCAAAATCAAAATTATTAGCATCGTCAAAACTATGCACATCAAGAAAAGGACAACCTTTATGAAGCTAAAATAAACAAGGAAGAGATTCAAATTTCAAAAACAAAACCAGACACTTGAATGTTATAGGACAAGTAAAAAAAGCTGTAAGCTAACCATTAGGCACAAATTTACACAGTGAAGCATTCGCATCAGCTTTCAGAAAAAAGCTTCCATCTTCAACCCCAAAATCTGCAAAGTCAACTCAAAACAAGAAAACCCACAAATTTTAACAAAATCAGGGGCAAGAGAACAGACCAAAAAAAGAAAGGAAAAAGAACACGCAAACAGAGGATGGAGAAAAGCTTACAGATAAGGGAAAAAGTGGAAGTGAAGTAGTTAGGTATCATTACTAAGCTGAGATAGAGGAAAATAAGAAAAGCAAGCAAAAGCTTGAGCCTTGCTTTCTTGTTATAAGCAGCAGAGTTTCCACAAAGTAAAGATAAACAAGGTAGCTCTTCATCTTCATGTACTTCACCTTTTCTGAATCTGCTATATTGTTTATGATACTTCATGAGAACTTCCCTTTGCTCTTCAACTTTTCAGAATTGGAGCTATGAAATTTAAAAGGAGAAGAGAAAGAAGGTGTCTTTCTTGGCTTTGTGGGAACTGGGAAGGCTTTTTCTGGGGTCTGCTGTTGTGTGGAGTCTGCTATGTTTTTCTCCTCTTTTTGAATAAAAAAAACATAAACTTTGTGGTACCATTGGGCAATGGTATTCCATTCTCAAAATTATTCCTAGATTCAAAAGAAACGCGTTTAATGCTTTCATTGCTTGATTATGAAAAATTACAGTGAATGGACACACTCTGAAAAGAAAAAAAAAAAACAATTTAATTCATCTGAAAAATAAAAATAATGTCTTACTTTTCTTTGTCCAATAATATTCATTTTATTGATAATTCAATAGTAGTACTATTCAAACATCATTTCAATCTAAATTTATTTAATATTTAAAGATAAACTCAAATAAATTTATGTTCAATTCGACAATTACATTTAAAATCATGTCTTACTTTTCTTTGTCCAATAATATTCATTTTATTGATAATTCAATAGTAGTACTATTCAAACATCATTTCAATCTAAATTTATTTAATATTTAAAGATAAACTCAAATAAATTTATGTCCAATTCGACAATTACATTTAAAATCATGTCTTACTTTTCTTTGTCCAATAATATTCATTTTATTGATAATTCAATAGTAGTACTATTCAAACATCATTTCAATCTAAATTTATTTAATATTTAAAGATAAATTCAAATAAATTTATGTCCAATTCGACAATTACATTTAGACAAATTTTATAAGATCATGTCTTACTTTTCTTTGTCCAATAATATTCATTTTATTGATAATTCAATAGTAGTACTATTCAAACATCATTTCAATCTAAATTTATTTAATATTTAAAGATAAACTCAAATAAATTTATGTCCAATTCGACAATTACATTTAAGATCATGTCTTACTTTTCTTTGTCCAATAATATTCATTTTATTGATAATTCAATAGTAGTACTATTCAAACATCATTTCAATCTAAATTTATTTAATATTTAAAGATAAACTCAAATAAATTTATGTCCAATTCGACAATTACATTTTTTTGTTGAAGAAAGACATTACATTTTTGTTGTTAAATATAGGTCAAACTCTGAAAAAAAAAAAAAAATGTAAGAGGCTCCTTTGGATATAAGATTTTTTTTTAAAATGAGTTTCGTATCAGATAAATTAAACTCTCATCATCTTAACCTATTGTTTTGGCTTTTGTAATATTTTTGATTTTTGTTCACCGTTATAATGTTCACTATTTCGCTCATGTACATTGACCGAAACTCATAAATTTTGTGTTCAATTTTGCCCGTTATTTAATACTACTATTAGTATTTATTTAATTGTTTTTCTAACAAACCGTTATCAAAATCTTGGTTTCCGAGCTTGAAAATGAGTTCTTCACCGTGATGTAATTTTAGATTGTTTTCTTTTTCCTATGGAGACTACATTAAATATTTTTAAGGGATCCTATATTGGGTATTGTGTATTATGTAATGCGAAATAAAAATTAAACAAACAAGAAAATTATTTGTCGACAAAATTTATGCTACATTACAGCTTTTCATTTTTACTCTCTTTTACCTAATATATTTTTATTTTGTGTGAGAAATTAAAAATAAAAAGATATAATGTATGTTATTTTGTACAACATTTATACAACGGTTATACCGAAAAAAAATTCATTATTTTTCAGATATATATTTTTCAAATGAATAAAGAATTGAAAGAATATGAAATTTTTATGTCCAACATATGAACATAAACAATCCAGGTAAAAAGTACTAATGCATGAAAGAAATAACAAAAAATGATAAGGTATAAAGGTATATCTATATTATTTATAGTTAGTGTTTGCATTGTCTAACCATATTGGTCATAAATTAGATCTATTTTAATAATTATAGTCATAAAAATAAATTATCCCCAAGAGAGGGTTCTATATATCAATACTATATATTCTAAGCTAAGTGGGAATCCGAAAGAAGTTTGAATAATATTTTATTTTATTTAAAGGCTAAGGACAAATTACAAGCTGGGGCTGAATTATTAATTTACAGAAATCAATGGATGATGGTGGTAATTATCAACACTAAAAATAGTAGTAGTTTGACATTGGAAATAGCAAGATCCAAATAGGCATATAGTACATTAGTACACAATGAGACCATTTGATTCGTGCTCATGTTACTTTGAGAATCCTATGAAAAGCAGTCACATGCTTTGCAATTTTGTACAGTGGAAGTGGAAGTGAGATTTCTATGTAATTTATTCTTATATAGTATTATCCGTCTCAAAATATAAATTATTTTTTTTTTTTGTTTTGTATCATAATATAAATCCATTTAAATAACCAATGAAGCATTTATTACATTTTTCTATTTTTACCCCTCATTTATTATCAAAATTCAAACTTTTTACTACTCTACATTTAATAGTCAAAGGTTATTTTAGATTTTTCCATCAAAATTAATGACACATAACCAAAACCAACTTTCTTAATTTTTGGGACTTACAGGAGGTAGTACAAGTTTATCTTTTCCAAATGTGTTTTCTTTTTTTTAGAAGGAATAATTTGTCATTGTTGAATTGGATATCGTGTTTCAAACACCGATATGATACCACGTACCAAAATACGACACTGATATAAACATGTCATGAAATTATACGGATGTGACTATATTATATAATTATCCTTTTTTTCATCGAAACAAAATTATCATAATTTATGGACTATAACTTACACCTACACACATGATGAGATTCGAACTCAAAACCTTTAGGTATTGAATAAGATAATTATTTGACTTATTAAACTATATCATCGACACGCCCCGCAATCCCGTGGAAAGTGGCTGACACGGAGATTGGACTTTAAACTGGCAAAACGAGGCTGAGTCAACGGTTTGGTGAGGACATCCGCTAACTGATCATTCGATGAGATAAATGAGATGCCAAGCTTGCAAGCGGCAACTAATTCGCAAACATGGTGGAAGTCGATTTCTCTATGTGCTTTGTGCGTGCATGAAACACCGGATTGTGAGCAAGGTAGGTGGCGCCAATATTATCACACCAAAGAGTTGGCGCGGAAGACAACGGAACCCGCATCTCATGAAAAAGACTGCAAAGCCACAGGAGTTCGGCGGCGGTGTTGGAAAGAGTCTTGTACTCGGCCTCAGTGCTACTCTTAAAAACCGTCAAGTGTTGTTTACTACGCCAACTAATTATATTATCACCAAGGAAGACACAATATGCCCCAACTGAACGGCGATTATCGGTGTCAGCGGCCCAATCAGAATCAGAATAAACCCGGAGCGAAATAGGGGACCGGTGAGAGAAGAAGAGACCATCAGAGATAGTATGCTTAAGATACCGAAGAATACGTTTAACGGCAACCCAGTGAGCTTCGGTAGGCGAATGCATATACTTACTAACTTTGTGGACCACAAACGCAATATCAGGGCGTGTGAAACTGAGATACTGTAGACCGCCAACAATAGTGCGATAAAGCGACGGATCGGCGGAGGGAGGGCCATCGTCAAGTGTAAGACGGGAGGAGGTCGACATAGGTGTCTGACAAGTCTTGGCCTTGTCCAGAGAGGCACGCTGCAGAAGCCGAAAGATATACTTGCGTTGAGTGAGAAATAGTCCATCGAAGGTAGAAAGCACCTCAATGCCAAGAAAATAGGACAGAGAACCAAGGTCCTTAACCGGAAATTGCCGACCAAGATACGAGATAACCTGCTCAATAAGAGAAGACGAAGAACCAATAATAATATCATCCATATAAATAAGAATATAAACACGAGCACTATCACGAGAATAAAATATAAGGACGTGTCGGCTTTGGAGCCGACAATACCAAACTGAGTCAAGACATCGGTAAAGCGAGAGAACCAAGCACGGGGAGCCTGAAGAAGGCCATAAAGGCTACGGCAAAGACGGAAAACATAATCTGGATAATCAGGGTGAACAAATCCTTGGGGCTGCTGCATATAGACGGGCTCATATAAATGTCCATGTAGGAAAGCATTCTGAATATCCACATGGCGAAGAGACCAACCCTGCGAAACGGCAAGAGATAGAAGAAGACGAATAGTGACCGGTTTGACGACCGGACTAAATGTGTCAGTGAAATCAACTCCTTCGGCCTGATGAAAACCCTTGGCCACAAGGCGAGCCTTGTGACGCTCAAAACGGCCATCAGCATGATGCTTAATGCGATAAACCTATTTATTTCCAAAAATATTCATGCCAAATTTGCTACTCCGGACAAATCCGAGGATGTGAGAGGCAAAAGAGAGGTAAGAAGAGTGGAAACGCGACGGTCCTCCCCACCCTTTCTACTCCGGACAAAATCGTGGTGCTATGAACATCTCTTGCCAAATTTGCTCTCAAGTCGGCAATGTTGCTCCCTTCTGATCATATTCAATCAATGAAATATGATATTCTAAATTACAATAGAGACTTAGATCTCAGCTTGACCATTAAGGTAAGCCTCATCGACAAACAGTGAAAGCATGATTTGTACATGCGCTTACTGATATTAAAGACAACAGAGTGTGTCCTCAAACCACACATAAACTTGGTTGATTTTCACAAGATTAATTAATAGATTAAACCAAATAAAGGTGAGTGATTTATCGGCATGTACTTAAAACTAATTGCTATTTAAATCAGTGATGGACCCAGACAAAAAATCTCAGTGGGGCACGAGAACAAATTTGAAAGGCGAGTGGGGCATCAATAGTGTTTTTACATTTTTACCTATAAAAACACGTCGATTTTAGGATCTCAGTGGGGGTCATGCACCCCCCCCCTTTTCAAGCTGGGTCCGTCCCTGACTTAAATATATCCATAGAGCTGTAGAATATCAAGCTCTTGACAGAACAGACTTGAAAGTCTAGGAACACAAATTCAAATCAGAATTCAGAGGGAAAATGGAAACAACAATTTTATTGCTGTATTCAAAAGATTACAAGATGTTTACTTATATTATAGAAGATGTTTATCCGATGGAATAAGTAATAACTGAAATAACAAACATAATCACATAGAGTTGAGAAATGTAATTGATCCGATGGAATAAGTAATAACATAACAAACATAATCACATATAACTAATTAAAGCTACAAGGTGTTTGATAAAAGCCTAAGAGAACTAATGTTGTTTAGTATCTTCTGCAATAATTAGAAGCTAATCTGATGTTTTCTGAATTATGATCTTTATGTTCCGGCTCATATTCTAAGGAAATATCTGTTGGAAGTAGCGTCCGAAAGACAATTTATGTAATTGTTTTTATAATTAATAAATGACAAATTTATTTTTATCTTATTATTTGCTTTGTGCTTATAAGAAATACACTACTGTAAACCCCAAGTCGTATCATATTAGTCATATAACTTAGTGTGTCACACATGAGGATTAAGTTTATGGTGATACACTTGAAATGTTAGTCCGTGGTGAACTTAATCAAAGTATGAGGTCTATTGATTAAACCACCATTAATGCGCCCAGAACACTTTATGGTGTGACCGTCCTATCCGGACCGTCGACATTGGTTGTCTAAGTGGGGCATTTATATATGATAAGAGTCATATAGGACTGGACCGATTTAATCTGTGTTTCTCATATAATTCTATGATTGAGAAATCTTATTAAATCACAAGATAATCATATATATGGATTAACCTTGATTACAAACTCCTACTTGTTTCAGGATAGGGTTTGATTTGTTCGTTAAGGATCGCTAAGAGGCGCGGTCCGAATCACTTTCACGTTGGCACTATTCTGGAATGAGTGAGAAGTGTTTGTTTCACATATATGGAATACATTCATTCCTGCGGGAAGTAGAAAGACAATCCCTTATTTGTTGATCCTAGAAACTGATCGATCCGCGGAGTTCGTATTGGTTATGAACTAATTGATCACTAGTGGGTTAATGGTAAATAAGGATAAGATGTATTGAAGAAGGTTTACGGAAATAATCCCGCTTCATTACGGATAGTCTATGGAGGGTTAGTTTATATGTAATGATTATATCAATGGATACTTATCAACTCGACTCGACGTTTTGTGAATAAGTTATATCTATAATCGATAGAGTTCAGTTTCGGATTTATGGTGGTGTAATTCGGAATTAATAAGCTGAGTAGAAATATATACATTCGATGAATAATTTTATTCAATTTATTGTAATTTACTTGGTTATAGGTCCAGTGTCCCCGGGTTGGCTCCTAACACGCGAGTGTTTTATCGTTTTATGGAACCTCGAGAATAAATTAAATAGTTGGTCTATTTAATGAATATGCAATATTATTTATTTGGTAAAAAAATATGTAAAATAGAAAAGGCGTTTTGTATTTAAAAAATGACAAATTTGTGGCACCCCAAATGTGATAAATTAGGAAAATAATTTTTTTAGATTATGTCACATGTGTAATTAATTAATTATTTATTTGTTGGATAATTAATGGAAAAATAAGAGATTGATTTTTTGGGAATTATGAATTATCTCTTATCTTTTGGCAAATATATTTTCCTTGTGGGAATAGGTAATTGTAGTGTGAAAATGATAACTCTCTTGACTAGTTATTTTCCTATATAAAGAGAGTTCCTCCTAACACAATTGCAACATAAAATTGGCGCCACACATCAAATAAAAAGAAAGAAAAATTAGTTTCTTGCCTTAGTTATTAAGAGAAGAAAACCTAAGGTTTTTCTTCTGCATATTCGAGGAGGTTCTACGGCGAGGATCGGCGTCCACCAGTCGTCGCTTGGAGATACAATCCGGAAGACTACGGCTTCTCCCTTGGTCGATTGCTTCTCCCTCTCATTTTGGTAAATCTTCAATCTTCTCATAGTTAGATTAATTATTTATGCGAATCAAATCGTGGTATTATCGTATGCGAATTTATTCGTAGCTTCCGCTGTGCTAGATCGAGCGGCTCGATCGGTGTTGTGAATCAGATCTGACGATCCAATTCCGGATCGGATTCGGGTTTCTATATATCCAGCAATATCCATTGAAGCAAGTTGTATCGTTTCTTTGTGTTAGAATTTCTTGCTTACAATATTGATCAACAACATAGAGAACTTCATGCCAAATCATCATGCTAACTGAGAACTCATTGCTCCTAAATTCATGTATAAATAGATAGAGATTCGGATCCACTAAATGTGTTGGCATCTTCACTTGAATTTTCTAAATCAATCTTTGCTCCCAAATTCATGTTCTGATCCTTAATGTTAAAGACTTCATATTCCACTCAATGCTCCCAAATACATGTATAGTTATATTTGATTGCTTCAACACTTTCAATATTACTCTCCCAATCAGCGTGAGACAAAGAAATAAGTGTAAGACAATTCACATGCCGATCACACCGCTTTGTTCAAGATGAAATAAAGTGTATAAAGGCACCGAACCATGCCAAATTAACTTATAGCCCCATGTCACACAGTGCATGATTAAAACTATAACAACCACAAGGTGCATAAAACGCTCTAGGATTTACGTTAAGCAATCTACTTTGAACACCTATGCAATGACCTTTCATGTTAGCAACCATTATCACAACATTGGCGTCATATGTCATCAATGTTCAATCCAAATATTAATAAAGTATTTCAAGCTCTTAGAAGAGTCTCAATCCTTGTTGTATCTCAACCTTTATAAATCCAACAAAATACTCTACAACGTCTACGGGGGAGTCATAGAGATTTACACGGTGAATGAGTAAAGAAACATGCTCTTCATGACTTACATCAAAAGTACAATCAAGTATACCTGAAAATAATTTGCATTTTTTTATATAATCAAGGATTTCATTCCCCCCCACTAGCCAACATCTGAATAAGTTAATTCTGAATTTTGTGGCTAAAGTAGTGATATCAAATTCGATTGTTTCCAACATGCCATAAGTGCTCATGTATTACACGGTCAAATTGTACGATCATTTCAATCATACTTAAAAAAAATCCATTGTCTTCCTCATAGACCTTCTCCTTAGGGCATTTGTAGCAGAAAGCCATATACGGTGCCCTATCCCTAAAATAAAGATAAAAAATGTATTTTTCCCTCAAAACCTTCACAGCAGAAGCCTAATCCCTATCCCTGTTTAAGGGTCAATGAACAATGTATCATCATTTGTGGAGCACTATCCCTATTTTAAAGCATACTGTCTTTATTTTAATGGTATACATGGTGTAAAGATAGAGATAGAAATGCTGTTGTAGAGTGTTTTGAATTGAGATGTTGTAAAATAGGGATATGTATTATTTTATATTATTTTAAGGATAAAAAATAGGGTTTCTGGTGGGAATGCCCTAAGGTTCCCCCAAAGGCCAAATTATATTTTTGCAAGATATTTAACACCACCAATTATTCCCTCCAGAACTTGCTTTATGTGTTCTCCTTGTCTCATAATTTGTTCTTGTGCACTTTTATCAATTGTATTTTCAAGCTTCAGTTTTGTTTCCAATTCAAACCATTTTTGCATGCAAACCATGTGTTCCTTGCTTGTTTTACGTGGTCTAAGTCTACTTTTAATATTGTGCCAATCTCTAAAACCGATACCTGTCAACCGGAAATCTTCTTCTTTATCCTTGAAAAGCTAAGGACAAGAGCAAAACTTTCTATCAGAGAACTTTGAATACACAAGTCATTTTCTGTGAGTAGTGATAGTGCCACGATAAAATATACAACAAAAGCCACAACACACTTTTGAACCATTAGTTATGACGTTGGACCTATTGATTCAGATGAGTCTCATAGAAATCAATGGTTTAAAAGTGTGTTGTGGTATTTTGTATTGAAAAGAGATGTTTCTTATCTGAACCTTACCTCGGATCAGTGGCGGAAGCAGAACCAGAAAAATTTTTCCGGGTGGTCTTGGTATATAAACTTCAAAACTAAAAAAAATCCGGGAAAAAATCCAGGGTTGTCTTGGTATATAAACTGTAAAATTGAAAAAAAAAATCCGGGAAAAAAATGTTGATTGTGGGATTTGAACGGTCTTGGTATATATAAATTGCAAAGTTAAAAAATTCCGAGGAAAAAATCCAGGGTAGTCTTGGTATATAAACTACAAAACTAAAAAGGAATCCGGGGAAAAAATGTTGAGTGCGGTATTTGAACCTACGACTATGCAAAAATAAAAGATTTATTCTTAAACCACTAAGATATATGGTCTTTATTATATAAAAAGAAACACACATTACATACTAATGTTAATTAATACTAATATTAATACAATAATATTTTTTTTTTTTTGTTTTTTTAATATTTGGGTGTTCTTGAGACCACCCCCACCCCTAGGGTAGGTCCACCCCTGCCTCGGATATTCACACTCTTTTCATTTCAACTCTTAATGGTCTGTCTTCCAAGTAAGTCAATGAGATTGTGATCAATTAACTTACAATTATTTGGATCATAAAATTCTAAGGACATCCATTATTTTTCATGATCCAAAGGAATGTAATTTAAAGTGAGTAACATTAAAGACAACCCATTTTTTCCAAAATACAACTATTATTTAGGGACGGATGTAGTAGAAGCGTATATATTTCAATAGGGAGATACAGTACTCGTAAAAAAAAAAGGAAAATATACCATACATTTCTAATTGTATTACTTTAGGAAATTAAATTTGTTTATATGATAAAACCTTTAATGACTATTCAAGTAAGTTGCGTTTATCCAGTGTCTCGATCACAGTAAAAGGGAAACAAATTATCTGCAGACGTACTCTTTGACTTGGCTTCTTGTGCAAACATCCCTTATTCTTTTTTTATGTTTTATATTTATTTTTGTGATAATTCAAATTGTATATTATTCTTTTTTTTTTTTAAGAATTGTATATTATTCTACTGGACGACAATCACAAGCTGCCATTCAGATGAAGAAAAATCATGGTACATCGGTTATTAAAAGGGTTATATCAAACGGAGGATTAGATGCATTCAATTCATCAATTTTTATCTAATAAAAATGTATAGGTGTGAGGTAGATATATCACATCCATCCATTTAACGTAACTTTCTAATAACCAATGTACAGTAACTTTTCTCGTCAGGTATAGAGTGTGGGCTATCTATGCTCTGCCTAACGTGGTGTGTTTTTTTTTTTTTAAACTTATTTATTTATTTTTAACCTTTTTTTTTCAGAAACGGAACATGTATATTGTTTTCTTTTTTTTTCCTGTGTAAGACTCTAACTCAAATCTCTTGGTCTTGTGGTTTCAATTTTAACCGCTTAGTCAAAAACGCCATTGACAGCATGGTGTGTTGCTTAGTCTTATTAAAGCATAAAACTTTCAACATTCTGTGCCGGGTAATCAATTTATATATAAATATTTTTTCCACCGTACGTAAATATTTTGAAAAGCCTTGGAGCAGGAACCAATATATATAAACATTTTATCCACTATACATAACATTTTCTCTATTTGTGACGCATTTGTTTCAAATATCGAGTTCTTATCCGAAAAAAGCGTCCAACATCCGTATAATTAAAATAGATTAATTGTATACGTCAGTCTGACATCATTTAATTAATATCATAGTACAAAGTGGAAGATGAAACAATGACTCGAAAAACGAAAAGACGATTAAAGACGATCGAAAAAAACATACGCCGCAACTAATACACCATTGCTAGAAAATTACACAATAACCAAACCATCATTCAACTATTTACAACTCTTGTATCCACAATCGGAAAATATTACTGTCTCAAAACCATTACAAAAAATAAACAATAGTCTATACCAAAATGTTGGATTTAACTTTATTGATGATAACTTCAATCCAGGATCGTTATGTTAATTTATCAATAATTTAAAGAAAAGATAAAACAAAAGTGTATCTAAATCTTTGGATTATAGAAGAGTCTATACCAAAATACATAAAGGTAAAAAATTTATTAACACTCCAACAAGTACCACTCTAAGATCACTCATCAGCGACCTCGAACTCAACATCAACTGCATCACATTCTCGGGATGAGGAAACATAAAGTAAAGCGATGTAAGTACATAAGTAGTTAGTAAAGGATAGAAACATTGGATTTTTAAATAAACAACCAATTAACAAGATATTGTCTACAGACGCTACCAAGAACCCCCCGTTTCAAAATAACTGAGACATTTGACAAAAAAATTTGTTCCAAAATAACTGAAACATGACATTTTTCAATACAAAATTTAATGCATTTTTCACTTTTTCCCATCTTTTTATTTTTTTCATACACTATTTTAAATGCACTAGTATTATTTACTCCATTTTCCATAAGGGTATTCTAGTATTTATCTAATGAACGTCAAACAATCATTTTTTTAAAGGAATAATCAATTACTTTCTTAATCTACGTGTTTTTGACAACTGCCTCAGTTATCGTGGAACAGATGGAATATATGTTATCAAGAGACTTGAATTTTGGATAAAGATGTAATGATATTATTATGCCAACATTCTGAGCCTTATACAGGCCTTACAAAGATGATGACAAATGGGATAAAATCTAGGTTTCTAGTACACTCTCTTAATAACAAACATTTAAGGAAAGACTAATATACCCTCATTGATCTTATCTTCTAACATCCCCCCTCAAACGAGAAGGGGTCTTGACCACTTGAAATTTGTCTCGAAACTGACTGAACTTGGTGATGGAAAGTGGCTTAGTAAAACAGTTTGCTACCTGTTCAGAGGAAGGAATGTACTTGACAGAAAGAGAACCTTCCATAATCTTGTCTCTAATAAAATGAACATCTAGTTCAACACGCTTGGTCCTGTTATGAAACACAGGATTGTATACCAGAGCTTGAGCACTCAGATTATCACACCAAATCACAGAAGTTTTTGGTAGAGGAATGCATAGTTCACCAATGAGGGATCTGAGCCACTGAATTTCTGCTGCTGTGTTTGCTAGGGCTCTTTATTCAGATTTTGTGCTGGATCTAGAGACCACTCCTTGTTTCTTGGAGCTCCATGACACTAAGGATCCACAGATATAAACACAATATCCAGCAATTGATCTTCTATCATCTAGATCACATGCCCAGTCTGCATCTGAAAACCCTGTCAGATTGATTCCTTGATCAAGGAGGAAATGTAATCCATAGTCAATAGTGCCCTGCACATATCTGAGAAGCCGTTTGAGGGACTGTCAGTGTATCACTCTTGGGTGCGGCATATATTGGCTAAGAGTATTCACAGCATAAGCTATATCTGGCCTAGTGAAGGTCATATACTGGAGTGCACCAATGACACTTCTATATAAAGTAAGATTATCCATCAGAGGACTGTTGGTGCTAGTGAGATCCACTCCAAGAGCCATTGGTGTAGGACAAGGTTTGAGATGAGTGAAATCAAGTTTCTGTAGGAGTTGAGTAGCATACATTTTCTGATTCAAGTACAGACCTGTATCATCTCTATGAACCTGCATTCCCACAAAGTGACTCAGGCTCACAAGATCTTTCAGTGCAAATTTCTGATGAAGCATCTTGATGAACTTTTGTATCAGGTCAAACCTATTGCCAGTTACTAGTATGTCATCAACATATATTAGAACATATAATAGGGTGGTTCCTTGCTTGAATATGAAAAATGACACATCTGCTTTGGACTGTCTGAACCCCCAACTGACAAGTTGTTTTTTCAATTCCTCAAACCAGGCCCTAGGGGCCTGTTTGAGACCATAAATAGCCTTTTTCAGACAGCATATATGATGAGGTTTCAAATCAACAAACCCTTCTGGGTGGGGCATGTACACTGCTTCTTTGAGGTGTCCATTGAGAAAAGCATTGTTGATGTCAATTTAGTTGATTTTCCACTGACATGCAACAGCTAAGGCTAAAATCACCCTGATAGTGGAGGCCTTTGCCACAGGACTGAATGTTTCAGTGTAGTCCAGGCCTAGAGTTTGTAGGAAACCTTTAGCAACAAGTCTTGCCTTGTGCTTCTGTATAATTCCATCAGCATTCAATTTCAGTTTGAATATCCATTTGTTCCCCACCAGTTTGAGTTTAAGGTTTGGAGGAACCAGTTCCCAGGTGTTGTTCTGCATCAGGGCCTTATACTCTTCTTGCATAGCTCATTTCCATTCACTTTGCTTTAGGGCATCAGATACTCTTGTTGGTTCAATTGGATATGAGTGAGCAGGGTGTGTGGCTAAGTAGGAGAAGGTCTTAGGCTTGAAGGTGCCATTTTTTTGACCTGGTTTGCATTTGATGAACTGGTGCGGGTTGATGGACAGGTGAATGTGGTGGTGAATGTGTGTTTTGAGGTATAGGTGAAGGTGATTGTACTTGTGATGATGGTGATTGTGCTTGTGGTGATGGTGATGGTGCAAGTGTCAGTGTGTGTGGTGAGTAACCTGTTGGTGATGTAGATCCTGGTTCAGGTGAGCCTTGGTCAGTTGAGGATGAGCTGCCAGTTGATGATGTCACTGAGAGATGTTATGTATCATGATGTTGTATATTAGGAGCATTAGTGAAGCCAAGATTGTAACCATTATCATCAGGAAGGTAGAAAATAGGATTTATGGTATGTGGTTCACTAGAGACAACAATGGGGTTGGACACTTTACTTGGAAAACCACTCTTATAAGGAAAATGATCTTCATTGAACACCACATCTCTGGAAGTGTAAATCCTACCTAATGGTTCCAGACAGAGATAGCCTTTGTGATTAGGGCTAGGACCTAGGTAGACACACTGTTTTGTATGGAATTGGAACTTATGGTTTTGATATGGTCTAAGATAGGGGGTAGCAAGCACATCCAAACACTCTAAACTGATCATATTTAGGCTTCTTGCCAAATAAGACTTCATGGGGTGATTTTTCAGACAAGATAGGAGTTGGAAGAGAGTTGATGATAGTAACAGCATACCTAAAACCTTCCCACCAAAACTTAAGTGGTAGGGAAGCTTGAGCTAACAAAGCAAGCCCCATTTCAACTATATGTCTTTGCTTTCTTTCAGCCTTGACATTTTGAGCATGTGCATAAGGACATGGATGCCTAAACATGATTCCAGTTTGTTTTAGGACAGGTTCAAAACTTTTGTATCCCCCCCTCAAATCAGATTGCAGAGTTTTGATCTTCTTGTCAAATTGGTTTTCTGCCATGGTTTTGAATTCTAGGAAGGCATTTAGGGCTTCAGATTTTAATTTCAGAGGATAGATCCAGGTAAACTTGGTATGATCTTCCACAAAGTGTATATAGTAAGTGTATCCATTTGAAGATCTGATTGGTGAGGGTCCCCATAAATCTGAATGAATAAGTTCCAAGGGTTGTGTGGTTTTAGTGTCAGAATGAGAATAAGGCAAATTATGACGTTTTCCAAATTGACAAGCTTCACAAAAAACAGACATTTTATTGACTGGAAGATTACAATGCTTTGACACAAGTTCTATGACCTTGACAGAAGCATGACCTAATCTTCTATGCCACAATGTGGTTTTTTCTTGAGAGCTAACAAAGCAAACTAGAGACTCTAGAGGTCCATTTTGAGTAACAGACTCATTAGGACCACAGATAGACTGACCATAATAAACACTATGATTCTTATTCTTGGATTGAAGAGAGCTCAGGCTGGGACTTTTGAGTTGATACCGACCATTCTTGACTTCGCCTGCCAGCAGCACCATCCTTGTGACCTTGTCCTTCACACAACAACCAGAGGCATAAAATTCAACAACAATAGGATTGTCAATAGTCAATTTTGATATACTAAGTAAATTCTTAGTAATTTTCAGGCACATGAAGGATATTTTTAAGTTTAATAACACTATTAGGACCACAGATTTTAGACTGACCAATATGAAGAATGGAAAGTTGCTCACCATTTCCAACTGTTAGATTATATGAGCCTTCATAACCAGAGTTAATGTGAAGATTGTTGAGGTCTACTGTGACATGACTGGAAGCACCACTGTCCATATACCAATTTGGATCATTCATTGTGTCTGATGAAGCAAGGTAGGCATTCTTGTTCCTTTGTGAGTTTCCGGCTTGACTTGGAGTGCCTACACTTGAGTCAAATCTATGCCAACAATCCACAACTGTGTGCCCAGTTGCCTGGTTTCCAGCTCTATTTCCAGATGGTCTATTTCCTCCAGGTCTTGATACAACAACATTTGCAGAAGACAACCTCAAATCCAGATTTGCAGAGGGGTTGAACCGGGCCAGCAATCTTTCATGAGTCACCAATTGTGACTAAACCTCTTGCCATGACAACGATCCTATTCTTGAGGTTAAATTGACAATGACTGATTCATATTCCTTGCTTAGACCTCCAAGAGTAGCAAGAATCAGTTCACCTTTTGTGATTGGGTATCCAGCAGCAGCTAGCCCATCTGAGCAGGACTTCATTTGAGCGAGATAATCCATCATAGGTTTAGATCCTTTTTCACTACGAGTCAAAGTTGTCTTGTACTTGAGCATTTGTGCTTCAGATCGGTTGTTGTATAGGATTTCAAGACTTGTCCAGATTTTGTTTGCAGTTTCATATCCAACAACCTCCAGCAGCGTTTCCTCTTTCATGGAGCTCATCAACCATCCAACTAGCAGCTGGTCCTTGGTGTACCATTCTTCATAAGCAGGATTCAGGATGGTAATGGCGGACATAGTTGCTGGATTGTATGAGGACAGAACCTTCTTTGGCCTTGGTTTGGTGACCAGAAGATGACCATCCAGCTTGTGGCCTCTAACAATCGGAAGGATAGTCGATTTCCACAGTAGATAGTTCGATCTATCAAGTTTGATGGTGCATACCTGATTTAGGCTGCCATTGAAGGGAGCTAAGGAGCTCATTGAAGATGTAAGAGACAGCTGGGTGTTGAGGTTTGCATAAACGAGCTGGTGATAGGACTTTGTTGCATGAAGTTGGAGAAGTTAGGCATGGTTGGCCGGAGATAGGAAGTGGAGCCGAACGTAGGAAAACTGAGATTGAGGTTGAAGACCGGCGGAAGTTTGGGTAACATTCACACCTCCAGATCTTTGAGGTGTTGTGGAAGCAGTCGGTGGTGTTATGGAAGCAGTAGGTGGAGTAGACGGTGGAGTTGTTGCTCCGGTGGCTGTTTCGCCGGAGTCGGCCATAGCCTTCAAGGCTCTGATACCAACTTGAATTTTGGATAAAGATGTAGTGATATTATTATGCCAACATTCTGAGCCTTATACAGGCCTTACAAAGATAATGACAAAAGGGATAAAATCTAGCTAGGTAGAATCTAGTATTAAATATTCTAGTACACTCTCTTAATAACAAACATTTAAGGAAAGACTAATATATCCTCATTGATCTTATCTTCTAACAAAGAGCACACTCACATCTACTAATCTAACAAGCAAAACTCAATCAACAAGGGAGTTTGTTACACACAAGTTTCAATGGCACAACGCATGATAAAGTGCACCACGTTACTTAGTCTACCCCTCATAAGGCATAAGTCCAACCCCAGTAGAATCCAACTACCGATTTTAAAAAAGATTAGTGTCTAACCAAAAATACAATTTGTTTTATTTTTTAGACTCATCAAATATGTATCTATGATTTTAATCTAATCACTTATATTCATTTACATAAAGTCTTTCTTAGGGACCACTATTACCCTAAACTGCTATACGCTAAATTGCCTAGCACGTTAAAGAAACGAATCTAGCATTCGGAAACATCCAGGGACGGAGGCAAGTGCATGGCTACGGGGGGGGGCTAAGCCCACCGGAAAAAAAAATCAACACCAAAGTATTCATATAATGTAACTTAATTCATCAAAACATCTTAATTGAGCCCACCCGACTATTCAAATATAATTTCCTAACCCACTCGAACTTCAATTTCTAGTACCGTCATTGACAACATCAGAAATTCAGAATGCAAATAAACCCGTGTTTTTTTCGACAGAGGAACTCCACACGATGCTGAGCTAAATAAATCAGGGGAAATTATTGTGTGGTGTCTCCACGGTGCGGAGACACCGTGTGGTAGCCCCCACACCACACAATTTTATTCTGTATTTAAACTGTGTGGTTCTAATCGTTTCACCCGTCACTTCACCATTAAATTTCCTCACCACACAATAACTACTCATAAATCAGGGGCCAAACACCATGAGGTTGCCATATAATATTTATTTATGACTTCCACATAAATGACACAACACAATTATATAATTGTAAAATTGATGTTGTCCTAATAGGCTAATACCACGGATTAATACCGAGAATAATATCTCTTTAAAAGTCCAAACACGGCTTAGCTATATGTCTAACGTCAAGTCCGCTTCTGAACAGATACTAATAGTAGTAATAATTCCTATCAAATACCTTTTCAAACGACGCGTGGCGCTCACTTCCCTTTTTTCACGTATCGTCGCAACCTTTAACGAAGCAAAAAGCCAAAAACTGACGTAAAAAATCCCCCAAACTACATTCCCAGTCTTTATTCATCCATTCCAAATTATTTCTACATTTCCTTTCTATTTTTGACTTAATCCCTTTAAATATTTCCTTTTTCTCTGTATAATATAATAATTAATTAATTTATTACATCTCTCACAAATTTTTTTTTTTAAAGAATATATATACTTTGCCACCTTTGTACTCACTTTAATTTTCAAACCTTATCTATCATTTTCATTTCGTTGTAACTTATAAGTTTTGTTTATCTTTGAAAAAGATGGTGAAGAATCAGAAATGGAGAAAAAGAGAAGATGATGTGGATGATGATCAAGGCCAAGTCCCTCTTATGTATTTTGGGTTTGAAAATTCTGGTTACATGATCAGCAGTAATAAAAGATCAAGACCAAAACTTATGTATTTTGTGTATCTATCTTTTCTGTCTTGGTGTCTTATATTAACATCGCAATTGCTCACCTCTGTTTCAACTATCTCCATCTTATGTAAGTTTTCATGCTTAATTATGTTGCTTTTTTTTATGTTAGTTTTAAATTTTATTTTCTTGGCCTGTTTGATCTTTGTGATGATGTTTATGTGTGTTTGTTTTGTGTTTGAAGATTCATATGGGAAGGAAGATGAGGGAATTCAATCTGATCAGACAGTTGAGAATGTTTCTGTTTGTTCCTCTGTTCCAAAAGGTTCGTATTATTAGCATCCGATATGTATCGGATACTTAAGGATACGCGTATAGGGATAAATACGTAAATTTTGAAATCTGGATACGGGATTCATATATGTATGTTCATCACAAGTTTTTAAAACTGAATAAATACCGTTAGATAGAGACTAGAAAATTGTCGACAACGATGGAATACTGTACTTATATTTTTATAATATTTACATAAATGCCCTCGTACCCGTTTGCTGTATTTTTAAAAAATCTCACACCAGCGTATCCGTATCCACAGGCAAAATGCCATATTTCTCTATACGTAGCACCCAACTTGTCTACAAAGGAGGCTAGTTTCATTTCATGCATAATTAATTTGGTTGACATTTTATCTATCCTATTCCAAATACATGTTTATTTGGCCATTTTGTATTTAACTCTTAATTGAATTTTCTTGAAAATACCCTGCATATATAATTAATTATTATGTTTGAATTTTCATGTATGGAAAAATTTATTGAATAGTTGTCTCCACTCCCTCATATTTTTCAGAATTTACTGCATTTTACTGCAATTGTATAATCAACTGACCTATTGTTATATGCAGGAACAATATGTTGTGATAGAACTAACTTCCGTTCGGACATTTGTATAATGAAAGGAGATGTCAGAACAGATTCTTCTTCCTCTTCAATCTTCCTTTTTAGTGACAATGATAACAAATCAGGGCTGTCTGAAATACTGCAGCTCGAGAAGATAAAGCCGTATACACGAAAATGGGAAGAAAACTCCATGAATCTTGTTACAGGGCTAGACCTTGTTTTAAAAAATGGAAAACTACACAAATGTGATGTCCAACATGATGTCCCTGCATTGATATTCTCTACTGGAGGCTATACCGGGAATGCGTATCACGACATTAATGACGGGATTTTGCCTCTTTTCATCACTTCTCAAAATTTAAACAAGAAGGTTGTGTTTGTCATTCTTGATTATCATAACTGGTGGTTCACGAAATACCGCGATGTTCTCTCCCAGCTCTCGGACTATCCCGTCATAAACTTTCATCACAAAAACAGAACAACACATTGTTTCCCTGAAGCAATTGTTGGTTTGAGGATACATGATGAGTTAAGCCTTGACCCTTTACTAATGGAAACACAAAATGTGACGATTCTTGATTTCCGGAGCCTTTTGGATCGAGCTTATTGGCCACGGATCAAGAGTTTGATCAAACCTAAAGAAAAGAAAGGAAACAAACTTGCAACATTAATGCCACCATCAAATGGCACAACAATGGAGAATAAGAAGAAGCCTAAACTGGCAATTATATCCCGGAAAGGTTCGCGAGAGATAACAAATGAGAATTTGCTGATAAAAATGGCTGAAGACATGGGTTTTGTTGTGCAAGTATTAAGGCCTGATCCATTCACAGAGCTCGCATTGCTGTATCGCGATCTGAACTCGAGCGATGTGATGATCGGTGTACACGGTGCTGCCATGACATACTTACTATTCATGAATCCGGGTTCCGTTTTTATACAAATCATACCTCTTGGGTTGGATTGGCCATCCATGAAATACTATGAAGAGCCAGCAATAAAGCTCGGTTTAAAGTACATCGGATACAAAACTGTCCCAAAAGAAAGCTCATTGTATGATGAATATGATCCAAATGATCCTGTTTTAACTGATCCTGAGAGTGTGAATAGCAAAGGTTGGGACTTTACCAAAAAGGTATATCTTGATCACCAAAAAGTGAAACTAAATCTTCACAGATTCAAGACGCGATTGCTTCGCGCTTATTACTATTCGGTTGCTAAGAAAGACAGTTATCTTCATCTTCAACTAGAGTAAAAATGTTAAGCCCTTTAATATTATTTAGAGCTTCTTCTGTTCCGTTGTAAATGTATTAGCTTAGAAGTGAGAATAGAGAAGCAAACTTTTTGTAGAGTATTATTATTGGTGTTTTTGTTTGTAAATCAATAAGATTATTGTGAATGCTTGCAGTTACATTGAATTTGCAGTTTAATGAATAGATGCTGTTAATAGTTTCTTGCTCCTATGCGGTTTTTAATATCTTGTGTGGAGAGTGACATTTGAATGCCTTGTAGGCTATAGTAAGTGTATATTAAGGGATGTCTAGTGTGTCCAGAGAAATATGAGAGAGGTTGAACACATGTTCTTAAGAGTTGATTTGTATGAAAATACATATATTGGGGTGGGTGATTGGGGTAGGGTATTGTGGGAGGTGGGTGGTATGTGTAAGATGGGTAAGGGCAATGACGGAGTCAGGAATTGAAGTTTGGATGGGTTAGTAGACTATACCTAGACAACCGGGTGAGTTCATATAAGATGTTTTGATGATTAAGTTGTATTATATAAGTTTTTTGATGTATAATTTTTTTTCCGACGGGTGAGCTTAGCCCCTCATCCCTCCACTTACTCCGTCTTTGGGTAAGGGTATGTGTGAGTAGGTGTAGGTGGATGGTAAGGGTGGGAGGAGTGCTCTTGGAGTGAAGGTAAGAGGGTGTAAAGGCAATGTGAGGGTGAGGGGAGGGATGGGTGGAAATGTATGTGGATGGGAATTAAAGATAAGATAAAGTAAGGTAAGGGTAGATGTGGAGTGTGGTGAAGATAATGATTGGACGGACGGTATGTAGGTGGTAAAGGTATAATAGAAATAAAGGTAAGGGTGATACTAGGGGTTAGTAGGGTGGGGTTGGTTAGCAGGGGTAGAGTGATGATGTGTGACTGAATCGTCGAGGAGAATGCATGCATAACAACAACAATCATCGTGTGATTGTCAAGAATGATACAAATTGAATTGCAAACATGACTTTAAATCTTCACCATATTATACCATCGCATATCAGAATATAAATGCAAACAATATTTTCGAAAAAAGCTGTAAAAAATAGGTCCGAAAACAACCTTCGTCTCATTATATTATACTTCTTTTATTCAATTTCATTTTTTCTTAAAGATGGTTAAACTCTAATCATGACGATCGTCACTCTCTCTGTCCCACGTGATGAATGAAAATATTAATCAGATAATCTAATGGCTCAGAGTCATGGCTATTATACCAAAAGACCGAAAGAATTTCAATTTTTTTCTTTCTTCAAATCTTGCAAAGTACATCATACACAATTGCAAGCAATAATCTATAAATTATGCATTTCTAAATACATTTTTCCTCAAAATCTTATGCTTTTATTCATCCAATTCCTTGACAATATGGTCAACCAAAAGAAAGGATCGTGTATTTCTCTCAAAAAAAAAAAAAAAAAAAAAAAAAAAAAAAAAAAAAAAGTGATCATGTAAGAAAATGTCATGGCTTTTAGATTTTTGAAGTTCATCAGAGAAGCGTCATATCAAACGGGCTTAGGGCATCTCCAACGGTTCAATCCTTTTTTTCGCATCATTGCATCAAAATGGTGTAAAGTTACATTATTTTTTCTAACCATTCTACACCAAATTTTATATCAAAAAGAATATTCTAAGAATATTTCATATTAATCTCCTTTTTTAAAATAAAAATAAATATATTTCTTTCATCAAATAACAATACACATTTAAAAATTATCATATGCTTTGTGAGTTTAACGTTATTTCAGTATTTTTTTGTCGCTATGTAATCCGATGTGCTTGTATTCCTAATGTCAAATAAATGTATGATTTGTATTTTTAGTTATATTTTATTAATATTAAAACAACTTAAATAATACAAAATTGAATTAATTAATTATAATAAAATATCAAGTAAGTAATGTAATTTAATCAAGTTAATGATACAAAATAATATTTTATACACATATCTCACTTCTAAATTAAATAAAACCTAAAAAAAAAGGGCGAAATGGGTTTTGGTGTTGGGTGACCAGACACCATTTTTGGTGTAAAAAGATGGGGGAATGGTGAAATGGGGAAAAAGCAATGATGTTGGAGTATTACCATTTATCTATTTTGAGGGATAGTGCCGGGTCACCAACGGTTGGAGATGCACTCACTAGTGGGTATAATAATAATGGTTAGGCTAATCAAAAGTGGGTCTAAGAATGGTGCATCAATCATTTCAGTGCACGGTACTTAAAAAATTGTGGTCTCGAAATCCATTTCAATACAAATTTTAGAATGACAATGAACACGTGTGATGCCTCTCGAAGGGATAATTGAGTGAGTGCGTTTTTTGGCTAGGTGAATCCTTACTTTTAAGTGGTTTTCATTATGATTCAAGATCTTGATACAAAAAATCCGTAAGCAAATATTATAAGTGAGTGTATATTAACAAAAGTGTGTGTTATATTGGTTCATTACCGAGGTTGGGCTGAATGCTACCTTTCCACTTGACCAAAACGCTAGGATTCTAATGCTTGAGCCATTTATAATACGGGGTGACCGATATAAATGAGCTTTATGATACTTTTCTCTATAGTTTCCCAGTTTTTGTGCTTTTATTAGCAAATTTGCATCATTTCGAGTCTTAATTTGCATGTTTTCATTGAGATATAGTAGAAGGTAAATATTAAGTAAATTGCCAAAATTTTATATAGTTATAGGACTTTTGGGTCACTACAACCAATATTTGTCTTTGGGTTTATGCGTGAGATTCTTGTGGATTTGTTTTGTAGATACATATGTGTATTGAACTTCGGAGTTATATTTCTATGCTTCAAGTAAACGATTTGTGTTACATCAAGTTTTGCCGGGAAGGATCTTTTTGAAATACGAAATTTGAACACCCAGCAACCTCCGCGGCTCGTGGCACTTGCCAAATCGCTTTTCAGAGCATTTATCGTGACAACTATTCAGGAAAACCCTCAAGAATCGCATGACGCCCTCTACGTCTGTTGGTGAACTACATCGTATGTTTCTATATATGTCTAAACTTTCAATTCCTAATTGGCGATGCCCGCACACCCTTGGTGCTCGCCCGACCGTACAAAATTTGAAGTAAATTCTTTTTTCCTGGTGTTGGCTCATCCAACTACTCACTCTTGAAGAATATAATACAAACCCTAGTTTCGGCTAGGGGAGACCTGGTATAAATTTAGCTTCTAAAACTAGTTTTAATCGTAGAATAACTTCTGTAATCTCTTTTGGAGCAATCTTGGATGGAACAATCAATCTTTTAGGTCCATCCAACTCCATTGAAGTACTTTTGATTCTTATTTGGGTTCTTATTTTATTATTATTACTCAATACATTCTTATTTAACTCGCAAAGTTGCCAAAAAATATTTTCTTTTGTATTTGACGGAGTTATATTTTCAAAACAGTATTTATTGTGTGACCTACCATATTTATTAACAGGTGAAAGAATAAAAGAAACACTGCATTAATCATATTCAAGGGCTTTTATATACATTTTCACACTTAATTTATTAGTAAATCGATCAGATTCCAGTTTTCTTTTTTATGTAACTTGTCCTTAATAAGATTAACACCGGTTCAATTTAGATAATAATGAGGGTCGAACTAGCCTTCACCACGTGCCATCTTTTGATTGGAAGATCATTAAATGAAGACAGAGAAAATATAATAGTAAGGGTCAAGAGCCCACTTCATGCCTAAGGGTATACCTACGTCCCATGAGGGAGGTCTGACATGTTCTTCCATATAGACCACCGCAGGTCGGGTTGGTCGTCATGGAGGACGGGTAAACGCAGTTCGGGCCGAGACGGCCTAAGGAGCTCGACGTAGGTCACCTGAGCCTCCCTTATCCGGAATACACACGTGTTTATAATATAAGATAATTATGGGAAGATCCTGAAGATCCTTTACCTTTTTGGACTATGATTCTATCATTTAAACCACCCGTGACTATCTCCTAAATAAAAAGGATTAACAAGTAGAGAATCCGTAATACTTACGGCACAAGTAAAACGGATGAGAGGTCCTCTATATAAACGATCACAATGAACTACGAGAGACTTGATTCCTGAATAATTACATGATACATAGGCAATTTAGGATACCACTTATTCCAGGTTCAGTCTAAAATCATCAAACATCATCCACGTTTTTAGATTCCGCTTTAGAATTTTAATTTTGTTCATCGTCACTAGGGTTTATTTTGTGAGAATTAAAGGTGATTTTATTACTCAACATCGATCATACATAGCTGCAAAAAAAAAAAAAAAAAAAAAAAAAAAAAAAAAAACCATCGGTCATACATGTTTTAATTACATAAGAAAGGGGATGAGCACCATTCCACATCCCGACAGACGGAGACTTCTCTGGCTTGCAAATGAACATACACATTGCTTTGCCTTTTGGCGAAAAATAAGATAACGAATCAACAACAGGAGATAGCTTGCGACAATCGTCAATGATGTTTCTCGCATACGATAAGTCTTCCACGTGTTGGTTAAGTTTTTGATTGATGACAAAGAATTTTCTTAATGTTAAGATAATGTTTGATTTGAATTTGGAAAATAAAGAAGAAGTTTTGGATAAAAAAGAAGGACGGCAACAGCAATGAACCAGCTTCAAAATCTATTTCTATTTATCTATTCTAGTTTATCTCATAATTTAAGATTTTCTTTTGTACTTTTAAATAGTTTACCTTATTTGTCAAAGCACTATATAATAATGTACTGGGACAACACTTGATCATTGAATAAGACTGATATCCTTTCATTTATTTTATTTTATTAAATCTTTTCACAGATCGTGAGCCTTTCGACTAACGCAAGTAGATCACAGTCGATAATAAAGAACACCGTTTGGGTGGGGGTTCGTTACCGTAATCTATACGAACCCTCACCCCTCGCCCGTCTTCAATTTTTTTTTTTCTTCCTTTGATTTTTTTTTTCTTTCCCCGGCAACCTTCTTCTCCTGTCTCCAGATCCTCTCCTTCTTTGCTACTTCTTTTCTCGCACAGCTTTGATGGCCGAATCCCAGCTTTCCGGTATCTCCAGATCTGCTTGCATCCATGGAATCTCAGTCTTTCATCAACAATTGACGTCTTCACTCAAGCCATAAGCTTCTTCTCCAAGCACCCTCCTCACCGGATTTGACCGGTACAACAGCTTCTTCCATGCTTCTGCATCTGAATTCGTCGTTACAGTCCCTCTCTCCGACATCCAGCCTCCCGGTTTTTATGCTCGGTTCTCTTTTTCGTCGTACGAAAAAAATAAAAAATAAAAATATATATATATATATATATTCAAGCGTCTTTTCTGATCGTCCTCTTCCCAATCCGTCTGTCTTCAAGTATTTGGAAGAATTTCCAGTAGGTTGTTTTCTGGCCAATTGAGAATCCGGAGTCTTCGCCGTGAAATCGTCCTAATTTACCGATGAGATGAGGAGGCACAGTCGTTCATCATTCTTTGGTTAATGACCACAAATCAATTTTCTGTCCTTTTTTTTTTCCTCCCTTGCTACCGTCAGTCAAATGTCCTTGGAAGTCAGTCAAATGTCCCTCCCTTTCATTCTCCTCTGATCTTTCTCCAATTCAATTTTCTTATTAATTATTATTATTATTATTTATTTATTTTTTCATTCTTTCTGCAAACTCTTGGTCAAATCTTTAATATCTGCAAAATCTCGGTCAACTCTTTAATTTATTTTAATTTTTGTTTTTTTATATATATCTCAAAATAAATCTCTCTATCATTATCTCAAATGGTTTGATTCTTAAGGCGGCGAGCGATGGGTTTTAGTGGATGGTTTGCTTCAACTCGCCATCAAAATTTACAATTGATAATATGGGTAATCCTACAACAATTATCAATCCCGAATTTCACTACAGCGGCAATGAAAGGATCATTAGTTTCAATTTGGATCAAGATATCGGCGAGTCGATTTTCACTTTATTCGTGAAAGTATTCAATTGGGCTGTTCTTCTCAGGCATGTCTCTTCCGGATTCGAACTTGCGGATGTTTTTACGAGGGGTTATCCAAAGCTAGATTCCGCTATCTTTCAGACAAGCTTCCCGTTCGTACACCCCCTGTCAGCTTGCGGGGCGCTGTTAAGATAATATTTGACTTGAATTTGAAAAATAAAGAAGAAGTTTTGGATAAAAAAGAAGGACGGCAACAACAATGAACCAGCTTCAAAATCTATTTCTATTTATCTATTCTAGTTTATCTCATAATTTAAGATTGTCTTTTGTACTTTTAAATAGTTTACCTTATCTGTCAAAGCACTATATAATAATGTACTGGGACAACACTTGATCATTGAATAAAACTGATCTCCTTTCATTTATTTTATTTTATTAAATCTTTCACTTAAAATCACCCTAAACCCAGGTTAGAGCATAAGACGTTGCGTAATAAATGGCTAGGGACTCTCCAACTAGTGTGTCTCTCCAACAGATCATGGATTGCAAAAAGCTTTTGATGCTGGCTCCTAGGTTGTTTCTCACGAGACCTCCTTTTGCTACCTTCCCTTCTCCTATTGCTGCGTCCACGTTAAAATTCAGGACTTCTGAGGAGGAAGGCTTCCATTTAACATGATAAGGGGTTGGCCGACTGTTAGCCGCACCAAACTGGTTCGTTACGAGGTACATATCCGCTTCAGCTATCGAATGAGCAATAACAGATTGACGGTGTATTTTTTTACCCTTCGAAAACCCAAGAATTTTAGATTTCCAAATGTTCCATATAAAGTAAATAAATTAATCTCACCGTTTCTACTTCATTATCCAAGGTGTCAATCTCGTCAAGAATCTGAGCTGTAGTGTGAACCCGTAAATTCCTTATCCAATTGCCCACGTGATAATTATCCTGAATATTTTACGGAGTAATGCAATCGAACACATTGCCACACGGATTCTTGTCTATATAACATACTTGACATATGCCATCACACACCTCTCTTTTTTAGGGCCAATGCAGTAGGCAATATGTTATTCATTCCAAAGGAAATGCTGAGTCCTTGGCTTCGTTATAATTCGCCATAAATTTGGCCAACTTTTATTGGTAGTGTATGATGAAGAAGCTTGGCATATATGTTTCATCAATTTGTGAGAAGTCCAAAGGTTTATTTTATTTTATTTTTGTTTGTTGCAAACACTGATATCATTCGCACGCATGTGATTTTGTATGCTGAAATGTTATTATACTAATTTGTGTTCTTTTATGTATGAGGGAGCGATCACAAGTAATCATTATCCATGATAGATGGTGAGTTATTGTGATCATTTCTTCATAAAAATCCTAGTAAGTTGATTATCCATGGATAGTCAAGTTACTAGGATCGCTCTTTCATAAAAAAAAAAAACACAAATTAGTATAATAATATTTCAGTATAAAGAATCACATGAGTGCAGATGATATCAATGTTTGCAGCAAACAAAATTAAAAATAAACAAACCTTTATACTACTCACAAATTGATGAAGAAGCTTGGCATGTATGTCGACCACAAAGTGATAGCCCGACTTAACAATATAAATGTCATTATGAAAAAATGCCAGATCGATTTATTATGTCTAACTTTGGCAAGTGATGAGAGATAAATTTATGATCGTTTTTATGACATTTCGCCCCATTTCTGATACCATTTTGAGCATTATTGTATCAAATCAAGTAAAAATTACTAAGTTTTATTCAAATGTATAAGTAGTAGTTATTATGTAAAATATTGTGTTATTATCGTATTTTTATTAGTTTTTGTATCGGTTTAATGCTTAGAATTGTCGCATCGGATTTACGTTTGGTATTTTGGTGGTTCATTGCAGGATTATATATTGACCAAGATTCCACGTAACGACATGTTTTGAGTCTAAAAGATGTGTTTAGAGGTTAGAAGAAGGTGCCACAAGTTTATAAGTTCAACGGAAAGAAATTTTCTAAGACTTAAATCGTTACATATTTTCGACGGAGATTTGACCCAGCTTAGAGGCATTTTCAGGGGATGACTTCTTAATGAAAGTTGTAGATCTTCACATAAGCTTTCCAACGCACTTTGAATTACATCAATTGAAGGTCTACAACTCAAGTTATGGTCAATTGACTAATCAATTCGGATTAGTAGAAATCCCGTAAAAGACTCGACATACGAATGGCTCATCAAAACGACATTTTATGAAGAAGTTCCCTTAATAAAAGTTGTATATCTTCAAGAAATATTTCCAATGGATTTTGAATCAAGTCAATCGGACTTCTACAACTCAAATGGTGGTCAAGTGGCTAATTGATTTGTATTAAGGAAAATGTCGCAAAACGACACGTAATGGGAATGACCCATCAAAAAGGCGTTTTCTGAAGAAGTGTCCTTCATGAAAGTTGTAGAGTTTTCCGAGAGCTTTCTAATGACGTTTGAATCATGATTTTTGGAGGTCTACAACTCAAGATATGAATTTTAGAAGTTTTATTCCAATAAATATAATTTGAAGGATCCAGAATGTGGTGAGTAACTGTGATCATGACTCCCGGACCGTCCGGCTCTTTGAGGACCGGTCCGGCCCCCTCATTTTGGTCTATATAGCGCACATTCGGGGATCAATTACAGATGCCCCTTTTCTTTCCCCTTTTCTTCCATCTCTGTTCTTTCTCCGTCTCTGTTTTTTTATTTTTTTTTTTTGTTGTAGATCATATATACATATATATCGATATATATATAGATCTATATCTCTTTTGTCTTTTTATTTTATTTTTTGTACTAGTATATATACATATGTACATGTATGTATATATATGTTTTTATATATATAAATAAATTAGTACTGCAGTTGTAATGCTTCGGGAAAATCTCGGAAGTTCGGTATTCTTTGAAGTCGTTGTAATGTCCGGAAGAAAGTACAACCTACGAATCAACAAATTGTAATCGGGTATTTTCTAAAGTATTATGTTTGTTGTTTCTATATATATATATAAATAAAGTAGTTATAGTATCGTTATAATGGTAGAATAATTATCGAAGATTGTAGATCTCAAGCGGAAATGACCCGATTCAACAATTGTAATCGGTAATTTATTCTAATATTATGATGTTTATTATAACTATGTTAAGCTAAAAATTTATCTAGCCAAGATATGAATCGAATTAGTTAATCTTTTGGTAAAATGGATGATCGACTCGGTAATAATGATTAAAATTAATTATGATGAATCTCTTTCTATTTGCGCTTAATGAAACGTAAAATTGAAAGACCGGAGGGTAAAAATGGCGAGTGACAACGTAATCCTATTTCCTACCGAGGCGGATTTGTCCTAGAAAAACAAATCTTATTAAAATTGTGCTCAAGATCGTATTACGTTAATTTATCTGTTTTAATCAAGATCCAAACATTGCTCGTATGACAAAATGGGAGTGACCTATGCTTTGGATGACATTGGGTGATGACATTTGACATATGACAATTTCATACGCGCTCGTGTGAGGAGGAGTTGTCTAGGCAGAGTACACCGATTCATACATAATTTACACCTTGAATAAAGGAAGATCTGTCTCATTTATTTCTACTAAAAAGAGATTGTAATTGAAGAACGTATTCTTGGCTAGATTCAAAAATATATATAATATTAGTATTTATTTGTTTTATTTTCTGTTTTACTAACATCTAACTCTAACATCTAACTAATCTAACTATCTAACCCGAGGAAAATGATAAACCTGCGACTTAGATCGAGTTAATAATAGCTTCTTGGTGTTTAACCCCACTTAAAAGAATTACCATGTTTTCCCTGAGGAATACGACCTAACTCACCAGACTAGAGCTACAATTTGACCCGGTACTTTGCCGGTTAGGATCTCAGTATAGCCTAGGTAATGTCCGTCGACTTTCTCGCGCCGTTTCAAGGTTAGGGTTTAGGTCATCGACAAGAAGAAAGAAGACTGGAATGTACATTTTCTACTTTATAAGAATTAAAAGCCATCCAGATTAAAATATAATATAACGACCTGAGCTGAACTTCGAAATTAATCGATCCAGTTGGTTTCGGATACCGGTGACTTTAAGTAAAAACTAGTGGCGGCAAGCGCATGTTGACGTTTTGGGCCTCGTTTCATTTTCAACAAGCGGGCTGCAAAGCGTTGAGCGAACGTAGATCAAAGGTATGTAAGTAGATGCAATAAGAACCTCTTTGTAGTCTCACCGTCGGTATTCACAAGACAACATAAAACAAGCTAAGAAATAAATATACATATATCGGGTAAATAACCTTCATTACATCCAAAAGGTGGAATATTCAATCCCGCAGAGGTTGAAACAAACCAAAAAAGGCACTCGAGAGGATCATTGTGGATGGTTAAAACAATAAGAATTTATAAACGACCAATGATGGAGAAGACAATGTAAAAGGTAAACATATACAAGTCATTGTGCTTTCTTGAACTTATTATTCCTTCCTCACATCTTTGCATTCGAACGTATGTACAAGTGAATACCGAGACCCAAAATCCTACCGCAAGATGTAATTCAAGGCCAAAGAAAAAAAAAAACACAAAGCACCCGAAATAGAGTAGAGACTTATCACCTCAAATAATAAGGAAAATTATCAAACGACACATCAATGTTGTTGGGATCAAGTAGTCCTTGTTGCAATGTATCTTTAAAATCCTGACTCGATTCTAGAGAAGGTGAAAATGTCTATTTATATTTGTCTTTCCATTAACAACGCCATAATTGAAAAGTTTCCATTATCTCTTTTTCTTGGAGGTAAAAATCATGAAAAATAAAAAGGTCATACTTGATGTAAATTGTTTCCAGAAAAAAACAAACACGAGCATACGGAAGTGCAAAAGAAGAAAGTTTTCTACTAATCTGGAAGAGCAAATATTTCAACCTAGTTCATCTATAAAGAAGTGAAATTACAAATACCACTTCTTGTAGCTTAAGTTGAACTGGAATATATCACACAAACACTGTATTCGGCAAATGGCTAGACGAAGCGGGAGAAAAGGAAGAACTTGCATTAGATGAAAAGATACACAAGTATTTATATGTAGACGAAGACATACCATCATCTTCGTCATCATAGTCGCCCATATTCGATCCTTTCAAGGCATCCGCCATGCTATCGGTGTCAAGGTCTTTACCCACGTAACCTTTTCCAAGAGCACTGCGGCGCAAGTGCTTTGCAACATCATCATCTTGATTAGATATATCAGCATCTATAACTTCTTCATTGTCTTCGTCTTCATCATCCCTGCAGCGAAAACCAATAGGCCTCAAAATTATACAACCACACGTACTTCTATCACCACAAAAAACAAGGTCTCCCTTTACAACATGCCAAAATGCATCCCTCAGAATAAGCTAAAAATGAAAATCATGAAAAAGGTAGGATCAATGGTAAATGGTAGTGATAAAAAGGACTCATAAGTTCTATGTGCAGCAGCAAGACACTATTGAGGAGTATTGCTTTTGCCCAGAACCAAAAATCGCACTTACTAAGTTAGGACTTACATTATCCCTTCAACGCTGTTTTCCAATATCTCTTCAATCTCTTCCTTTGAACGAGGATCAGCTTCTACAGGCACTGATTTTAATGCACCCTTTGGTACCCAGTACCCACGAAATTGCTGAGATATCATTCTTCCAATTAAATTCGTTAAAATAACTCTCGAATGTCGAAACAGAATCCTAAAATCGCTCTGCATTTAAAAAAGAAAGGGTTAGAATGAAGGGAACTGAAAGACATTTGCAATATAGAAGGTGGTACATAAAAACCATCGAGACTACAACAAAATCGAGAATCCAAACACACAAATAGTTCCAAATATTAGAGAACGACTTATGTTGACATACTTAAATTGATCATGACAAAGATATTCTTACAGGTAAACGTCTTTGGTTTTTTGTCCGATGGGTGTAGATATGCTTTTGTGAATTTGGAGGTTCATATGGTGCGAATGCCTTCCTTGTCAAAACAAAACAACATAAATCATACAAAATCCACATTGGTCACCAATCCAACATGAAAACAAGGATTGCATAAATGTATACGCCATGTCTCATGCTTTATAGATAACCATATAATTTGCCACCCAAACTTCAATAAGCAAGAAAATTTGCTTGTGAAACTATTAATTACCTCTTTAGATACAACACACAGCTTTCCATCCGCCATCCCATGCTCAACAAATGTCCTAGCAGCATAACCAGCTGCGTTTCCACCTCCCATTATCACATACCTATCATTATTCATTAAGTTTGACAATGAGTCCTACATCATGATCAATTGTGGCCGTATTGTTACTACTAAAAGCAATTCATAATGCAATTTTGCATCATCATAAAAGGGAAGAAAATAAAAGTACTAACAAGACATTAAAAACAAGGATCCGATCCTTTAACGGTAGAATTCTTTACCAAGTCATTATTATTTCTCTTTGAGTATCGAAATGCTCTTTCACTAAGATCATTGATTTACAATGTAAAATATATATCTTACTCGCGATTGTCATTGGAAAAAGAGGACGATAAATCCTCCACCGATCCGCGAACGCCACCAATACCATCACCGCCACATCCATTTACAACTCCTCCAAATTGTTAGATTTCTCTTCCACAAATCACCGGTAGCTCGAAACACCACCGCAATCCATCCACAATACCAACAACCCCGAATTCAACTAACAAACATACAAAATCAATCCTATCCTTTCCAATTCCACACCTAGGTGAAAACAATTCCAAATTTCGAATTCAAGCTCCAATTCAAAAAAAAAAAAATGCTAAAATTAGGCCTAAAAGAGGAGGAAGACGCTAAACACACAAAAACAAAGCTATGCCAAAATTCTCAAATGCAATCAAGAACTAAATAAAGTATATACAAAATAATCAAAATAGATTCCAACCACAAAAGCAAAACCCGAAAATTTGACATGCAAAACCGTAAGCAGCAAAGAACAACAATGGCGAAGAAGAAGAAAAGTCACCAAAGTGCAAGAAACCAACAACACAGGAAGGACAAAAGTAGGATGAGCAGTTGGACACTAACCTCAGAAATCCATGTT
The DNA here is from genome assembly GCA_026214975.1 of Gentiana macrophylla. NCBI lineage: Eukaryota > Viridiplantae > Streptophyta > Magnoliopsida > Gentianales > Gentianaceae > Gentiana > Gentiana macrophylla. Next base: position 16,297,529 of record CM047810.1, read on the forward strand.
AGAAGCTGTTGTAGAAGAAGATAAGAGGAAACACAGCACTGGAGATTCAAAGATCCAACATGCAAAACAAATGCACAAATTGATTCATCGAAATGCAAAAGAAATCAAACAAAATCCAAAATAAGAGCAATCTAAAGAAGCACAACACATACAAAACCAAACCAGAAACGCACAAGATTGAACCCAAGAATCAGACTCACCGTCCTCTGCTGCAATATCACGGTGGTCGGCGATGTCGAACCGATGAGGTAGCGGCGATGACACTACCGACATAAAGCGGGTGGAGATCCTTTCGCACGTCTCATCATCGGAGGAATTCGTGGCGGCGACAAATGGGGTTCCGTAGTTGGCCTTGCCGAGCTTGAAATTTGCATTTTCTTTAGAACCGATTTTAGTTTGTTGATTTTGCCGCCTTTTGCCATTGTTATTAATTGGAAGGAGGAAGAAGATATGAGTTGAAGCGGTGGTGCGGTGCTGGAGCTATAACACGTGTGGTGAGAAACGGACGCGTGTGAGGAAAGGAGCGACGACCCAAAAAAAAACAGAAAAAAAAAAGGAAAAAACAGGACGACCATGTCTTTTGTCGTCACCTGGCTTGCAAATTTAATAGATACTAGAGGCGGTGACGTGCGTTGCACGTTTTTGCCCTCGTTTTGGTTGTGTTTTGTGTGTAAGAAATGAAGAGGCAGCAAACCGTAGTAGATAGGCATTACTCTTGCTCGGTACGTAAATGTTTGTATCAGCAAAGACACAACAACTACTCCTATTAACAACTATATACAGTGGAAAGGAAAAAGTTTCAACTGGATTATCCATGGATACGCTAGCTTCCCCATTAGACAGAAAGGAGAGGAACAAAGAAACGAACATAACAACCCCGTTTACGATATACGATCTGGAGTTCTTCATTCCGGCATTTTCAAGGTACCTTCATCCACAAGTCAAAGAACCAAATTTCAGGGAAGCCGAATTGACACATAATTGACACATAATTTGAAGGGCTGAATATCACTGTATCATCTCAAATTGACAGAAGGGGTAGTAGTTTCAGAAATCAAGACCATGAAGGTGTAAAATTGCCCTTCACCAGTCGGTATCGCATACATCAAAGGTACCGTAGCAAGAAGGTGATGAATTACCTGAAATAGCAAAATCTAGATACGTCTTTTCAGAAAAACAGATGCATCGTACCTCGAGAATGTTATAGTTGATAAGAAAACTTGAAGGGTACAATATGAAAATAAGTATATCCGAAACGTGTACTTACATACTCCATCCCACCAAGAGAAGGATAAAACCAGAAGATCATCGCAATATCGCTTAAGAAATATCCAACTTAAGCCTGTCAAAAGCGTGTCAAATTCAAATCATGTGGAGCAATATCTTAAAGAAAATAGACACCTCCATACAAAAACAAAGGAAACCTATATCTTTTGCAGGAAAAGAACCAAATTGGGTGTGTGTGAGTTAGATGGAATAGAATTCATAACAATTTGGGTCAATCCTTCGACCTTTAGATCCAAAATATCTAGGTAATTGTCGATTCCTTATGACGGGACTACTTATATCAATAAAATTGAAAATAAAACGCAGCGACAATACTTATGAGCTTACCCGTTGATCATAAAAAAGCGCGCAAAGAGAACCGCCAGAGTCTGATCGACAAAAAAGAGCGAAGTAGATTGACACCGTTGTGATGAACACGCAGATGAGTCGTTGATATGGCACTGCAGACATAAAAGTACATATATTATGATCAACGAATCATATGGAAGAATCCTGCATAGCAAAGAAAGCTCATTATCAGAAAACCATAAATATCAGAAAGGAAGATAATTTACCGATTGTTCCACTCGATTTTTTGGGATTTTGTAAGGCTCGGGTAGCTCTTAAAATAACCTTCACTAAGAACTTGTGAGATCATAAACCTAAATTGAAAGAAGTTGTACTCCACGATATTCTTGCAAGCCATTTCTTAAAACTTGTCCCCAAAACACAATACAAAACAAAAAAGTTGATCATTTTGGCAAGCCATTTCATAATACTTGTCCCCAAAACACAATACAACACTAAACAAATAAATCCCAACCCAGATCCAAGTTTCTCAAATCAACAAATGCACCTTTAATTTGAAAATGGAAATGTAATCGAATTCTACTTTATAGAACTCCTCAATCGAGTCCAACTTCATTTGAATGGAATGATCTTTGATATATGCATCAAAGAAATCATAGTTTACCGTGGAAGGAAAAAATTGCGCTTGAAAAGTCGGCGATGCGACGAGATGATAGAACCAGTTCATTGGCCTTTAACTTTTCCACGGACATGTCCTTTCCTCGATCATAGCCCTGAACAATTTAGGAGCACTCGGACTCACTAAATGTTCACTCATACTGAGTGGGTTGTATTGTTGCACCGCCAATGATGTAAGTCAAGAAAGGAAGAAAGCTTTGTAGGACATTGATGTTGGTGTTCCAAAGGACACTCTCGACTTTGCTACCCTGTTTGGATCATGTGCACATCTGAAGTAAATTAAAAGAGAGGTTACAATGGAGTATAGAATGTAAGAAAGTGTAAGTCACCTTGTTGGGACAAACGCATTTGAAGGCGAGAGTACAAACGGAAGAAAAAGGTAAAGCGATGCTTCTAAGTTTCCTCACAGGCGATAAACTTGAGATACTTATATAAGGCAGTTCGACCTTATATTGAACCTACACACATTGTAGTTTTCATTTTCATCCAAGAAATCCTTAAGGTTTTCACTTCGTCAAGAAGAACTAAGATCACATGAACTAAGTAACCTGAAGCGCATGGATCGAATCGCTTGGCGTTTTGTTGCTCGAGACGATATCATCCCTCGAGGCTTTGTGCAGCCAAATGTACCTAAGATATTGATGGCAAGCACGTCATAAACACTTAATGAGCCTAGTAAATTTAGAAATTGAAACAAAAGCAGTTCGAATTACACTTTTAAACGAAAATTTTAGAAGTATAAGATCAATAAAGTTGAAGAGGGTATTAAAGAAATTACAAGCAGAAACAAACAATATTATGCCAATAATGTTGAACAAGGTATTAATATACAATAACAATCATAATATAATTAGAAGTATATTATGCCAATAACAAGCTAACCTTACATTATTTGCAGTATCTTCAACCCAAACACGGACCAACATCATCACCTTTGCTAAAATCGGAAAGAGATATCAGAGTTGTGATAAAATGCAACCTCATTTGGACAAGCCACTATCATCTTTTGGAGGAGGATGACTGCTTACATCTACCAACAAAAATATTCCAAAATCAACAAATTTGGAGAAATGCAAACTCAACCAACAGAAATATTTGAAAATCAACAATTCTGAAGAAATGCAAACTCAAGGAAAGATGTAAAGCCGAAATATTCATAGATCTGCCAAAAAAAAAGATCAACAAACATGGATAATCTCAAGTTCAAGTAACATCGCTGATCTCCTCAACAACTTCTAATAGGTTGCGATCTTTCTGAAGCTGCAAGAGAAAATAAGACAACCATATTCAATCATTTCACCAAAAATCCAAAATATGACTTTTTTTTGTGCAAGTATCTAAGACAACAGAAGTATACAGTGAAAGAAGACATCATTCTCGCTATAATACCCCTGTGAATACCATGTAGACAACATTTCTTACAACCACATCACATTATTGAATCTCAACGAAGGGCACCATTAGTTATGAGACAGGATTACCCATTTGCAATTCCACGAGTTGGCATTATAGACATTATGTCAAACACTTGAAAAAAGATTAATAAAAGTATGTATCTACATACTTTATATTATAGATAAAGTAGGACATTATCAAGAACATGACTTCTACAAGAGCATTCACATAATACACACACACCCACACACGTAATATATGTCACATATATACATACAGGACTCGAGATCCAAGCAGACAAGTACAAGCATATTTCGATTAACATATAAGTATTCAACAAATTAGATCTACAAGGAGATTAGGAGCTAATTAGCTATTTTAATCATAAAGGTTATATCTTTAAAAGCACAAATATGTCAAATTTACTCGGACTACACTCGGGAAGATGACAAGAGCATGCATTTCTGATTGAGTAAAAGAGAGGAAAGACGAGATTAAAAGCATACTGATTTTTCGAGATGCTAAAATAGATTGAAATAACAAGACGCTAAATTCGATTTAATCAAAACACTTGTTGAAAGAATAGACCTTTTAAGCAGAGATAAAAGATCTAGCCTTTTTACCAATGAAACATGAGAAGGCATAAAAGAGGAAAGATATTACAGATTTTGGCTTGGTTGATGTTGAAAGAACATCATAGGCCTCGAGAAAGAGTCATCATCGGCCTCGGCGATCATGGCTTCATCGGATGACAAATTGCTCAACCTTCACGGACCACGTGCTTGAAAACGCCAAACGAATCACTAAGCATAAGTCCAGGAGTTGCGAGAAGCGATCCATAGAGCCTTTCAGATTTGTTTCATAAAAAAGTCGGAGCTTTTTTTTTTTGAAAGCAGAAAGAGGAGAAAGATTTTCGGTCGAGGGAGGCGGATAATGCTTGTTGAAGCGGTGGTGCGTTCTTTGGATCTATGTTGGAGCCTTAGAGGTAACACGTGTCTTTGAAAGGGCGCGTGTGAGGGCGAGGAAAGAAAACATTTGATAAAAGCGGCGTCGCTTTTGCTTTTCCCAGGAATAATTAAAAAAAGGAATAGCGACGACCAAAACGTCGCTAAAGGCGGACGACCAAAAACGTCGCAAAAAGCCGTATGCAAATTTAATATGTATACTACTATGTATGACTACCTAGTATGATATAATATAATGCATAAAAAAGCACTTACTAAACAATTTACTATTGATGGCTTCTATCGACACCACGAAAATACGCACGACAACACAATTACTCTCGGCACTCTAAAAATCACTCTTGGCATCATAATGAATATTTTAATTATTTTGAACAAAGATAACGTTAGTGGCGACTAACTTATTTCGTTCATGATCTGGCGTCATTGAATCGGCGTTGGTTTTCAATCAAGCGTCGATGTGACACTGATTTTATAGTTATAAATATGTCATTGGTATAGAACGTCAGACCACTGTTGTGAGCGGAAAAAGAGTCGGTGGCTCTGAAGCGCGTAACATGGTGTCAAAAAGTGATTTGGTGATGTGAAAAGTAAATGAAAAATAATAAAAAAAACCGATGCAAATAGTAAAATGATGATGCCAATAAAACTCATTTTTAATGTTATAAAGAAATTAATTTTATTACCTAGTAAAATTGAAATATTTTTTTTTGGTAATAAAATAATAGAAAAAAATTATTACTGAGTAAAATTGTTTTATCTTTTCCGGTAAATAATTTTTTTTTTTTTGAGGTGACACAATCCTTTCCTAAAAAGGAGTCGCCCCCACAAACTCCGGCCGTCCTGCTGCTTATATATATCTCGTTGACCCCTCCATCCCTCCTCACTTTTCTTCCCCTTCCTCCCTATACAAAGTCAGATTCTCCTCTCCTTCCTACAGGAGGAAGCCATCAAAATCCAGAACAGAACGCCACAATTAATTTCCCTGAAAAGTTCTGATCTTTACACGTTTGAATCTATAATCAACCAATCAATCAAAACTCTTTCAATAATGATGTCTGATACGTATTGTACGGATTGCAAGAGTAACACAGAGGTGGTCTTCGACCACTCTGCCGGCGACACGGTGTGTTCGGAGTGCGGATTAGTTTTGGAGTCGAGGTCAATAGATGAGACTTCTGAATGGAGGACTTTTGCTGATGAGTCCGGTGACCATGACCCAAACCGTGTTGGTGGCCCAGTTAACCCGCTTCTTGGTGACGCGGGTCTTTCCACCATCATCTCTAAACCGGTTGGTTCTAATGGGGATGCTTCCCTTGCCCGATTGCAGAATCGGAGTGGTGATCCCGATCGTGCGATTGTCATGGCTTTTAAGGCTATTGCTTCAATGGCTGATAGGTCTAATTGCTTTCATCCCTTTTTTTTTAGGTTATTTTGATATTGTTATGAAGATTATTGTGTTTTTCAGCTCAAAAGTGAAATCTTTAATGCGTTTTGTCTGATTGGTTGGATGGTTTATGCATTAATTGGTTATGGAGTTGAAAATTTTGTTGATCTTTTCTTTCGTTGCGTGGGGGTTGTGGCAGATCAGAAGAAATTTCCAGGGTTGGTTGTGAAATTTGATGATGTGTTGATATGAAACTGACTTGATGAGTTTCTTAGGATACATATGCGATCGAAAATTTGTTGAATGTTTATACAACTATATTTGAAGTAGTAGTAAGTTTGGCTTCTGAAGTAATGGTAACAACTGTTAAGTGAAAAGTAGTGCTATATAGTTGACTATCGAGTTTAAGAATCGTGAGGAAGTGACGCTGCAAAAGAATTCAGTTGTATTGTGGAACTTTTAAGATCAAAGTTTCTTGAGTATAAAGGCGTGTCTGGTAATCCACATTTTTAATTGGTCAATAATTATCTCTTTTGATTTCTGGATCCTTGTGGGCAATCCTGTTAACTTGTTCTAGCATATTTATCTGTGTGATTGTTTTCTTGCAAAAATTTTATGATGGCCTATTTGATTGATACCGTGTACTACTTTCAGGTTGAGCCTTGTTGCGACCATAAAGGTATTCTCTTTTGTCTTTTTACTGTATTTGAAGAGAAGAGGCAGTGGGAATAGCTTTTGCATTTTTACATGAGCGTGATAACTATTGCTAGTGAATGAATACCAAATGTGCTCCTTTAAACAGGAAAAAAAAAGGCTAATTCTATTTGCATTTTGAAATAGTGGATTAGCTGTCTTTTCTTCCTTGAGTATTCATGTTTCGGTGGCTTTCTTGGCCCTGTTCGAATTAATAGAATAGGAAGGAAGGAGGGTAGAAAAAACAGTGTTCTTGGGGACATGGGTTTTAAAGGTATTGTCTGGTTTGGAGGACTGGGATAGGGAAAGAAATCAAGGGATCAGTTAGGTGTTTTAATTATGTTTCAGGAGTGAGGGGATAGTCCGGTCTTGGAGGTCAAACCTTTCTATCCCTCCAAAAATAGGAAGAAGGGTAAGTGTTGGATGAAATCTATAAACTGGTCTAAACAATTGATATTTGGAGTCAAATATTACCCTGGTTTTCTTCCGCCTGTCCAAACATTTTCCTTTCATTAGAAGTTACAAACAAAATTAAAGGGTATGCTTTCCACAACTTTTTGAACATGAGAATTGTGTGTACGTTTCTTTCTTCTCCTTTCTCTTCTTTCCACCAATTCAAAAGTGTTTCAAATTAGTTTTGTATGTGGGAAAAGAAAGAAAATGGAGAGGATGGAGGATAAAGTCTTGATTTAGCTCCCTGACTTCTTTTCACTGAAGTATAACTAGCTGCCTTGCAACTTTATAGAAAAACAACCTAGATGAATCAATTTCCTTTGTTTATTATCACTTTTGCCCGTTTTTTCTCTCTTTTTCTCAACCGAGTAATGGGTTACACAAGTCTTCTATAATCATCAAAGCAAGATAAGTATGTTAAAACTAGTAATTGTATTCAAGGATTTAATGCTATTGTATCATTTGCCCAAAAATTAAAGATTCAAACTTTGTGACAAAAACTGAACACACGCTTGCTTTATGTGAATATAAGTTATTCAGGGGTGACAAAGAAGTTTAATTGGATTCATCTGCTATCTAGATTGACATTGTATATTGTGATATATCATGTTGCTTGTATAATATAATATTTTCCTGTTGATTTTTTAGGATCGGGCAAGTGAAATATACAAAAGGTTGGAGGATCGGAAGTGTACGAGGGGAAGAAATTTGGACGCCTTGGTGGCTGGTTGCATTTACATTGCTTGCAGGCAGGAAGGCATACCCCGGACTGTAAATGGTGAATCCCAAAACAAGTTGAACATCTAGGTATTTTTACAGGTGCCTGTAATGTCTATGAAGTTGTCTGATTCTCTAAATATCAAACAGAAATTTGCAAGATGACAAATGGAGCCACAAAAAAGGAAGTAAATCGTGCCAGAGAGTTCATTGTCAAACAGTTGGATGGTGCAATGGAGATGAAAGAAATGAAAATCATAGATGCTAGGGACTATCCGGTGAGCCCTTTTGGAAACTTGGAGTGTCATCGAGAAGTTCTTTAAGCAATTATGCATTCAGTTAAAAAAACGGATAAATAAATCAATATTTCTGTTCATTGACACTCATCTAAATGTTCCAGAGGCGGTTTTGTTCTAATCTTTCTATGAACCACGAAGAAATCAAAGCTGTTCAGGAAGCTGTACAGAAATCAGAAGAATTTGATATAAGGTAACATCTCCTCTGCTGAGCATATGTACTTGGTGTTAGCAAGACTCTGCCTTTGGCTAGTTTTCTTTGGTTTCTGATGTCTTCCATTCCATTACAACAATCCAAACAGGCCATTAGGGATTGATATCATATATTGAAGTGATATACGTTTTTTTTTTTTTTTCACATAGCCCTGGATATTATTGCATCACTAGTGCAATTTAATGAAAATTTGCCAATTTTTTGCTGTTGCAGGAGGAGCCCTATATCAATAGTTGCAGCAATAATATTCATGATAACTCAGCTCTCTAATACCAAGAAACCGCTGCGAGGTTTGTTTGTAACTGATTTCTAATACAGACTTCTTTTTGATTAACCTGCAAAGGGCTGTAAAGAAACTATCGAATAATTAATCAACTGAATGTTGTATTCGATTTGTAATTAGTAAGTTGAAAATGATTGGTTTTGTGTGCAGAAATTTCGGTGGCATCTACAGTTGCAGAAGGAACAATTAAGAATACATACAAGGATCTTCATCCGCATGCTTCAAAGATTATACCGCAATGGTTTGCTAAAGATAAAGACCTCAAGATCCTTGCCAATCCAAAATCTTAATAAAAATTCTAACATGGAAAGCAAATGCTGCAATGATGATGACTTATTTGTGCTTTTGGGATCTTTCTTCTGTCAGTTCATTTGCATGAAGACATACATAATACAATAACTTCTTCTTGAACCCTTCTTTATTGTGGGTAGTGTGAGTCATTTTCAAGATACATTTTGGCAATTTTGGATATTGAGTGTACAATGAGCCGCAAAACGATATACAAACGCATTGTGTTGCAAGCACTTACAGAGTTTGCAGCACAAGTTCATTGCAAAGTTGAGTGGATTCCCCATCATGAGCCTTGTTTATTGGTCTCGAAAACCCGAGTATCATTTGGATTTGATCATTCTTTGAGATAATATAAAGCTACCATAATATGAAATCTCTTTCAATAAATACTGCAATCTCAATCTATCCCAAGCTCCTTCAAATTCCCCCTCTCCCTCAATGTTCTCTGGGGAGGTTGGATTTGTAACAATTTCCAGAGTGAAAGAGGTAAATTGTAAAAGCTAATGGATATTGATACAATTTGTATATAGCTTTTGCACTTGTATCTTCGATCCGGGCGTGGTTGCGAGCTAACGAATCGAGTATTATAATGTTTGAGACTAACTCATTTAGTATCCAAACACTATCTCAATCGAACCTATTGTATCTCAAACCATTTTGACCCGAACTATTCATGTAAAAATCAAACTAAACTCGACCTTCTTGACTCATTTACACATCTACATAAAGTGGAGTCCATTTTTACTAATTCCCTCAAATTAAAAATAAGAACTTTTCCTCAAAAAAAGAGAAAATTTATTGTGTGTGGGTTATAATATACACTATGGCCTATGACGTGGTGGGCTCTGCTCCATTATATAGCCCGGTAAGTCTAGGCACAGAATAAATACCCATCAAAATTCACATTTACGGCAAATTGATTCCGGTCAAAAACCGGATCTTTATATTAAATGAAAGAAAAGAACTACTCCATCCATCATGTATTATAAGTCTTTTTGAACTTTTCATACAGATTAAGAAAAATCATAAATAAGTTAATTTTTAATATTTCAATACAAAATATTGTATTGTTTTTTAGGAGAGACTTATAATATTGCATTGTTTAGTATGAAAGTGATTACAATTCATTAATCTTGTATTGAAATATGAGAAAAACACATTTTGGGACATCACAAAAAAATTAAAAAGACTTATATTCCGGAACGGCTGGAGTACTATACAACTGTTCAAAAAGAGCAAAACAAAACTATACAACATGAGGTAAATAAAAGGTAAGTATGATTACTTTCAAAGTTTAGGAATTAAGAAAGAAAAGAAAGAAAAAAAAAATTTAGTTATACAAGCTAATCATAGACATTTCGGTTACAATTATCTATTCAACTATCGGTTAAAGGTTCAGTTTGGTTTTCGGATAATCCGTATCCATGTACACCCCTAGTCCATATATATGTGATTATATATATATATATATATTTTGTTTTTTTTGTTTAAAGCCTCCGGTATCTGGAGTTGAATTCGAGTCGTCGTCGTCGTAGTCATTTCTTTATCAAAGTAAGAAGCGCGATCAAGAAATTTCTTTAAACACCCCTAGTCCATATATATGTGGTTATCTTTTTTTTCTTCCCCCTGGTATCGGAGTTTGGCTCTGTAAAATCCCGAATTTTTATTAAGGGTATTTTTGTCACTTCAAAAACCTTATTTTATAGTATTTTCTTTTTCATCAATTTTCTATTAAAATTAAAGGATGAATAAAAGGAAAACAAAAAAGATAATTATTGTTTTCCTAAAATCCTATTTTTGAAAGGAAAAGTAAAATAAAAGAAAAAAAAATCAAAAAATATATATATATAAATACAAGGACCTTGCTTGCAAAGAGGCATACGTATATTGAAATTTGCAACAGAGAGCTATGAGTTGATCAAACGTTCGGCGGCGGCAACTGGTGGAAATTATTTCTTTTAACGGACGGTCGATCCGTTTTACAGATAAAAACAGTTAAAACGATCACAACAACAAAGCCAATAATTTTATCTAAACAATCGTAGATTCAGTGAATTGTTGGGAATACCTCGAAATCTAAGGTAAAGAGTTCTTCTTATCAAAAGGTTCCGTTTTTAATTTAAAGATCAAGTCTTTAATTTGTTTGAATATTGTTTTATGTCAAACTGCACGAAACTAGACATGATTATGTGCAGTCGGGTATCTGTCAAACTGTATTTTCAAGCGTTATTCCGTTTTCTAGTTACTTTACGTATGTTTTTTTAAAGCATTAATTTGTTATCTAGTTATTTTTATGTAATTGTTTATGCATTTTGGTTGCGCGTAGAGAGGACATGATGGATGTTCGGTGTTGTTATGGTCTTAGTAGGTTCTCATAGGCTGGGCAGAGTCTTAAACGTGAAATCTATGTGTTTTACGTGCTCTTAATTGTGTTGAGATAGGGTTTGGATGGTCTCAGCAAGGGTATTATTCAAAGTCCCATGTTGAGAGTATCGTCAGTCGTAACATGGGTATTATTCAAAGTCCCGTGTTGCGAGTATGGTCAGTTATGATATGGGTATTATTCAAAGTCCCGTGTTAGAGGTATTGTTAGTCACCACATAGGTATTACTCAAAGTCCCGTGTTGGAAGTATCGTTAGTCATAGTAGTTGTGTTGCACTTAGAGCCCTTATACTAAGTGTGTAAGGAAAATGAACATGATAGACAAGACACGAACATGCTACGGTTAGTGGACAAGTAAAATATGGGTTAGTAGATAGCTTACGTAAGTTTGAACAAGTGATTAATGTAACTTAACAAGTATGTGCAAGATAAACCGATATAGTAAGTAGGCATGTTTTCCATGCATTAGAGATGTACGCTAAAGTGGTTTTCTTTATGTTTCAAGTATTGTTCACTAAACTGTTTGTGAAAGCAGATAAAGTGGATTCATGTGGTGTCTCCCGGCATCTGACAACCATAAACTCTATTTTGATCTTCTTCTTCCTTACTGAGCATCTAGCTAGTGCTCACTTCTTTGTTTGGAATAAGAAGGTTGCAGGTACACGATAAGTTTGATGATGTTCTAGCTTAGGGTGGAGCAATGGTGTTGTTTATGTTCTAGTTTCCTTTAGTAGTTGTTCCTTCTTTTCCAGATAGATGTATTGGATAATAGTTTTGCTTTTAGTTATTTATGATTTAGTTTGGCGGTGATTGTTCTCTCGTTGTGGTGGTTTTGGAAGACCACGAGGTCTATTTTTGAGTCTTGACTTGTTTCCTTCCACGCAAATCTTTTATTACTCGATGACATTTGAACTACGTGAGATTTAGGGTTTACTCTAAATGTCACGTGCCGAGCGTCCCGTTTCCGGATAAGGACTCGGTATCCGGGACAAGGGCGTTACAAGCTCGGTTCTTTAAACATGACGTCTCAGAGGAGTATCGAACCGGTTGTGTCACTTACCACTTGAGTCGCTACTTGGTTGTATGTGATTTTTTTTTCTTCTTAAAACCCCTAGTATCCGGAGTTCGGCTCGGTTCAGTTCGGCTCTTTAAACATGATGTCTCAGAGGAGCATCGAACCGTTTGTGTCACTTACCACTCGAGTCGCTACTTGGTTGTATGTGATTACCTTTGTAATTTATTAAGTCCATACTTTTATGATATTTGAGATAATTTAAAATTGATTATTATTATTATGGATTTTTATAAATTCGACAAAAAAAAATAATTATATTGATGTTATTCGGTCATCTATACTTAATTGCCTACTTGTTTTGTATTCCTTCCATGCTAAGCCGTACGGCGGAATTGATTCTTCCCCTTCTTGTGTGAGTTTGTGTTGATTCAAGCCTTCAAATCCGATACCTGTTTTCAGCTATATTTTGCTGAATTTTTTTTAGTTAAAATCTGTTTCAAGTGAACTAGAAGGAATGGAGAATCAAGAGAGCACACAACCCCATCTTGTACTCGCTCACAAGCTATTCTTACTTACCCATTCAGATGTCGAGGACATCGACAAAGTCCGCCTCCGGGATGAGGTCCAGACCGCCATTATCGCCGACGGTAATCATTTCTTTCTTTTTGTGCAAAAAATTGTATTAATTTTGAGTTGTATTACATGTAGTAGAAAAAGTTGAGAGTGAAAGGTTTTTTCTTTTTGTGATAGATATGGAGCCTTTGTATGAAACCCTAGTTTCTAGTGGTCAGCTGCATTTGGATCAGAGTTTGCTAGATACCATGCGTGCTAAGAATGAGGAAGAGCTCAAGAAGCTTGATGAAAAGTAAGATGCTTTTTTCATTATGGTTTATGTCTTTTTCTTTTCAGATAGTTGAGTTGCTGAATTTAAATTAAGGGTTTACACATTGGCTAATAAAGTCAATTATTGGGTGTTTTAGGCCCATGAAGTTGGAATTTTCTTAAGTAACAAATTTGGCTAAACCTTTTGTATGGATTTCCATCATTATGCTGGTTTTAGTATTTGGAAATGAGGTTTTTAAGCTCAATGGTTCTCAGATGCCCTGTAGATTCTTGCTGATCTTAATTGCTCGTTGATTTAATAGGCAAAGTTTTTAAGTATTTCATGCTGAAAAATATACTAATTTGGGGTTTCCCTTTTTTCCTGCTGCATTTGAACTCCACCCATATGTTTCAAGTTTTGTTTCAAGGCTAAACTATTTGTCCTTGGTTCACTCATCAGTTTTTGTTGTTGAAACCAACTAAAAGAATACAATAATCCAGCCCTCAAGAGAAAGGAGGCACAAACGGAGATCACTGTACCAACAATGGGAAGAGAAAATGTAAAAAGGAAAAATGCAGATTTCGTGGAAAAAAAATGTCAGAATTGTTGGGATTGTAAATGGGCTTTTTTTAACCGCAAGTTTGGGACCATATGCCTAATGGAATTGCAAGCGTTCTGTCGTTTTGGAAAAATAACTTCATTGTGAATATAAAAATCCATTTGTCTATCTTTAGCTCTGAAGCATTCCAATCTGTTGTTGATATTATTCTTTTTGTCAATCTCTACTATTCATGGAGCCTAAGTTTCTTGTCCTTTTTTCTTTGCCCTCCACTATCTGTTCTTTGTATTAGTTTATTTTAGATCCTTTTCCTATGTTCTCTTTCTTCATGGGCTCCATTTTGTTAAGTAGCTCTGATCATCTTGGTTGGCGTACACTCTCAATGCTGGTAGATGCATTTCTACTGTATGGTTTTCATATCAATTGGTTAACATTTCTTTACTGAAAGTGGATCAGCATGACAGCATGTGCTGCCTGAAGCACTCAACTTTGTTTACAGGAAACAATTTTTCCCTACTAATGGAGGATATCTTAGTTGAGGTAGTAGCCCGAGTTTCATGTAGAATACTAGCAATGCACTTGTGCAGCTGATAGAAAGTAGAAACTACGGGAAGTTTATTGACGTTATGCTTTTATATCATTTTCATGTGCTTCAGAATTCAAGTTCGTAAAAGGACGGAGGAAGACAGGATAATAACCTGTTTAAGGTGTCTAAAAATTTGCTTGCAGGAAGCTATTGTTGGCCTCTAAACTGAGACATGGATTGGGCTTTATAAGTTATTGATCCTTCTCTTAGTAAAACCCAAATATAACAAACAGAAAATACCCTACTTGAATTCTCATGTGGTGAACTGGCTATGAATTTAAGCTCTTGAACCTGAAGACTTGATGAAACATAAAAACACTCCTCAAATTGAAGAGCACATAATTTCGCCGAATAGTGAAATATAGAATTACCTATAAGATTTTATTGGCTATACTCTAAGATTACAAATAGTGTATACATGCCACTGGTGACAGCTAGAACTGCAGATGGAGTCGAGTTATGATGCTCCTATGTTGTTCTCTTGTTTCAAATGATCCTAGATCTGAGAAAAATGATGACAATTTATACAACCCCCTATTATCTGCTGAATTACTTCTACAACTTTTCTGCTGAAATCATAGACTACTATATTTTCTATTTGAGTTGCTCCAATCATCGTATATGATTAGTCTTTAATATTTTTCTTCAACTTATGCTGTAGAATTGCTGATGCTGAGGAGAATTTGGGGGAGAGCGAAGTTCGAGAAGCACATTTAGCCAAGTCTTTGTTTTACATTCGAATTGGGGATAAGGTACGCAATATTGTTTCTAGGTTCTTGCTGTATTTTTTTTTTTTTTGGTCATTTATTGTGTTCTTAGTTGAACCGTTCTTTTTAACTTTCATCAAAACTGTTTGCCACATTGACCAGGAGAAGGCACTGGAACAGCTAAAATTAACTGAAAGTAAAACGGTTGCAGTTGGTCAAAAGATGGACCTTGTATTTCATACATTACAAATTGGTTTCTTTGGCATGGACTTTGATCTCATATCAAAGAGCATTGAAAAAGCAAAGAAGTAAGGGGAATCAAAAAGTTGAATTTTTGTCTCGGATATATTTATTATCTTCTTAAATATGTGTGTGCTTTTTGACCTTTCAATTGGCAGCTTGTTTGAAGAAGGGGGTGACTGGGAAAGAAAGAACCGGCTGAAGGTTTATGAAGGCTTGTTTTGCATGTCAACTCGAAATTTCAAGAAAGCATCCAGCCTTTTTCTTGATTCTATCTCCACTTTTACAACTTACGAGCTTTTTCCTTATGACACGTTTATATTTTACACTGTCCTGACAAGCATGATATCACTTGATAGAGTTTCACTGAAACAAAAGGTATATTTAATTTTTATTTTTGCCAGATTTACTGTCCCAATAATTAATATAGTTAGAAAGGATTGCTGGCAGTGATGTTTCTTTTATCATGTTCTTTGTCCACATGACAGGTGGTGGATGCCCCGGAAATCTTGGCAGTCATTGGGAAAATCCCATACTTGTCAGAGTTCCTGAATGCATTATATGATTGTCAGTACAAATCATTTTTCGCTGCCTTTGGTAAGTGTACGGTTTCTGTGCTAATCCTATATCTGCCCATGAGCATCCCGTGCTCCTGTTATTGCTGCATTCTGATGGTGCAGCTGTATAAGTATGTGTGTGTGTGTGTTTCTCACTGACAAATGAGACAATATTTTGACTTTCTAATTTGTATTCTTTGAAATGATCCTTTAGCTGGCTTGACTGAGCATATAAAATTGGATCGTTATTTGCACCGACACTTCCGATATTACATGCGGGAGGTCCGGACTGTTGTATACTCGCAGTTCTTAGAGTCCTACAAGAGTGTGACAGTTGATGCTATGGCAAATGCTTTTGGTGTTACAATTGACTTTATTGACCTGTAAGTTCTCTTGTGCATCTAGTTTTTACGTACTAGAGATTTTTACAAGGGATAAAAGACACCTTTAGTCAAGTCCCTTTTGTGTCATGATTATTGTGCTTCTATCTATCTATCTATCTCCTATGTTTCATCTTGACACTATTTACCTTTCATTTACGGTCTTACTTTAAACAATTACTACATGCGCTATATTCTGTCCAAAATAATAATACTGTTTTTGTGTGTTGTTTGAAAAGGGAGCTGTCTCGATTCATAGCCGCTGGGAAGCTACATTGCAAGATAGATAAAGTAGCAGGAGTACTGGAAACCAACCGTCCTGATGCTAAGAATGCACTGTACCAAGCAACCATCAAGCAAGGAGATTTCTTGTTGAACCGTATCCAGAAGCTGTCTCGTGTGATCGATCTATGAATGTTGTTTCTCTATTGAGTTGAGAATGACACGCCTGTTTATGAGGCGCGATGCTTTATGAAATTATTGATCAACAAGGAAGGGGATTTTACTGGAAATGCATGATTACTCTGCTGAAGAAGATGTGTTTATTTATTGTCTTGTTTTGAGTCCACTAGTTGTTGATGAACACATTTTCCGACTTTTGTCTTTTGAACAAGAGTACTGCTTTGGCCTTTTTCTAATTGAGTCATAAATGATACGGGTCACCAAGCGAGTCTTCAAGCGCCCTTATTGCAGAATGCAGATTTCAAGCGCCACACGATCAGTTGTCCATCCACAAGATCAGATTTCAAGGAGGCTTGAAATAATGGGACTATTTGCTCATCTTTTGAGCTCGTCTCGTGTGCGAATGATATATTTTTAATTAAAGCATTAAACAACGTTGTTAAGGTAGATGTCTGCATTGCAGCTTCCGCGCATCAGAACTTCCCATTTATAGGATGAAATGGTTGGGAAAACTGGGAAAATGGAACCGCCGGGTCATGGGCCGGTTCCGGGCCTCTTCAAGCCCAACCTGCCATGGAACCAGGGAACCGCCAGGTCGGTTCCGGTTCAAGGTGGTCATGTCTAATTCCTCCTATTATGTTTTCTTTTCTTACCTCCACTCTCTGCCCAAAAAACCAAAAACCAAAAACCAAAATGCCATCCCAAAGACCAAATAGCTGTCAAACAAATTCAAGCAGCTTTCGGCATCAACTTTACTGGAAATTGCTGTAACTGGGAATTTTCCTCCTTACAATATACTTTTCAAGTCTCCAATTCCAATATCTCCGGCCTAATTGCGGTAGCAATTGGCTACCTCTCCTATCTTGATTTTATTTCGTTTAGTAACATCCCAAAGCTTACCGAAAACATCCAACCAGCCATTACCAAGCTCTCTAAACTTAATGCAATCACAATCACTAATACAAGTATTTCCGGCCCTATTCCTATTTTTCCTGTAAATCTCATCTTGCTTTAGAATTATCTTACAGTGCTTTAATGAGTTCGATCCCTTCTAAGCTTCCGATCACTTGAGCTCCAAAACAACAAGCTTACCGGGACCATACCCGAATCTCTGGGAAACTTGGCCATTTATTTCTCAAAGCTTTCTCTGTCTCACAACTCTCTTACCCGACCGATTCTGAAATCCTTGGGTAATTTGATCCGGATCACCATATCATCATTTTTAAGGAATTTCATTGGCGTTTTTTTTTTAATTCCTAGAGGTAGGGGTCCATCTTAATTATAATAACTCCTATTGATTGTGGTATACCAAATAGGATTTTGTCCATGACCAACTTAAAGTTTGTGAAAATGCATGTTTCCCTTCAAGAATGACTAGTACGAAATTTGCACTAACAACGAGTCATTATCACTAATATTTGATTTAATATTTTATTAACATTTATTAGAATGATCTTATATATTACATTAAAAAAAATAACAAACAATTTCATAAAACAAACGTATCTTACTTTAAAACACTGTAATAAAGAATTACCGTTGTACAAAGTATACGAGTTCGACTCCTAGTTGAGACAAAAGTGTAAGTACGTATATTCCGTTTTCGTAAATAAATAAAAAACCATAGTAATAAAGAATTTGGTAAAATAGTATCTTGCCTTAACATTTATTTTTTAAGAAACATAAAAAATTCAAATAATAAATACAAATAGCATTCAAACATGTAAATGTTAACTAAGCCTTCCGCACACCTGCCACGAAAAGTGGTGGTAATTGGTAAACATATTTTACAAAACAATTAATACGGGTATACTATTCAAAGAATTTAGTTTCGGACTACACATATTATTATTATTATTATTATTATTATTATGTAGTGCACATATACTACCACCATATCTAGCCAATAATTATAATGTACATATTAAAATAAATGAACAAAATTATATAGAGATTGTCCACTATATATTATGTATAGTGGATGTATCACCGTCCATAGTTTTATGGGCGAATGTCTAAAAAAGACAGCATATTATTTAAACTAAGCCAAGCGAATAGGACACTAATAAATTTTATTTGGTTATAAGACACAAAATTAACACATGTAAACTAAACTACAATTAATGAAGAAAAATAACAATGAAAAATAAAAAAGAGGGACGAGGAAGAGGCGCTGAAGCCAACATGTTTATTATTATTATTCCCTTAATATTTTGAACGTCTGGACGTTAATTTGTTGTGCTTTTTTTTTGTTGTCTTTTCTTTTCTTTTCCTGGACTATGATAGGCTTTTTTTTTTTTTTTTTTTTCAAGACGAAGAAATTTCTTTTTTTTTTTTTTTTTCCTGTATGTTGAAATTTAGTTTTTTCATTGACCACTCTCGACGCATTACCACTTTGCGATGTAGAGCATCGCGATGTTATAACATTTGACGATGTAGAAACACCGCAATCTGAGAGACATCGCGATTAAGAGACACCGCGATCTGCAGAGACACTTGCGCGATGAAGTGACACCGCATTGCACGAAGACATCGCGATGAAGTGACACCATGTCGCAGACACCGTGATCTGAGAGACACCGTGATAAGTGACCACCCCGATCGAGAGACACCCCGATCGCAGAGACACCACGCGCAGACACACGGGTGAAGTGACTTCGCGATGCATTGACCACCTCAGATCCATTGACCACCGCGATGCGACCGCCACCCCGATCCATTAACCACCGTGATCGAGCCGCCACCGCGTCGATCGACGCGCGATCTGAGGACCAGCGCGATCTGAGGACCACCGCGATCGCGAGGACCATTGAGATCGATGACCATCATGATTAAGTGACATGGCAAGATGATGTGACATATAGCGATGTAAAGACACCGCGATGCGAGACATCGCGATGAAATTTACCACCACGATCGCGAGACACGCGCGATGAAATTACCCCCCGTCGATGACCACCCCGTCGCAGAGACACGCGAAGCGAGACACCGTGATCTGATGACCACCCCTAATCTGAGACACCGTGATCTTTGTGACCACCCCGTCAGGTGACCCCACGATGCGAGCGCGCCATAAGTGACACAACAATGCATTGACCACCCGAGATCCATTGACCACCGCGATCACGGTGACCACCCCGATCACGAGACACCGCGCCGCGTCGATGACCACCCAAATCTGAGACACTTCGACGCACGGTGACCACCCCGACATCTGAGACACGCGCGGTGCGGTGACCACCTCCGATGCGAGACACGACAAGCTGCGATGTAGTGACACCGCGATGCATTGACCAACAAGATGCATTCATCACGGTGATCACGGTGACCACGCGATCGCGGGTGACCCCGCGATCTGCAGAGACACCGTAATCGAGACATCGTGATGTTATGACATTTGGAAATGCAGAGACATCGCAATGAAGTGGCGCCGCGATGCGAGACACCTCAATGCGAGAGACACGACGGCGATGAAGTGACACCGCGATGCGATTGCCATTTGATGATCCGACACCGCGATGATATTTGATATTTTTCCGACTTAGTTTGAAAACCGATTTCTTTTTTCATAAAATTGACTTCAAAGCGGCTTTATCGCGGTTGAGACAAAAATTGTACACCCAACAACCATAGACAATGACATTAGCAACATGCGGTGACAAGAACATTCACAACGATTTATGCGGTGACATTTGATTTTTGCTCATACAACATTATTTACGAAAATCAAAATTTTCGTCGCCAAAATCGATGCGATGCGATGACATGTGACGATGCGAGAGACATCGCGATGTTATGACATTTGACAATGCGAGACACCGTGATGCGAGACATCGCGATGAAGTAACATCGCGAAGAAGTGGCACCGCATTCTGAGACACGGCGATCTGAGACCGCGGTGATGAAGTGACACCGCGATGCAAAGATGCGGTGACATTTGATTATCCGACACCGTGATGTCATTTGATATTTTTACGACTTAATTTCGAAAATCGATTTTCTTTCTTCATAAAATCGACTTCAAGCGGCTATATATTTTTATATAAAACTATGATCAACATAATTCTTTCACTCGATTTATATTTTTCTTCCTCCTTATTACGATATCTCATTTTATGAAGCGGCGCTTTATGCGGTGACACTCAATGACACCAACATTTTATGAAGTGACACCCAGGTGACAAGAACATTTTACGAAGTGACGCCTAATTTTGACTCAAGTTGATGCCTTATTTGCTTGAATCATCTGCTCACGCTAATTGCTCATACTTGGTGCTCGAATTCTTCTCATAATTTTCTGTCAATATAATTGCTCCAAATTACTCATGAACACAACTTGTTCTTGCTCCGTATTGTTGTCAAATTTCACTTTAATCCATCTCATTTTACTCTCGACATATATATATATATATATATATATATATATATATATATATATATATATATATATATATATATATATATAGTTGTACTAAGTTAAAGAAAGACATTGAAGTTGTCTTAAAAAGACTACCTGGATGTACTAAGTTTCTATCCTCTGCACGTAGCAAATCAAAGACTGCATTTGATTTCTTCCGATTGAATCTCCGACGAAGGCCAACGATTTACCTCTAACAATATCCAGAAACTGATAAGGATTCATTACAGGCAACTCACAACCATCCGGTTTCCACCGCCATTTCATAAACTCAAGATCAGGCTTTCCATACTTTACACATTTCAAATGCTCATTGATTGCCCAACACGTGGTGTTCGTGTAATACGGAGCATCCTTGTTCGGAATCCATTCGCCAGTGAATATATCGCACTTTATCATCTCATCAACTAAATCTATCAATTCCTCCACCGGAGCAGAAGAACGGAATTCTTCGACAGCTGTTTTCTCCTCAATATCCGGCGGCGGCGGGTATCTATTTACCAATGGACTGTGGATTTGAACAATAGTGATAACAACCGAAGCTAGAATTATAACAAATGTTGTGATTGGGATTTTCAGTGGATTATTGTTTTTCATGATTGGGGATTGAGTTGCTTGGAGCTTCATTTTTGGATTCAAAAAGGGGCTAATTATATTGAAATCGTGAAAAATGGAGCAATCATGATTAATTGATTGATTGTTAATCAAAAAGGAGAATGTGAGGAGTAGATCTGAATTGAGACAGGAGTCACGAGAAAAGTCGTCGTTCCCACTCCCCACTACAGTCTCTTCAGCCATTTTTTTCACCTCAAGAGGATTTGAGTGCCCTTGTTATGTTTATTCTTATTAATGGGTAATTTAGGTAAGTTGGACAAAATGTGTCCTTATAACCAAATATGTTTTAAGTGTGTCAAATCTACCATTAAGATCAAACTAGTCGCTTATAAACAAATACCCATAGTTTTAATGTATATAATGTCATGTTTCCCTATATACGGCACTCCTTTGTTGAAAAATAGAGAGTTTGACAAGTGGTAGCAAAGATTTTTTTTTTATTTTTTTTAGTCTTTCGACATGAGAAATTGAAAGGTATGTAAAGTAAAATCCATTGTTATAATGAAGCTTTCGTCTTCCGGAGAAAAAAAAAAAAAAAAATCATTGTTATAAATAGGAGAAGCCATTGTTCACTAAAATTCATCCAAAATTCAGAACAATTTCAATCCATTAACGAAAAATTAGAAAAATGAAGAAATCATCATCAGCTCTCATTTCATTCCTCCTCCTATTATGTCTCCTTTTCTTATCTCCACTTATTTCTGTAGCCCAGACACCAAAATGCCATCCCCAAGACCAAAGGGCCATCCAAGAAATCCTAGCATCTTTCGGCATCAATTTTACAGGAGATTGCTGTGACTCTCGGTTGGGGATTTCATGTACGTTTTTTCCTCCTTACAATCGTGTCACGGATTTTCGAATCGGCGGTTCCAATATCTCCGGCCAAATTCCGGCTGCCATTGGCGACCTCTCCTATCTTGATTACTTTGAGATTAGTAGCGCCCCAAACGTTACCGGAAACATCCCAACAGCCATCACTAAGCTCTCTAAACTTACAGGACTCGCCATCGAATTTACAGGTATTTCCGGGATCAGGATCCTCGGCTTTGGGAACCCTGCTTTTGTCGCGGTGGCGGCATCACGTCCGTGCATCAAGTTTGAGGAGAGAGGAGGTCGAAATCATCAGGCGGTCGATGTGCAGCCACGTCCCCAAAGCTGGGCCAAAGCTGCGACCTCAAAGCCGAGGATCCGCTTCCGTATTTCCGGCCCTATTCCTACTTTCCCTTTAAATCTCACCAACTTCACTTATTTAGTATTAAGGAACAATGCTTTAACGGGTTCGATCCCTTCTGAGCTTCCCAGCTGGTTCCCTAACTTGAAAGAACTTGAGCTGGAAAACAACAAGTTTACAGGGACCATACCCGAATCTTTGGGAAACTTGACCTGGTTGCCCACTGATTTCTCAACAACACTTGATCTCTCCAATAACTCCTTTACCGGACCAGTTCCGAAATCCCTGGGTAATTTGGATCCGTATTACATAGATTTGTCAGGAAATAATTTCAATGGCGATGCATCGGCATTGTTTGGCATAAACAAGACAACCCAGTATTTGTATTTACATGGAAACCATTTCGCTTTTGATTTGTCAAAAGTGCAGTTCGCACCGACTTTGAAAGAAGTAAAATTGAGCTACAACAACATATTTGGGAGCCTCCCACAGCAAATGACACAGTTGCAATTTTTGACGAAGTTGGATGTGAGTCACAACATGCTCTGTGGTGAGATTCCGCAAGGAGGACTGCTTCAGTCTTTTAAAATTAATAGGTATTCTCACAATAAGTGTCTTTGTGGTGCTCCGTTGCCTCCTTGTATCAAGTAAACCACGGCCATGGCGGATAAGAGAAGTGGTTTTTTTTTTTTTTTTAGATAACGAGAGAAGAGGTTTCAGTTGTTTGATTATCAAATGAGGAGTAATTTTATGGTAGTCCAGGTTTAAGTTTTTGGACCACCAAATCAGCACTTTCAAAGGGATGTATTGGTGGAAAGTTTTTACATGTAGGGACTCATTGGTGGAAGTTGAATTCCTATTGGTTAGACACACCAAATAGGATTTGGTCCTGGACCATCGTAAAATTTGTGTCAAATGAGAGACAATAATGTGAGTTTTTTTTTTTTTTTTAAAGTGGGGCAATAATGTTTGTTATGATAAGATTTTTATTGAAAAGAGATGATTGATGTTGTTTATTTTAAAGAGATTTTAAAGGTTAATGATAGAGGCACAACAGTTTGTAACACAACGAGTGATATAACGGTGATCTGCATCGTTGATTATAATGAGTTTAAATTGATTATGAATACATCTAAAAAAATCAACGGAACAGATAACCGTTATCTCTCGTTCTAGTACAACCGTTGTGTCTCTATCATTTTTTTAAAAAATGTTATGTCTCTATCATACTCTTTAAAACTTCTTTAAAAGAATAATTGTAGTCATTTAATACACATAAAGAGAAACATTGACCGACGTAAATTATCAATCGAGCATGATGTTCAATAAGTAATTCATGCAAAAACGAAAACAATAAATATGACGGAAAAATTATTGATTGAGGCGAGTGCAACACTCTGTCCTTACGGCGTTTTTTGCCTTGATTACGTGTATATGGTAATGGCAATCGTCTCACAAAATATAACAGTCATACCTTCTTCGAATTGTTGTACTTCAATGAGAAAAAGACGGCGAATCGATCATATTCTGTAAATATCTGCTTTGAAGGCAAATATAATAGTTGAATTCCAACAAATTTGATTAATATATTGGATCCATTCAAACAGACAAATTTTATAATCTGGCCAGTTGTAAGAGTTGTGCAAAGTGACATACATTACAACCATTCATTTCTAACATCTCACACACGATAAAAATGTATTATGTGAAAGAGAGTAAAAATGAGAGGCTCTAATGTATGCCACTTGGTACAACCTTCTTACAACCGTTGCACCATAAAATCTCTCATTCAAACATCAATAATGATTAAGGTACCGACCTTTTGTACAAAATTTGTGCACACATATACCCCCATCCATGCAATGTGTAGTAAAAACAAAAAAAAAACAAAAAGAAAGAAAAATTTCCAGCCACATGATGGGGATTCGGGGGTGGTCGGGGGATGAAGGGGTGTGTCCCCATCACTATCCTTCATAAACAGCGCTTCTTAACGCTTCTTATTTCCAGAAACACAATAAGTCCTTTTGCAAATCCTCCGCCCTATCACTGGTACACCTCGAATAGCGGATTAATTCCGGAAACTTCATTCACATTATCCTCAGATACTGTCAACTTTCTAGAGTTAGGTAGATTAGCCTTGGTATGGTCTCCAGAACGGTGGGTAGGATCGATAGATCCAATGTTAGCAAGTATGACATGAGCCGCTTCATCCCCTGGGTCTAGAAGTCTCTTGGCTGCATTAGACAAATCAGACAAAGTTGTTCTAGTTGTTGATGACTTCCTAGCAGTGGAAGTACGTTTCATCTGTTGCCCTTGAGTCCCCAACTCAGTAGTTTGTTCCTTTCGCTTGCTTAAAGAAAGTGCAGTATATGTCATCATATCTCCACTCCTAGAGTTCTTACGGCCTGGCTTGCCTCTCACGCTTCCTCCACTTCGATCGCTTATTCTTGTGGTGATCGGTCCTTTGAGACGTAGACTTATGAAACTCTTTAGTTATAGCCTGCCCTCCATGTGAATCCACCTGCCTCACTCGCTCCCCAAGCTCCCTTACCTCATCAGGAACGTCGTCCATATCCTCTACCTCAATTTCCTCTTTGTCACCTGCAGGAGATGAGTTCTTCTTATTAGAGTGTTGTTTATGGCTGACTTGCTTACTGGTCTCCACCACTTTAGCTTGACCTCCATGAGAAGCCGCAATCTGAACTTGTTCTTGTAAAACTTTCACTGGTTCTGGATTTGGTATAGTCTCCTCGGCTTCTTCATCAATTAAAATATCAAATCTAGACACTGAAGCTGGACCTTGTGTTGCTACTCTTGGGCTAGAAGCATCCGTACCTTGTAGCTGGGATAGGGCCGGATGTTGTTCGACTTTCTGGTCAGATTTTTTCTCCCTGTTGGGGTTCCACCTTCTCCTCCTTTAGGCAATCATCCAAGGCCCATAAGGGGTTTCTGCTGTGGGTCCTTGAATTCCATTATCTGCAGGTTTCACCGACTCGGGAGCATTGGCCTCCTCTGTGACATTCAAAGGATAGTGATCCTTCAAATGTCCGAATTTACCACATTTCCAACAAATCTGTTGAAGCCCCTCATACTCCACCTTGTATCTGCGTCCGTTGATCACGACAGCCCCTTTAAGACGCTTCTCCAAGTCATTTTCTATGAAAACTCTCGCAAATCGTCCTCTAGCAGTTGTTGTGGTGAAAGGATCAATTTTCACAAACTTTCCAACCATATTCCCTAGTTTTTGCAGTAGAGGCCTTCGAAAAATTTCCAAGGACAGGCCTGAAAAACGAACCCAGGCTAATGTTGTTGTGATTTTTTCGGACTCAGGTTGGAAAAATGGTTTCCATTTTCTAACAGCCAAGTAGTTGCTCAGGATGACCCAAGGGCCGTTTTCAACAGCAACCTCATAATCCTGCTTGTTAGAGAATCGTACCACATAGAACCCATTTTCTAAATATGTGACTTCAATCCGTCCCTTATGCTTCCACAAATCACTGATGAACGTAGATCAAGTGAAATTAAAATACTTGACCACCATAAACCAATACTAGCAAGAGGACTAGGTCCATCGTAGTATAGCTATAGCGAATCAAGGTCGATCCCACAGGGAACCAAATTGTGGATCATTTATATACAAACAACTAATTATTCATATCAAGGACACAAAGGCGGTCTTCGACCAACGAAAGACAAGAAAGGTAAATGACACGACTCGACACAACACATAACGTAATTAACCTCCCCAATCATCATGTTATCGTTTGGATACAGAGATTCTATATAATTAAGCTAGACTCGACAACTATTAATCCGATCCGTATTTCTTTTATATTGGCTACGGAGTCATCCCCAGACTAGATCTAGCTCGGGTAGGCCATCCAGATCACTATGCTACATCACGTGACTTCGCTTTTTCGGCCTCCATCTCATATGACTTGCACGCTTACAAAACTAGGGATGCCGATATTAACCGTATTCCTCACCTAGGCAACATTCCTTTTTTCAGGCGTACTTCCTAGACGATCGCATCAGTCTCTGTCCCATTAACACTAACTTTTTAGGTATCATGTTAATCTACGATTTACGTATAACTAGGTGCTAGCAATTCCCAAATATAACACAGATCTAGATCTCGCTGAAAGTCCCGGAAGATCAATTCATGAGCCGACCTAGGAGTCCTATATTGGTATTTCCTAATAATACGCTAATTAAAACAGACGAGCAACGTAGCCGTAGCCATACCTACTAAGACAAGAAATTCTAGGTGGACAATCACACCATAAAGGCGTGGCTAGATTGTGTGGCGAAAACCTAAATCTTAGCGTTTCTATATACGTAACGGATAAAATAGAAATTCATAAAGCAATTATATAGATCTACTAAAAACACGGTTGCCGATCATACCAAAATCATCTATAGGTCACCGGATAACAGATCTGGGCGTGTTGATCCTTATAGACAAGGAATCCCCACTGCCTCATATCGTATCCTTAGATCTACATCGTTCGGTGAAGAACGAACAACCTCAAACGATAAACAATAATTGGGGACTTAATTACAAAGAACTAAGAACAAATAAATACAAGAACTTACATTATTGCAGATCTTGCATAAAAACCGCTCTTAAGAAAAACTGAAGATTTTATTATAAACTAAGAAGTGTAAAAAATGTATTGTGTAAAGAAGTGTGTAAAAGGCGTGTATAACATGCCTTTATTTATAGGTGTTCAAGCTAATTAAGAGATATACATCAAAATATCACAACAAATAAGAGATAACTCCCGGCCGATCTCCAAAAGATGAAGTGCGCCCCCCTCTTCATGCATATCCTTAAAGTGGCGCCATCTTGGAGTCTATTATCATGTTTATCCTATCTTTTAAATTGCTAATCCGATATTTATCTTGAATTTCCTTTGATTTATCTTGAGATTTAATTCTTCCATTTGTATTTATCCTCCATAATTATCCAAATCTGCAAAATAGATATTTATCCCAAAATAAATCATAAAATAATAAACCGCATAAATACCAAAATATAAATAAAAACAGATAAATACCAAATTATATAATAAGAATAGATAAATACTAATAAAAATGGATAAATACCAAATTATATTTTATAAATCACAAAACATTAAATAGTCCATATAAACATGTGATTTAATGTAAAATACATATTATTAATCTCGATTTAAGGTCAACGTTGATGACTTTTACGGGTATAATTTGACCGTCATCAACTACCCCCCACTTAGACTTTGATCGTCCCGAACAAAGCATCAATAAGTCATTCCCAAGACAACATTTTCCATGGTCAAATCATGCTTACATAAGAAACTCGAGTCAACTCATACACGACCATGCTCATAAGATATCCATTATTCACTACTCTCTATGAACCGAAGTGATGTGTGCATGTGCATTCTGTTTTATATAATCGAAGCAAGATTAGATTTTATGCTAACTTCGTAATCTCAACCTACCAACATCAGCATTCCCACTTCTTAAGCCTCGCAATGGGTAAAGACATGGTGCAATAAGCAAGAGCGTCATCTAGAAGGTTTTTGGACTTGGAGACCGAGAAAAATACTCAAGCCTCTTAAAAAATTGAA
This sequence comes from Gentiana macrophylla, assembly GCA_026214975.1. Taxonomy (NCBI): domain Eukaryota; kingdom Viridiplantae; phylum Streptophyta; class Magnoliopsida; order Gentianales; family Gentianaceae; genus Gentiana; species Gentiana macrophylla. The sequence goes on from CM047810.1 coordinate 16,325,946, forward strand.
TTTTTTCGCATTTTCATAACTTCAAGCATTAACACATCTCGAGAAGGAAGCTTGCTTTAAAAGTAAATTATGCATTGCAAGAATCCCCTTTCACGGATTGGTCAATAGCATTGAATATTACCACAAGCGCGAGGCTACTTTGGTAATGTTTCTACAAGCCCAGTGTTTAACGCTTTGTCAAAACACAGATAATTCTCAAGCTTATTACTCCGCTTTGATGGCTAGAAGATAGGAATACATCAGCAGATAAATTTCGACTCTAAGTATGCATAACCAATCATCTACGCAATGTACACATAATTCTTCAGTTATTATGATTTGCGCGGTATTCGTCGATTCATTTTGAGTAATCAAATAATAAATAACTACTTGCAATAGTTGGCATGAATATCCTTAAGTTTACATTCACATAAGTATAAAATGATCACATACTCATGCAACTTGGTTTCTTTCCTATCAATTCTTAGCTCGAACTCACAATTCTAAAGTGCGAGATAAATAATATGGCATTTATTTAAATTTTTCAATATTTTTTTTTTTTTTTTCACCGTTTCATTCAATTTTCAATTATAGCATCATGGCTAAGTCTCCTACCCCCCACTTAAACTTGGAATTGTCCCCAATGACAAATAAAAATGAGAATTTAAGAAAAAGACTTAGCTCTGGAAACGGCTCTCAAGTAGATGCAGAACATCGGAGTTATTCAAGCACGTCGTGGAGAAGCAAGTGAAAACCTGTTTAAGCAAACCAAATAGAAACTCCACGAAACCGTTAATAACATGTCAATGGAAGATACAAAATAATGTGGCAGTAATTAGATATAAAATATCCAAAAACAGATTAAGCCACTTTATTTCATACCACCAATGACAAGGAAAACCAAAGAGTTAACTCTGAAAAAGGATATAAATAGACGCAAAAAGAAAAATACTAAATAGAAAGAAAAATAAACAATCAAGAAAAGATGGTAGTCTTCATCGATATCCTCCACCACTTAAATATTCTTAAAACCGGGTGGAGAAGACAAAGATCAAAAGCATTACCCCACGTGGGAAAACATGAGGATAACCATGCATTTAATCCAGTGTAAAAGAGAAACTTGGTAAGGTATAACAGATTTTCTTGGTGTCGGATTGGTGTGATATTTTAGAACAAAACTCATCATCTCGAAATGCCGGAATAGGCGTAAAACTGTGAAATTTAAAACTTCCGGTAGAAAGATAAGTTGTATTTTGATCGAACCAAAAACTTGTAAAATCTAGCTAGGGTCAGTGCGACACGTACCCCAACTAGGATCATGAAAACCAAAATGATAAAAGATAATCATTAAAACTGAGCAATATTTCAAATTCCATAACACAAGGGTATAATGTAAACAAAATGGAGGTTTAGAGTGTGTTGGGTTTAGAAAAAGATATACAAAAAGATGGTAAGAAAAGATAAAGGGTGGGTAAGAAATTGCGTTTATGGGTGGAGTCTTGGTTAAGGGATTGGGTTAGGGTGGGAGAGTGAAATAGATGGAAAGAAAGAGAGGGGATGAAAGAATGGTTACAAATGTGAACTGTTGGGCTAGATTGGTGAGAGAATAGAAAGGTTGAAGGGTGAAAAGGTACAAAGGAAAGGATAAGGATAGTTGCAGAACGAATTGCACACAACTTTGGATTTTCACTCGGATCGCCATTCTAAAAAGTTTTGGTAGTTGACCAAAATTGTTCTTGTTCGCACCAATCATTCTCTGTTACATTTCCAGTAATTCTCAAGCTCTCTTAATGATTCCATCTTAAGGTTGATTGCTAAATTTCCTTTTCTTTAGCAATTTCTCGACTCTCCCACGGGAACTCATTTCACGTGGCCTATATTGAGTAAAAAAGTTTTGCACATCCTTAGCCTAATGGCCATCGGAACACGGCAAAATAAAAACCTCAACATATGTCACGTTACTCTTATTTGACTCAAAGAAAACAAAACCTAAAAACTAAAAAAAAGAAATCCTAAGGGTTTTAGAAGTAGTTACGAGTTTAAAGTCCTCACTTGACTTTCCAAAAGTTATCCTTGTCAGTCATCCTTCTTGGATCGCCAGATGTTGACCCCTTGAGTACGATATGAGGTGGCTCGTCGCTTTTGCGGATTAATGCCCTTCCCTTGGTTGTGAGACCTAGGAAACGACATTTATCCATACCATTTATACAAAGCTCTTACCTCTGCTCTCGTTTTAGGAATCAGTGAATTCTTATGAGATTTAGTCCTAGGGACTTATTTTAATAACATCCTCTATAATGCTGCTTCATTATGCTCTCTCAAAACTCAACGTCTTCTTTAGATTGCGGATGCTTAAACTACACAAATTGTTGCTCCTATGGCCAGTAGAAGCAATCTCATGCATAGGACAATGAGATTTTGACAGAACTACGAGGAACTCTTTATTCACTGCTTCCTTCAACTACTACATGTTTCCCTACACCCTCTAGATGAGACAGATTTGGGGCAGAACCTTCCACACTCATAAATTAATCTTACAAACCAACTCCGGGCTAAGATTCTCATTCAGGTTCATGTAAAGACTAACTTATGTTCAAAAAAACCAAAAGATAGTAAAACATAAGCAAAAAAAGGTAGTACCTTGCCTTCAACATTGTACCACAAATAATTCGAACCTTTTAATATTTATTTTCTCGGAGCCATCTTGGTGCTTTAAAGGTTTTGCTTCCATCGCTTTTCCCATCGCAGATTCGTAGCTCCACATGTTGCTGGGTTATTTTCTCAGCGCCCGCGAAAAAATTACCGACTCGGATTATTGCTTCCCTGGTTTCTGCAAACAGAAGAAAAACAAAACGGACCGTAGACTGATTTTAACATGGTTTCCTACGTGCTATCGGACTCTCACGGATTAAACATACTGGAGATAAAGCAGACACGCGAAGTCCCGTAAAGCAGAACCAGGCTCATTTGGCGGCGAGAGGCGATCTCTTTGGGAGTGAAACCAGTGTTCCAGATTCTGGAATTTTTACAACTTACAGACAACCAGAGGGACTCAAAAACATAAAAAACAGACCCTAAAACAGAGAACTTAACATGAATAAAAAATTATTTATATATAAAATTGACCGTTGGTTCCCCGGCAACGGCGCCAAAAACTTGATGAACGTAGATCAAGTGAAATTAAAATACTTGACCACCATAAACCAATACTAGCAAGAGGACTAGGTCCATCGTAGTATAGCTATAGCGAATCAAGGTCGATCCCACAGGGAACCAAATTGTGGATCATTTATATACAAACAACTAATTATTCATATCAAGGACACAAAGGCGGTCTTCGACCAACGAAAGACAAGAAAGGTAAATGACACGACTCGACACAACACATAACGTAATTAACCTCCCCAATCATCATGTTATCGTTTGGATCAGAGATTCTATATAATTAAGCTAGACTCGACAACTATTAATCCGATCCGTATTTCTTTTATATTGGCTACGGAGTCATCCCCAGACTAGATCTAGCTCCGGGTAGGCCATCCAGATCACTATGCTACATCACGTGACTCGCTCGCCGGCCTCCATCTCATATGACTTGCACGCTTACAAAACTAGGGATGCCGATATTAACCGTATTCCTCACCTAGGCAACATTCCTTTTTCAGCGTACTTCCTGAGCGATCGCATCGAGTCTCGTCCCATTAACACTAACTTTTAGGTATCATGTTAATCTACGATTTACGTATAACTAGGTGCTAGCAATTCCCAAATATAACACAGATCTAGATCTCGCTGAAAGTCCCGGAAGATCAATTCATGAGCCGACCTAGGAGTCCTATATTGGTATTTCCTAATAATACGCTAATTAAAACAGACGAGCAACGAGGCGTAGCCATACCTACTAAGACAAGAAATTCTAGGTGGACAATCACACCATAAAGGCGTGGCTAGATTGACGCGAAAACCTAAATCTTAAGTTTCTATATACGTAACGGATAAAATAGAAATTCATAAAGCAATTATATAGATCTACTAAAAACACGGTTGCCGATCATACCAAAATCATCTATAGGTCACCGGATAACAGATCTGGGCGTGTTGATCCTTATAGACAAGGAATCCCCACTGCCTCATATCGTATCCTTAGATCTACATCGTTCGGTGAAGAACGAACAACCTCAAACGATAAACAATAATTGGGGACTTAATTACAAAGAACTAAGAACAAATAAATACAAGAACTTACATTATTGCAGATCTTGCATAAAAACCGCTCTTAAGAAAAACTGAAGATTTTATTATAAACTAAGAAGTGTAAAAAATGTATTGTGTAAAGAAGTGTGTAAAAGGCGTGTATAACATGCCTTTATTTATAGGTGTTCAAGCTAATTAAGAGATATACATCAAAATATCACAACAAATAAGAGATAACTCCCGGCCGATCTCCAAAAGATGAAGTGCGCCCCCCTCTTCATGCATATCCTTAAAGTGGCGCCATCTTGGAGTCTATTATCATGTTTATCCTATCTTTTCGTGCTAATCCGATATTTATCTTGAATTTCCTTTGATTTATCTTGAGATTTAATTCTTCCATTTGTATTTATCCTCCATAATTATCCAAATCTGCAAAATAGATATTTATCCCAAAATAAATCATAAAATAATAAACCGCATAAATACCAAAATATAAATAAAAACAGATAAATACCAAATTATATAATAAGAATAGATAAATACTAATAAAAATGGATAAATACCAAATTATATTTTATAAATCACAAAACATTAAATAGTCCATATAAACATGTGATTTAATGTAAAATACATATTATTAATCTCGATTTAAGGTCAACGTTGATGACTTTTACGGGTATAATTTGACCGTCATCAACTACCCCCCACTTAGACTTTGATCGTCCCGAACAAAGCATCAATAAGTCATTCCCCAAGACAACATTTTCCATGGTCAAATCATGCTTACATAAGAAACTCGAGTCAACTCATACCAGCCATGCTCATAAGATATCCATTATTCACTACTCTCTATGAACCGAAGTGATGTGTGCATGTGCATTCTGTTTTATATAATCGAAGCAAGATTAGATTTTATGCTAACCGTAATCTCAACCTACCAACATCAAGATTCCCACTTCTTAAGCCATGAATGGGTAAAGACATGGTGCAATAAGCAAGAGCGTCATCTAGAAGGTTTTTGGACTTGGAGACCGAGAAAAATACTCAAGCCTCTTAAAAAATTGAATTTTTTCGCATTTTCATAACTTCAAGCATTAACACATCTCGAGAAGGAAGCTTGCTTTAAAAGTAAATTATGCATTGCAAGAATCCCCTTTCACGGATTGGTCAATAGCATTGAATATTACCACAAGCGCGAGGCTACTTTGGTAATGTTTCTACAAGCCCAGTGTTTAACGCTTTGTCAAAACACAGATAATTCTCAAGCTTATTACTCCGCTTTGATGGCTAGAAGATAGGAATACATCAGCAGATAAATTTCGACTCTAAGTATGCATAACCAATCATCTACGCAATGTACACATAATTCTTCAGTTATTATGATTTGCGCGGTATTCGTCGATTCATTTTGAGTAATCAAATAATAAATAACTACTTGCAATAGTTGGCATGAATATCCTTAAGTTTACATTCACATAAGTATAAAATGATCACATACTCATGCAACTTGGTTTCTTTCCTATCAATTCTTAGCTCGGAACTCACAATTCTAAGGGTACGAGATAAATAATATGGCATTTATTTAAATTTTTCAATATTTTTTTTTTTTTTTTCACCGTTTCATTCAATTTTCAATTATAGCATCATGGCTAAGTCTCCTACCCCCCACTTAAACTTGGCATTGTCCCCAATGACAAATAAAATGAGAATTTAAGAAAAGACTTAGCTCTGAAACGGCTCTCAAGTAGATGCGAGAACATCGGAGTTATTCAAGCACGTCGTGGAGAAGCAAGTGAAAACTGTTTAAGCAAACCAAATAGAAACTCCACGAAACCGTTAATAACATGTCAATGGAAGATACAAAATAATGTGGCAGTAATTAGATATAAAATATCCAAAAACAGATTAAGCCACTTTATTTCATACCACCAATGACAAGGAAAACCAAAGAGTTAACTCTGAAAAAGGATATAAATAGACGCAAAAAGAATAATACTAAATAGAAAGAAAAATAAACAATCAAGAAAAGATGGTAGTCTTCATCGATATCCTCCACCGCTTAAATATTCTTAAATCCGGGTGGAGAAGACAAAGATCAAAAGCATTACCCCACGTGGGAAAACATGAGGATAACCATGCATTTAATCCAGTGTAAAAGAGAAACTTGGTAAGGTATAACAGATTTTCTTGGTGTCGGATTGGTGTGATATTTTAGAACAAAACTCATCATCTCGAAATGCCGGAATAGGCGTAAAACTGTGAAATTTAAAACTTCCGGTAGAAAGATAAGTTGTATTTTGATCGAACCAAAAACTTGTAAAATCTAGCTAGGGTCAGTGCGACACGTACCCCAACTAGGATCATGAAAACCAAAATGATAAAAGATAATCATTAAAACTGAGCAATATTTCAAATTCCGCAACACAAGGGTATAATGTAAACAAAATGGAGGTTTAGAGTGTGTTGGGTTTAGAAAAAGATATACAAAAAGATGGTAAGAAAAGATAAAGGGTGGGTAAGAAATTGCGTTTATGGGTGGGTACTGGTTAAGGGATTGGGTTAGGGTGGGAGAGTGAAATAGATGGAAAGAAAGAGAGGGGATGAAAGAATGGTTACAAATGTGAACTGTTGGGCTAGATTGGTGAGAGAATAGAAAGGTTGAAGGGTGAAAAGGTACAAAGGAAAGGATAAGGATAGTTGCAGAACGAATTGCACACAACTTTGGATTTTCACTCGGATCGCTATTCTAAAAAGTTTTGGTAGTTGACCAAAATTGTTCTTGTTCGCACCAATCATTTCTGCATTACATTTCCAAGAATTCTCAAGCTCTCTTAATGATTCCATCTTAAGGTTGATTGCTAAATTTCCTTTTCTTTAGCAATTTTCGATTTCTCCTACGGAACTCTATTTCACGTGGCCTATATTGAGTAAAAAAGTTTTGCACATCCTTAGCCTAATGGCCATCGGAACACGGCAAAATAAAAAACCTCAACATATGTCACGTTACTCTTATTTGACTCAAAGAAAACAAAACCTAAAAAACTAAAAAGAAATCCTAAGGGTTTTAGAAGTAGTTCTGAGTTTAAAGTCCTCAGCTTGACTTTCCAAAAGCTTGACAGGGGATCGATTTCTATCTATACTTACTTATACAAAGACAAGGTGCAAGGCCCCTTGTGCCGACACGTGGCAATTTTTAATATTTTCCTTTTCTTTTTTTTTTTCTTTTCCTATAACACATATATTTTTTTCCCTTATTTGTTTGCTTTTATTTTCTTTTTTTTTTCCCACATTTTTCCTTCTCTCGGTTGCTTATTTTTGGGGATTTTAGTTCCAACATTTTTTTTATAATGGTTTTTCTTGTTTTTTTATATTTCTTACTTTTTGTTGCACGTTTTTTTTTAAATACGGTCTACGCCTCGTTTGATCTTATTTGTGATTTCTCGTCTTTATAACTTTTATTTATTACGGTAGGTTTCCTACGCTTTGAATTTACTTTGTTTTCCTCCTTTTATGGATTTCCCTACTATCTTATCTTATACCTCCTACTATTATATACAAAGACGAGAGCTTTTGTGGTCTTTACACGTGGTAAAATTTCTTATTGGTCCGGATTTTATTTTTTTTTTCTTTTCTATATTAGCACGTGTGTGTTTTTTTTATTCACGTGTGTTTTTTTCGTTTCATCATTTTCTTTTGACATCGGTTTTTTTATATATTTTCGATTGATTTAATAAATTGTGCTATGTATTTATTGTTTCTTGTTTACCTTCGCTTTTTTTAGTTAATGAATGATACATTTTTTTGGCCATCGGTTTTGGACTATATTACCGTGGTATATAGCTGTATCAATATAGTGGTATACAGCTGTATCAATATAGCTGTATTAACCGTGTGAACTGATCTTTTATATCGCATCGTTTTCTGGTAATTTTGTATAAACCGTGTGCGCCCTAGATTTCTCATCAAAATTGTATTTGTAGCAAGAAAACATTTTCAAAACAAAAAGAATTTACGGAGAAAAATAAAATGATAACCAACAAAATTATCGTTCATTAACTAAAAAGCCGGGAAAAAAAAAAGAAAAAAAAACTTGCCAAGACAAAAAATTTACGGAGAAAAAACGTCATACACACACGATATACAATAAAGCGATGACAAAAAAAATTACCATCCCCAAAAACTCGAACAATATAAAGTACGAAGAATATAATTTTTTTTATACACGATACCCACGTTCAAATATCATTTATCATAGCAGTTCATGCACACGCGAGGAAATTCTTGGGCGCACACGGTTTTGGACTATATTGATACAGCTATTGCCTTGTTGTCACCAACTTATACCACGTGTCCACTAGATACTAATCACTCATTTTTCGGTATTTCTGCTTCTTCCACCTCACGTTCTCCGTTCTTATCTTCTTCGCCTCTTCCCGTTCTCCTTTTTTCCCTCAATTCATTGAAGAAACTTTTTTTCACTCTTTGGATTTATACACTACTCATGTTGATGTTTCTTTTTGTTTTGCTTTCCATGTATGCAGATCAGGAGGAGGTTTTGAGGAATTGAGAAAGAGGTTGATAATTTCAGAAGGCAGAATTTAGGTAATCCAAAAAGATCACTTGCTATGGTTTATTTATCTGGATTGAATTGTCTACTGATTTTTGTTGGCCACTATAATAAAAAATAATGCAACAGGGAAAAAATGAGTCGTAGAAGAAAAAGAGAGCGGAACGACAGGATAACTAGAGGACTTATGAGGTTGCCACCGAATCGTCAATACAATAACTGCAACACTTTTGTAAAATTCTTAATTTTTGTGATGCTTTAGTTTTGTTTTGTTTATTTTGGCTGCAGTTTTTGTTCGATTCATATTGTCTCCCTGTATTTAATTATTATTATTCGCCATATCTCTATGTTTATTTTTCAAAATTTTTTGTTTGATGAACCAGTGTGCTACTGCTTAAGGTAGAATATAAATTGCTTGTTGATTGATTGAAGTTGTGTAATTTGTTAACATTGCTTAGGGCTTTATTGTTCAAAAAGATGTCTTCTTGGCTATTTCAGTTTTGAAATAATTGGAATTTGGAGTATTTTTCTTCTTTCTATGCACTGTTCCCGAATTTTATATACTGAGTTTGAGAAATTATTTAGAATTATTGGTTGGTGCAGATGCTGCAATATGTGTGTGCAGATTTCTAGACGTTTGTATGTACAAAAAAATCAAACTTCCCTTCCTACGGTGGAGAGTATCTGGTTGAGAAGCATTTATACCACTATTGCAAGAATTAATTGAGCCTACACAAAGTAAGTCTCCAATCACCTGAACTATTTGTGCAAAAGTATTATATATTGCTGAATTCCAACCTGAGTCTCAGGGATATATTTCCGTTAAGAACTTTGTTCGGTTCATTAGAAATATCTGCTTTATTGTTGTTGATATGTTCAGATATAACATGGATGATTTACATGATGATGTGAAGCAAGCACTGGACGTTTTTCAGTCTAATCTGAGAGTTTTTTTTTGGCTCCAAGACGACGATGATTGAGCATATGAAGTTTCAACTTTCAGCGATTGACATGGCGTTGGGTATGCATTTTATTCTAATTTTCATCTTTTCCATTTTTTTTTGTTAAATTGGATTGAATTATGTGTTATCTTTGTGTTTCAAGTAATTCTGTTGTAAGATTTTGATTTGGTGTTTTTATGTGGCAGATGAATTCCAAACAAATTCAAATTGAATGAGATGTCTGACTTCACTTGATTAATTAGCGTGTCTCCAAATCAGCTCAACAATACAATTACGAATGAATGTACACAATGTATTATTTCCAAACAACTTAGTTTTACATATGTTTTGATTGTGTTGATGGTGTTTAGCTAGGATGATTGTGGATGAGCTGCACAACATATCCAGAAAGGCTATTGTTTTATTATGACAAATTCTGCAATTTTTGACCTTCCGGAAATGGCACATTATTATTCTCTTGCTCTCTATTTTTACATTATCTACACTTTAATTCATAATGGTTTTTCTTTTTTACAACTCAAAAGTGCGTTTGGTGTACATTCAGCCAACAATTTTGCTTCCTCTTTCACTTTCAATCACACTTTCATTCAAGCATTTTTAAGCCATGAATTTTCTTTCACATGCTGTGATTTCATACATTATTGGTGCAACTGAAATCATTGTTTTTTTGACTAAACCCTTTATCTTCACACGATGGTTTCTCTCCTTAAACACAAGACCAAAGTGAAAGAACAATTACATTAACGCATCACTTGTATCACAGGTATAAAATTCATTAAATTGGAACATAAAGGTTTTACTTTTATTTAGGTTCACTTCTACAATAGATAGTACTTAGATTTGAACATAAAGAATGTGTTATCAGGATTTGTGGCTGTTTGATTTGGATTCCAGATATCAAAAGATCGCTCAGTCTCAAGTGTGTTTTGTGTAATTTATTGACTTCGAATCTCTAAAAATTTAAGGCTTACATGCTTATTGTGTTTGATAGGCTCCTTTCTACCTCATCTAATAAATGTGTGTGCTCCTTTTTACTATTAAAATGCACTCTTTTCCCAATTATTTTCTCTGGAAAACGCTGCAGACCTTCATTAGAATACGACTTGCCATCATTAAGATTTAGTGCTTTTTTTTATACATGTCTTATCCATTCTTTTCCAAACAAGTTTCAATGATCTGGTTTTTGTTTTTGCATACGCTTTACACTTTATAAAGCTGCTTAAATACACACTGAGAAAAGATTGTCGGACTCCTTGTTGCAAGGTTTGTTATTCAAGTGTTCTTTTCATTCAACACTTGCAATCTTCAAATGTTTTGCTTGTTTAGTGTTTCAAAATTTTAAGGTGTTTCGTGCTCTGGTACAATCGGTACAGAAAAGTCCTCTTCAGATTGGTTAGTTTTACTTTATTTATGTTTTATTATTGGAATTCTATTTTGTGCTAGATGTGTTTTTGTGCACTTTCACTGAGGCATTTTGGGGGTATCAGATTAGATGGGATTTTCTGTACATTTTTTTATCATTATTTTTATTTATTTATGTTTTCCACAGGTAAGTAAAATTGATTGAATACATGTGTGTTATTTCCAGCGTTTTGATTTCAGGTTATGTAATAGTGTTTACTTGATACAATTTCTTTTACCTTTTGCAAATCCCTTTACAAGTGGAGAGGTAATGTCTTCATGTTTCCTAGATCACGTCTTCATATCTTTGTTAGCTATTTTACCCTCTATGTGTAGTAGGTGTATTCAATTTGAGCAATAAAATGAAATTTGTTTAACATAAATATTAGTTCTCAAATAGATTCTAATGTGTGATAAAATCTCTGTTGATGCAGGTCATATCTACAAATTTGTTATGGGACATCATCCAGAAAGGTATAAAGCACAGCCCAAAGCAGGTATAACAATTGTTATTTAGGTGACTCTTTTTGCAATGTCTTGTTTTTTCACTTTCCAGAGGTAGTCGACTTAGTGAAAGTCGATGTGAACTTGGATTTCGACTTCTGGCGTTAATTGACCGGGTGAAAGTCGATTCTTGAGCTTTGAATCGACTTCCGGTGGTAATTGACCCGCTAAAGTTGATTTTTCGACTTAGAATCGACTTTTCCGGTAGTTGACCAGTGAAAGTCAATTCTTGAGTTTAGAGTCTACTTTCTTTTATGATTCCGACTTTCCGCGGTAGTTGACTGTGAAAGTCAATTCTTGAGTTTAGAGTCTACTTTCTTTTATGATAGAATCAGTATTATTTACTAAATCTTTCAAATTGCTGATGGATTTTGTGGATGATCCAAAGGCTGTTCTGAAGACGATGGAAACAAACCCCATCGGGACAAAAAAAAAACCCTATTTTACCAGGCATATGCTCTCTATTATGAGAAGATGAACAAGTTTGAATCAGCTGAAAGGATGTATGATTTAGGGGTGCAAAAGTAATCTCTTTGCTTCTGTTATGGAAATTTTGTTTTGCATTTCTGCTATTTTTTGTCACAGCTATTTTTCAGTAGAATGATGATATTAGATGCATTCATTTCCTCCGGAGTTCATGTTTCCGATGATTTTTTTATCCGTCTTTTGGCTTAAAAAACAACACAGGATATATCTCTTGATCGTTAAAAAGACACCCATAACAGAAATAATGCAACTTGATAACATCATATTGGGCATTTTCTACGAGTCGTGTTGCTTCCTAAGTGTGGATTTCTTCTTGCAATGTTGTTGCCAATGGCAATATAGTTGATGTGATCTTTCTTACAGAATTTTTTTTATGATAACGTCTTATTCAATTTTGAAACAGCCTTGCGGACCTGCTTGTGAGTTGTAGAAATCACACGAGCAGTTTCTTCGTCGTATGGAGCATCATAAGAAGAAGAAAAATCAGGTTTTCTTTGTGTTAAAGTCCACAGTTGTTGCACTGTAACTGTTTGTAGGAATGTATCTTTACCTAAAAATGCTTACATGTCTTGCGCCAGGTAGTTTAATCACATAAATCGAATCCTGCAGCACATTGTAATGATGCACAAGCCGTGGATTCGATGTTTATAAGCAGAGCCTCGGACGAATTAGTGAATACTAAAGCAGATGATACAATTGTGGGCAAATTTGTAAAAACTGCTGTTGTTAAGGCTAAATAAATCAGAAGGTGAAGATGCACGGCATCACGGTCTCGTGGAGCATACAATCAACACGAAGCGAACTGCAAATAACGAGTATGTGATTTCAAACTGCAAGTTCTTCATGTGTGTATGCCTTCGCCTGCTTAATTTTGTTAATTTAATTATTCAGTTACTTTCCCCAAAAAATATATATATATATATTCAGGTACAGTTTGTGATCCTTAAATCATCATCATCAATCCATCCACTAGATTGCTATCTACCAGAATATTCAGGACATTGTTTTCATTTATTTTGGTTTGGTGAGTTTGGGGGTCACAGTTTGGAAAACTGTGATCTTGGGGGTCACAATTTTGACAAATTTTATGTTATTTTGTAGACTTGGCTTTGAAGACCAAATAGATCTGAAAGGTATTGCTGAGCAATTGCAAAAGCATCTTAGGAAGCAATGGAGTATGGGAGAAACCAAGAAACAAAAGGAGTTCAACGATAACAATGATTCTGGTGCTGAAAATGGTTCTATTAAGGATCGGGAGATACCGGTCCGGCACGGATGGAAAATCGATCTTTCGAAACTCATCGTCAAGTCTATGATTGCTCGTGGCACCTTCGGGATCGTTCATCGCGTCGTGTATGATGACCTGGACGTAGCAGGCTCCAGTTCTTCTATGTTTTGATTGTTTTTCTTCAATCTTGCTTATATACTTTGGAATTTACTTTTCTTGCAGGTTGTTGTTTCCTATTATTGTTTATTTGCTTTACAAATAGTGCTTTTTCCCCCTCAAGTTTAAGTTTAGACTTTGCATCATAACAAACATACTTGCATTTGCTATTATTATTAGATCAATGCTTTTGATATCCCTTATCTATGATGAGATGCTTGTATGATAATATATCCCAACGCTGAATTCAGAATATGACTTCTCATGTAATCAATCTAATGTGGAAACTTTTCTGGGATAGAAGATATTGTGACATGGTATTTTTGTACCACTATTAACAGTTTCTGATACTGCTATTTTTGATTATGCATTGCATTACTAATGTTCAAGAAAACATGCTTGCCTGCTTGTTATAAACACACCATCATTCCCAATTTTTTTATCTTTAGTAAGTTGTAGTATTCCTTAGATGTCAGATTTTAGCAATTCCTTTACTGCAGTTGCACACTTTTATAAAAGTCTCAGTTGCGCTGACCGTTTTATTTTGTACAAAGATTTATCAGTTCTCTAATTCTATCATCCCCAACGTTACCGTACATGCAAAAGAAACTAAATATGCTAATCAACACATACATATCGTATTCGATAACTGGAATGGGCACGCACCGTGCATTGCACGGTGAAAAGCCACTAGTATTGTTATAATGTAATTGATAGTACAAATATAATACTCGTTGCAATCAAGCCACGTCTTTTTATTAAGGGGTGATCGAGAGAAAATAACAAAAAAAAATACAAAATGAATAAATATGACACACTCTTCTTTTTTTTAGTTGCAAAAAGACAAAAAAAAATTCAGGGACAAAAATACCCCCTTCATAAACACACGCGCGTCTCACCTGGACTATCGGCTCACTTTTTTTTAATATGCTTTTTTTGTAAACAGCATATTACTTAGTTCTTTTCTTTTCAAACACCCGTAACTTTTGATTTATAACTCCGATCATCGAAATTTTTTCACTAAAATTCATTTTTTTTGCTCTTTAATTTGAGCCCAAATACAATACCCTTCCGACGTAAATTTTGAAAGCCGAAAAAATATTTGCATTAACCGGAGCGTTTTTCTTATAAACGACCGTATCTTTTGATTTAGAACACCGATCATCAAAATTATTTCTCCAAAGTTCATATTTTTTTATCTTCATTTTGAGACCTTATTTGATACCTTTTCCGACATAGTTTGAAAGCCGAATTTTATCACAGCGTTTACACTAACACAGTAACAGTAACACAGTAACACATTTCATTAACAGACAAAATATCATTATTAACATTGCGTAATACAACAATTTTAAAAAAATTCTTCATATCGTAATGAAACAATCTATCAAAGCATTATGGAGATGCAACTCTCGGTGAAGCTAGAGAATAAAAGCCTAATAATGTTGGATATAATCAAAAAGCCTATCATGAGAACTAAAACATTTTTCAAGTTGTTGAAGACCTAATTAAGCAGTCTATTTTACCATCTATAGACCTTTATCCTTCAAACCCACACCACATTAAACTTCATGAAAGATATATGAAGCAGAAAATGCATTAAATAGCAGCAGCTCGGCCTCATCAATAGAGAATCTAGGCTCCTCCACTTTTCTGAAGGTAAAAAACACCAACATTGCCTCACCATTTGAATAAAAAACCTTCAATCACCTAGGCCAAAACCACACCACAACAAATAGTGGAATGCAAGGAAAGATTAAAACCAAATAAAGACACCATATGCCTGCAATAACATCTTTTACAAAGAATTCATATCGATATTAAGTAACACAGTAACACCTTATCATCAAAGTAACACAGTAACACCTTATCAACAAACCTTATCTTTTACGAAGGTTGTTGTGTGTGATATTTGACCTAGGTAGCTAATCTAGTCCAAATCCGTTATAACAAGTTCTAAGACGTGAAACGTGTAAGATATAACAATAAAAAGCACTACCCACTCCCAATTTCATCACCCAAAGGGTGATTTCACCAAATTTCACATGATTCGACTATGTTAAGGAATTAGCTACTCATTATACTAATTAAAATATGCATAAAACAGTAAATAAAAGCCATAGGAGGTAAGGGAGAGAAGAAATATACCATAAATTGAGAGAAATTCGAGTTGAGATCCAAAAAGTACAAAATAGAGAACTAATTAAAATGTGGTGACTTAGTGTTTAGAGTAGAGATTTGAGCTTGGAAAGAGTAGAATCTAACTATATTTAAGCTAATCTAAGCTAAGAGAAAGTGTTTTAAACTACTACAAAAATCGAGCAAAAGAGGGGCTAGGATTAGCTAAGAGAGAGGAGAATATATAATGAAATTCGATGGAAGGGGTATTTATAGGGGCAAAAATCTGTAGAAAAATGACTCCAAACACCAGTTTGGAGGTCCCCAAATGCGCGTTTTGCTTCATGTGCTCTCTGTCCAAAATTAGCAGTTTGAAACGCCGGTTTGAGAGTTGAAACGCGTGTTTGAGATGATGCAGTTTTATGGCTGCAGTAAAACCATGATATCTTTGTGTGTAGAACTCCGATTTGAGTGATTCAAAATGCGTTGGAAAGCTATTTAAATTATCTACAACTATCATGAAGAATCCATGACCAGAAAATGCCTCCATCATAGGTCAAATTGCTGCTGAACAGAACATAGGGGTTGAGATACTAACACTTCTCCCCCCTTTTTCCTAGGTTCATTTTTGCACCTTGATCGTACTTCTCATCATAAATCTTCGCCTTCCGGGTTCTCGAGACACCTAGACCCTACAATCTCATGAACGAATAAAACACACAAACGATTCCGGAGGGTAAAAGTGCTCCGAATGGGGTTAATATCAATAAAAATGAGGCTTTACCATCAAAAGATGATAAAAGCCCTTGTGCTCTAAAACATGTGATACCAACCCGTTTTGAGACCTTAATGTGTCAAAATATACCAATATGCATCAAAATGGGGGCTAAAAGAGTGTCGGAGTCATGCAAAGTTGACTCATATCATACGTCCTCAAGTATCTTTGGAGAACGAGGAATAATATGCTAGTATATTCGGGTGCGAACGTGAATATAAATGATTACACTAATTCTGACTTTAAGTCAGATTAAGGATGATCGTTAAGTCGATCTCCGGATCAGTGTTTACTCGTATGATTCTGACTTTAAGTCAGATTGAGGATTCCCTTGCATATCTGGGAGTAATTCCAGATCTGGTAAACCGATACCACTTCATTGTGAAAACAGTGGAGAGGTAGTTGATAAGGATCTTCGCAGTCACTAGAGGTAAAAAAAAGGCATATTGGGAGAGTACCACCTGATTGGATGGACCGGCAACATTTTGATCCTAAAGATCGCCTCAAGCTGACAACCTAACGGATCAGTATACTAAGTCGCGTGGCATTTAGATGTTGCATACTCACCGAGTCACTGACCGACCCTGCGGCGGCACACTCGGAGTGTATTTTGACATCTAAATGGTTTGATGCACTTGGCGTGTATACAATTGAGGGATATATCTCATTTGCTTTTAAAGCAAGTGAGAGAATCTTGTGTATAAGGGGTATGCTCTAAACAATTTATCACTTGCCTTTCGTGCAAGTGAGAGATTGTTAGGTGTAGTGCCCAAAAGACAATTTCTGTAATTGTTTTTGACAGGATTTATAATTCATCTTAATATTTGCATTTATGCTTATATTATACAATGCTGAAAACCCTAAGTATATCGGTATGTAATCACATAACTCAGTGTATGGCATACACACGAGGATTGAGTTAGTGATGATATGCTTAAAACTAGTTAGTCTGTGGTGAATTTAATCAGAGTATGGGTCTCATGATTAATATACCAATAATGCGCCCAAAACACTTAACGGTGTGACCGTCTTATCCGAACCGTCGGTATAGGGTACTTAGTGGGGCATTTATATATGATGTCTATCATATAGGACTGGACCGATTTGATTTGAATTCTCGATATAATTCCGTGATCAAGAAATCTTATCGAATCACAAGATGATCATATATGGATTAATCTCAATCGTGATGTGATCACAGTCTACTGCTTGGTTCAAAGTAGGGTTTGATGTGTTAGTTAAGGATCACTTGGATACATGTGATCTGAACACTTCTCGTTGGCACTATTCTGGAATGAGTGAGCAGTCTGTGATTTCACAGATATGGAATCCATTCCTTCCTGCGGGAAGTAGACAAATAGTTCCCTTATTTGTTAATCCTAGAAACTGATCGATGGGCTCAGTTCATATTATATTAGTTATGAACTAATTGATCACTAGGGGGTTAATGGTAAATAAGGATAAGATGTTTTGAGAAGGGTCTATGGAAATATCCCGAATCAAAACGAACAGTCTATGGAGGATTTATCCGTATGTAATGATTATATCAATGGACGCTTTTACTCAATGATTCTAGTATAAGTATATATCTATAATCGATAGATTTCAGTTTCGGGTTTATGGTGGCGTAACCCCGGAATTAATAGATTCAATAAGAATTGTTTTGTTCGATGAATAATTTTATTTAATTTATTGTAGCTGCTGGTTATAGGTCCATGGTCCCCGATGTGGCTCCTAACATGCATATGTTTCTTGACATTGGGCCTCAAATAATAATTAAGTAGTTGGACTATTTAATTGATGTGCGATTTATTATTTATTGGACTAAATAATAAAATACATGGAAAATACATTTTTCGTGGACTCGGCCCAATAGTGTGGAAGACGTGTGCTAGCCTTATTTGACTAGGGTTGGCGTGTTGTGTCTTGTAATTATTAAGGAATTAGTTTTGTTGATAATTATAGGACATGTGATTAATTGTTTATTTGTTAAATAATTTATTAAGGAAAATATATTAGATTGATCCTTAAATATTCTAGATTTATTCTAGATTATTCTAGGAGTATCTTTTATGGGAAAAGATTATTATAATTGATTTTGTATTAATTATTAAATCCTTGGAGGACAATGATTTCTCTCCTATATAAAGAGAGTTCTTCTAAGCCTTTTGATACATCAATATACACGCATACATACACACAAAATAAGCTAAGGAATTCGGCCAAAGCTTAGGGTTAGAGTTGGGAAAATCTTCGGGATTTTTCAGATAGCATATCAAGGAGGTCAAACATCAAGGATCAACATCCACCGGTTGTTGCTTGGAGATACTCATCGGAAGATCGTGGTATCTCAAATTGGATCTCGAGTTCATCAATCTTTTAGATCTCTTATTTGATTGGTAAGTAGATCTCACCTTCTTGTAGGTAGATCTTAAATTATGTGGTTTAATTTTATGTGATCGTGATCCTCTTGTTTATTCTCTGCGTAATCGGGCGGATCTAGATCCGTCCGGCGATATTACATCTAACACTTTTAACATCACAAAATTCTCAGAAATGTTCAAGGTGGAAAATCGTGATTTGTCAATTGGTACTTTTTAATACACCATATTTACATGTTCTATTCAGGTTATGACAAAATTATTCGTGTTCTTCTTGTAGTCTTTATGACAAAACTATGCTTTTCAGTCCAACTGTATGTTATGACTTTAAAGCATGTTTTTACAAATTTAGGCTCTGCCATTCACACAAAATGCATGTGAGTTGGGCAATTTTAAGTTCTGGGGAGCAGATTTTGGTTCTTGAATTCTATGGTATCTTCACTAAACGAACGACTTTAATATTCAGGATTGAAACTTTCCAGCTGATTAGCAGCGGCTTTTTTTTAGCATTGGCTGTGATGCTCATTATGTTCTTCATTCATGTGAATTTGACTGCCAGATGTGAAAGCGTTGGTCATACACTCATACCCTATTCCGCATGCTACAAAGCCATTTGTCAGAGACTACATTCTCATTGATAAGGAGTAAGTTCTTTTGTTTTCCATGTACTTAAAAAAGAATATATCATAAAATATTGCTTCTTATTTTTAAATTTTTCCCAGGAAACGACCTATGATACTTCGCTTGTAGGAGGATTTGATGAACGAAACTGAATCTGAAATCAGCACTAAACTTCCTCAACCAACCCTGATTGTTGATCTAGACCTAAAAGTCACTACCCACAATGGTATGTCTTGTGTTCGGATGTACTAGAGTCACAATAGTAATCAATAGTCAATAAACTTTGGTTCCTCATTTTCTGTGATGATTTGCTGTAGGTTTGTCATTGACAAATGGCTTTAATGCTTATTTCATGATCAACCCTCCTCTCCATGAAAAGGATCATTTGTTTGTTTGGTAAATTCTATTTCTTAAACTAAATCTGCTTTAAGCTTATAAACTTATACACTACTATATCCTGTATTTCTTTCTGCCTCCATAACTTATTAGTAAAGGTTAATTGGTATAGGTACAATGATCATACTGAAGAAATTGGACAGCTAATTCAAAAAGAGGCTTACAAATCAAGCGATGTTCTTCTTCCACCACCTCGCTCTCGAGATTGTTCCAATCAAGGATGTTTTAAGATCGATGGAAGCGGTATGTAGCACATGTGCTCTTACATTTTCTTTGGGGTTTAAAGCTGGAAAATCTAAAATATTTTTCCGATTATGTTTCTGACTTAAAGATCGCTTGGATTGCAAAGAATTATTCACGTGATGCCACCAAGATAAGATCAGTATCTTGTTTGTGATAAATGCAAGAAAACAGTCAATCTTCCAGTAGGTTGGGCCATCTTGTATGTATTGCAACAAAGAAATGGATGTTCAGCTACGGTAAACTATAAAGCGAATTGTTTATGCATTAATCATATAAACAAGAAAATAACGAAAGTTCCTTAATCATATTGCACTTACATTTTCTGCAGGCTTCATCTCAATGTTTACTTCAATGATGGATCTGGCACACTCCCTGTCACACTTTTCTCACCAATTGCAGAACATCTCATTAACTTCACTGCTACGGACCTTATGGAAGCTGATGAAAAGATATAGAAATTTTACACATGATGTTATGCTTTTTATGAATGCATTTACATACGATACATGATTGAAAACAACTCTACGCTTTTCATGTCTATATATGTAAAATAACTTGAACAATTGAAACTCAAAACAAATGTTGAATAATAAATGTTGTGCATATGCATGGCTGAAAAGAACAATACAGTGTGAATTCTTTAGAGTTTCATTGTTTGTTTTTTCCTTTAGTGTTCAGTTTTTCCATATATCAAGGCACCTATGTTTTGTTTCCTTAGTTGAGTGTATGTATGGTCATGATCTGTAATTGAATCTATGCTTCTGTACACAGAATGCACCGTTGGACGATGAGGTTGCAAAGAGAATAACAAAAAAATTGTTCTATGCTTTCTGAAGTATTTTGACAAACTATATACTGAAGAACAGCTGCATCATGCAACATCACAATCATCTTCAGGCTTAGCTGCAAATGAAATTGGATCAATGACGCAGGGTTGTAGTTCTATAACTGTTGAGAAAGAACAACAATTGTTCAGCCCATCAACAAAACAAGTGATTGAAGAAATTGCTGTTACAACTGCTATGGATAAGGAAACCATGCTGTTATGCACATCTACCAAAAGGGGAATCATATTTCCTGAAATTTCTGGTGAAAAAACAACTGTACTGGTTTCTGAGAAACTTCCATCTTCTTCCCAAGAGGCTGCTGCAATAGATGCTGGTGCTGGAATCTAGTCAAAAAACTTAAGAACAAGAACAATCAGGTCCAGGCTGAACAATGAAGACTATAGTCTGTTTTCAAGCCATGCCAAGTTGCCCATATCAAATCTATGTAAGGTTTAGTTCTTTTGATGATGATTGCTGAAAATATCTACATATTATGGCCATTAATTGTGCATCTATTGACAGTTAATGATTTGAATAATATGTATGTTTTGCTTGAATGTGAAGTAAAAATCATTGATGCTTATTTTCCTTAAGTAGTTGCATCGATGATTGTTACCAAGGCTGTAATGTTTTATTGCTTTTGTAACTTATTATGGGTACTATAATCTTTTCAATAAATGCATGACTTTTTATTGTAGTTTTCATCTTTATGAATATGTATGACTTACTCTTATATCCTTTCTGATTTCGTCTTATGTACTCAAACATCTTCCATATATGTAATATGTATATATTTAAAAACCTGAATATACAGTTAAAGACCACTTTTAATATATCCAAGAAATCTCTCCGACGGCTGCCTCGTTTCCTCCATGGAAATAGACAGCGACAATCAACAAGAAGACACCTCAGTACGTTTCGAGCACGATCCAGGACCAACACAAGATTGGCGAGTTCCGAACACCATCAATGAGGCGGTTTAGCGAGGTGGGGTAGATGTGGTTCAACAAATGAAATTGATTTATTATCGAGGGGATAGCGAAAATCGGACATTGCGATTGGCTTCCACACCGGATTTCCGGAAAAGGATCCCAACGGAAGAGATTCCCTTTGGTGAGATGTCTTTGAGCTATGAGCATGAGACGAGCTTTAATCGCTAAACTCTTGGGATGATCGTCAAACTCTAAGGTGGCCGTATAAGGGTTCTTTCCAGCGGAATCGACATTGTGGTGCAAGCAGTAGGGAATCGACTTATTGACCTGGACCTTGGCTACTTTGTTGTTGTTTTACGAGCGAGCAAGGAAGATTATGAATGGGCGTTGATGAATGGCCCATGGGTTGTCTGAGTCACTACTTAGCGGTGTCTAAATGAGCCGTTCTTCATTCCCTCGAATGAGAAAATTACATCCACTCTTATTTGGATACGCATACGGCAAATACCCCATGAGATGTTTGATGAGGAAATCTTAGAAGACTTTGCGAAACAGATTGGCAAACCGATTAAAACCGACCTTTACACTCGGAGTGCCGCTGCAGGCGAGTTTTGCTAGAATGTGTATAAGTGGATTTGACGCGCTTGGAGACTCACGTCGTGATGAATGGCCATAAGCTTAAAGTAGAATATGAAGGCTTACAAAATGATCATTTTTGAATGTGGTAAATTTGGGCACAAGAGTGGGAATTGTCCTCGAGAAAAAAGTCTGCTTTGAGATGCAAAGACGAGCAGGAACAACTTCACTAGTTGAAGCTGGACCGACTCCGGAAAGACCCTTCGGTCCGTGGATGATTGCCCAAACCCGAAGGAGAAGTCCAAATTGGGGCAAGAACGGCAATGGCAGTAGAGGAATTCAGCAGCAGCGAACAGAAAATGAAAATTTTGGAACAGGTCCTCAATTTATGGAGGAGGTTCGGCCTACTGGGTCAAGGTTTGATGTTTTAGCAACAGAAATAGACGAGCAAGAGCATACTATGGACAAAGGAGAGGCCAATGCTACTGAATTAGAAGCAATGAAACAAAGGATGGAAAATGTCCCGTTATATGGCTCATCCCCTCAGATTTCGGCTGCGTCCAAATCAGATTTGCTATCAGCAAAGTCTCGTTCAAAGGAGACGTCGAAGCAAACTTCCTCAGCCCAAAACAAAAATTTACGACAAACCACGGGCCCTGCAAATACACCTGGAGACAAAAGGAAGGAGGCCCCTGCTTCAATCAATGCTGCATCCTTGCAAGGAAAACGTCATTCAATTTCTATCCTTAAACGAGGCATCTCTTCCACATCTTTACAGGATGTCTCAAATAGAGCTCCTCACTCAATGACCTTTCCGCCCGGTACTATGGATACCACTAAAGAAAGTGCAGGCCGAACTTCCTCCCCAAATGGAAACTCAGATTATGTTAAGATGAACCCCCCAGACATTCAGAATGCTGATCGGTCCATGGAAATTGACCCAGGAGATGCATTTCAACTAATGCGAGTAGGCGGACAGACATCCGTGATGGGCATAAACACTGAGTCTACTGTACCTCAATGAAGTTATTTGTTTGGAATTGTCGGGGGGCATCCTCCCCAACCTTTTATCGACACCTTAAAGAGTATGTGAGTAAGTATGATCCTGACTTACTCTGTCTTTTAGAAACTAGAACATCCAGTCGTAAGGCGATAAGGATTTTGAAATATAGCAGATTCACAAAGTTTTTGGCAGTAGAGGCACGGGGATTCCAAGGGGGGATATGGTGTTTCTGGAAAGAAGCTAGTATAACGCTTAATTTATTGCCATGTACGAACCACTGCTTGAATGTTGCTGTGATGCATGGCAATGATGTTTCCTGGGTTTTATCACTGGTTTACGCCCCACCCACTCCATCTGTTCGTAATGAGTTTTGGAAATATCTTGAGAATATCCACTCCGTAAATCAGAAGCCTTGGTGCCTTATCGGAGATTTTAATCGAGTAATTAATCAAGAGGACAAACATGGTGGTAGAGTTGTCGGGGAATCAATGTTGAAAGCCTTCAGTAACTTTACACAACAACGTCAGTTGATCGAGATTGCATTTGAGGGCCACAATTCACTTGGGAGGGTCCTATGTTCAAAAGCGGGAGGATTTTGGGCGCTTAGATCAAGGTTGGTGTTCGAGTGAATGGTTGGACCTCTTTCCTAATGCCTCTATAAATCATTTTACGAGAACGATTCGGATCATTGTCCACTTCTCCTCTCATTGATACCGAATACATGCCAGAATAAAAAAACTAGCCGGCCGTACTTCCAGCATGCTTGGTTGCAGCATACCAATTTTTCTGACTTTGTGGCATTGAGCGGCGGATAATAGATGGTGATATCTTGAAGACGATTAATTGTTTCATGGAAGCTGCCATGATATGGAATAAAGAGGTATTTGGTAACATCTTTTACAGGAAGCAAAATATTTTAAATCGCATAGATGGCGTCCAAAGAGCTAATAGCAAGCGACCATCAATTTTTTAATGAATGTTGAGAAAGAGTTACTTGAGGAATATAACCAAGCTATTTGGATCGGGAAAGTCGTTTTGGCATCAAAAATCTCAAGCTGCAATGGTTCGTGGAAGGAAAGAAACACTAGGTATTACCGTAAAGTTGCACAAATTAGAAAGCATCGCTCACGAATCCGCATGCTCAAGAGAAATGATGGAACTTGGACAGATGATGAAAGTGAAATAAAGCTTATTATTCAACAACACTTTATGAATATCCATGCTAATACCTCGGGTACTATTGATAGGGCAACCTTTAAATCGCCACTCTTGATGAATCGAATTGCGTTTATTGAATCGGGAAGTGTGTGAAAGCGAGATTGCAACGGTTTGTTTTTGATATGGGATCGTACAAAGCTGCGGTCGGATGGTTTACCACCACTCTTCTATAAGCGTTGTTGGGATATTGTGGGGAATCGGTTGTCGCTTTGTTTCCATGGCCTTCCAGAGTGGGACTTTTCTGCTCGCATGAGCGAAATTGTTATCTCACTTATTCCCAAAAATGATCACCAGAGGTCGACTCTCCTTCCGGCCGATTGCCTTAGTAAATGTCATAATTAAAATAATTACCAAGGTTTTAGGTAATCGCTTGAGTCTTGTCATTGAAAAACTTGTTGACAAGACTCAAGCAGCCTTTATTCCGGGTAGAGGAACAACGGAAAATATTATTCTAGCACAGGAAATCATGCATTACATGCGGCACAAGAAGGAAGCAGGGGGTGATGATGGTTAAGGTAGACCTAGAAAAAGCTTATGATCTTGTTGAGTGGGGTTTCCTCCATCAGCTTCTTATATCATCCGGGTTCAATCGGAAGCTCTGTGAGCTTATTATGCCTTCGCATGACATCGGCCGGTGTCCCTATTGTGGAATGAGGAGCGTTTGCCATCCTTCAAACCGAAGCGTGGGCTAAGGCAGGGTGATCCGATTGCTCCGCATACTATTTGTTTTAGTGATGCAAGTCTTGAGTCAAAAAATTGAAGCTGCGATAGCGAGGGTCTTTGGAAGCCGATTAAACTCTCAAAAAATGGTCCACCGCTCTCCCACTTATTTTTTGCGGATGATATGCTTCGTTTGGAGAAGCGAGTGAGGTCAAGCGTTGGTAATGGATGCGGTTTTGGGAGACTTTTGTAACGTTCGGGGTATGAAGATCGGTGTGACAAAATCACAATTCCAGGCGTCGCCAAATGTGGAGTCTATTCAGCGAGAACTTATTCGCCAAGCACTTGAGATGCAACACACCTCCGACTTGGGGACTTACCTTGGGATGCCTCTTTTACAAGGCAGACTAAAAGTTTCGACATTCTCATTTCTAGTGAATAAAATGAAACGGAAACTTGCTTCATGGAGATCTCATACATTATCTCGTGCAGGTAGAGCCATTCTGATGCAAACATCTCTAGCCTCACAACCTTTCTACGCCATGAGACAATCAAATTACCGGCAACCATTATATCTCGGTGGAGAAGATTTGCGAGAGATTTTTATTGGGGGAGACTGGAGGAAAAAAGGACAATGCATTACATTGCGTGGAGTAAACTATGTGTGCCAAAGGAAGCAGGTGGGCTTGGCTTTAAAAATCTAACCGGGATGAATCGCGCTTTTTTGGCGAAGCTAGCCTGGCAGTATATGACGGATAAGCAAGCGTTGTGGGTTGATGCCCTCAAAGCTAAATACGGTGGTATTCATCAGCCTTTAAAGCAAGGAGCTCAATTATGTGGAGAAGTATTAAAAGTGGGGCAAGGATAATAGATGAGGAGGCGATACTATCGATGGTGTTCTCACTTGGAGAGGATAGTGTGAAGGGGCAATATACAGTACATTCGGGCTACCATCTTGGATTGCAACCGATGGCACAACATAGTGCAAATCCTATCTGGAAGGAAATTTGGGACTTAAAGGGTCCAACTCGAGGTAATCACTTTATTTGGTTATTGTGCCATGATGCATTACCGGTCACCACTCGACTATACCGATGCCAAGTGGTGGATTCGGATATTTGCGGGCTTTGTGGTAATGCTGAGGAGACATCCCTTCATGCACTTCGCGACTGTAGCTGGCCTAAAGCAATTTGGGAATTTTTTTTGGACCCTACTTGTACTAGAGATTTCTTTGCCGCGGAATCAACTAAGGACTGGGTTACTTTTTCGTTACATTACGCACGTGCCGCATGAGTCACGAGAGATGTAAGTATGTTTGGAGGAGATTGTCATGGCATTTGGGGTGGCGCAACAAGCGGATCTTTGGGGAGAGTGTAATCGCCGCCGCCTCATATCTTCATCGCTCGGATGGTGGAGCAGAACCGAAATATTAGATAGGCTTAGGCGCAGAAGGCAGTGACTTTTAGCTATTGAATAAAACAGATCATTTCATTAAAAAAAAAAAAAAAAAAAAAAAAAAAACATTATATATTTGGAAGTCTTTGGAAAGGCGTATAATGTCGCTGCTTGGCATAAGATAACTCAAACACTAGTAACATTTATTAGAATGATCTTATATATTATGTTAAACTAATTAACAAACAATTTCATAAAATAAATGTATCTTACTTTAAAACACTCTAATAAAGAATTGCCGTTGTACAGAGTATAATTCGTTTTCGTAAATAAAAAAAAACCATAGTAATAAAGAATTTGGTATAATCAAATGTATCTTGCCTTAACATTTATTTTTTAAGAAACATAAAAAAATTCAAATAGTAAATACAAATATCATTCAAACATGTAATAAATACGGGAATGTAATAAATACGGGAAGTTTCTAGGTAGAGACTCATATAGGGAAATTAGCGCGTAGGTGATTACGAACCGCGCGCTTTTATTCTGAGAAAAAGCTGTGGCCTAGAATTACCCACGTGGATGACTTCCTACAGGTGAGTCTTCATAATAGAATTTCTCAATAAATACTAACTAAGCCTTCCACACACCTGCCACGAAAAGTGGTGGTAAACATATTTTTCAACACAATTAATACAGGTATAAATAATATTCAAAGAATTTAGCTTTCAGACTACAGTAGTTTTATGGTGGTCCAGGACCATCATGTCATACTTTTTATCCAATAGAAATCCTTAAAAGAGGGGCAAATTTGTAAAAGCACGGTATTTATATTTTACACGTTGGGCTCTGTGTGTATTTTCTGAATTTTTATTGATCCTGAATCACCAAATCATACTTGATCCAGGACCAGCATAAAATTTCCGTTCAGACTAATACACTACCATCATATCTAGCCAATAATTATAATATACTACACATTAAAATAAATGAACAAGATTATATAGTTATGTAGTGGATGTATCAACCTCTATAGTTTTCATGCATATAATGTCAAGTTTCCCGATATAGATCAAGTTACAGCACTCCTTTGTTGAAAATAACAGAGTTTGACAACTGGTGGCAATGATTATTTTTTTTTTTTTTTTTTTTTTTAAGTCTTTAGACAGAAGAGATTGAAAGGTATGTTAAATAAAATCCATTTCTTCTAAAAAAAAAAAAAAAAAACCCATTGTTATAAATAGGAGAAGCCCATTGTTCACAAAATTTCATCCAAAATTCAAATCAATTTCAATCCAATAACGATAAATTAGAAAAATGAAGAAATCATCATCAGCTCTCATGTCATTCCTCCTCCTATTAAGTCTCCTTTTCTTATCTCCACTTATTTCTGTAGCCCAGACACCAAAATGCCATCCCCAAGACCAGAAGGTCATCCAAGAAATCCTAGCATCTTTCGGCATGAATTTTACAGGAGATTGCTGTGACTCTCGGGTGGGGGTTTCATGTACGTTTTTTCCTCCTTACAATCGTGTCACCGAGTTTCAAATCGGCGGTTCCAATATCTCCGGCCAAATTCCGGCTGCCATTGGCGACCTCTCCTATCTTGAATTCCTTGAGATTAGTAGCGCCCCAAACCTTACCGGAAACATCCCAACAGCCATCACTAAGCTCTCTAAACTTACAGGACTCGCCATCACTTTTACAGGTATTTCCGGCCCTATTCCTACTTTCCCTTTAAATCTCACCAACTTCACTTCTTTAGTATTAAGGAACAATGCTTTAACGGGTTCGATCCCTTCTCAGCTTCCCAGCTGGTTCCCTAACTTGAAAGGACTTGCGCTGGAAAACAACAAGTTTACAGGGACCATACCAGAATCTTTGGGAAACTTGTCCTGGTCGGCCGTTGATTCCGCAACACTTGATCTCTCCAATAACTCCTTTACCGGACCAGTTCCGAAATCGCTGGGTAATTTGGATCCGTATTACATAGATTTGTCAGGAAATAATTTCAATGGCGATGCATCGGCATTGTTTGGCATAAACAAGACAACCCAGTATTTGTATTTACATGGAAACCATTTCGCTTTTGATTTGTCAAAAGTGCAGTTCGCACCGACTTTGAAAGAAGTAAAATTGAGCTACAACAACATATTTGGGAGCCTCCCACAGCAAATGACACAGTTGCAATTATTGAGCAAGTTGGATGTGAGTCACAACATGCTCTGTGGTGAGATTCCGCAAGGGGGACTGCTTCAGTCTTTTAAAATTAATAGGTATTCTCACAATAAGTGTCTTTGTGGTGCTCCGTTGCCTCCTTGTATCAAGTAAACCACCACGGCCATGGCGGATAAGAGAAGAGGTTTCAGTTGTTTGATTATCAAATGAGAGACAATAATGTGTTTTTTTTTTTTTTTTTTTTTAAGTGGGGCAATAATGTTTGTTAAGATAAGATTTTTATTGAAAAGAGAAGATTGATGTTGTTTATTTTAAAGAGATTTTAAAGGTTAATGATGCAGGCACAAGAGTTTGTGACACAACGAGTGACATAACGGTGATCTGCATCATTGATTATAGGGGGAATGAGGGAGAAGGACAGAAATATTTCATCAATTGAGTAGAAGGGCGAGTTTTTAAACTTTTGTGATAAAGAAAAACTATTTATTCATTTGTCGAAATTCACTCAGTATTCAAATTCATTGTTTAAATTCATTAGAAATTCAATATCGAAATTCACTAATTTTCAAAATTCATTGTTGAGATTATTTGATTTTTGGGATTCATTATCAAAATTCAATCGTCGAAATTATTTGATTTTGGGATTCACTGGAAGATTCACCGATTTTGGGATTCATTTGTTTTCTTCTCGCTTATAAAAATTACGCGATTGTTCTTCTCCTATAAAAAATATGTAGTTGTCATGTTACTTAAAAATATTCCAGATTGTGTCCTTATCCCTAATTTTCCATTGATTATAATGAGTTTAAATTGATTATGAATATATCTAAAAAAATCAACGGTGCATATAACTGTTGTCTCTCGTTCTGGTACAACCGTTGCGTCTCTATCAATTTTTTTTAAAGTGTTGTGTCTCTATCATTACTCTTTAAAACTTCTTTAAAAGAATAATTGTAGTCATTTAATACACATAAAGAGAAACATTGACCGACGTAAATTATCAATCTAGCATGATGTTCAACAAGTAATTCATACAAAAACGAAAACAATAAATATGACTGAAAACTTATTGATTGAGGCGGGTGCAGCACTCTGTTCTTAAGACGTTTTTTGCCTTGATTATATGCATATAGTAATGGCAATCGTCTCACAAAATACAACAGTCATACCTTCTTCGAATTATTGTACTTTTTCGAATTATTATACTACAACCGATCATGTTCTGTAAATCACTTTTTGAGTCCAAATATAATAGTTGAATTCCAACAAATTTGAATAAAATATTGGATCCATTCAAACATATTATTTTCACAACGGAAAATGATAAAGACACAGAATTTCTGTGCCTTTGTCCCCCGAAAATTGAGATATATGGTCCAGAATTTTTATGTTATTTTTGTTTTTCTTATTAAAATTAAAATATGTGGTTATAAAGTGTTGTATAGATGATTTGTGTGGATAAGTGTTTATGCCTAAATCATCTTCCTTTCACAAACTATGCACACTTAATAAGTTCATTCAGTGTACTTTTGCAATGTAAACCTACGTGTATAGGCAACTGTTCAAGAAACTTCATGCACGTTTACATACTTGTAACAGTTTTCATGAACTTTGTTGTTAATCTAATACCTTTTTTTTTTTTCTTTTCTTTTTTCGAAACGAAATGCACACGCACCAGCACAAATCGAACCGACGCAAATCAAGTAATTATATTAAAAGTTAAAAATCGACTATATTTCAACAACCAGGTATAAATGTTTTGTATATATATCACTATTCAAATGCTTATATGTTCATCCATACAACTGCCCACATAATGATCTTTCCCCAAAGGACATGTTGCATTTATGTTACAATTGGTATCTTTCGCATCTAATGAAAAAAGCCTTTGGTTCAATGAATTGAATTATTGACTTCAATTTAACTCAAAATATTCATGTATTGAACTTATTATTCACACGACTAACATCAGACATATGTGATATCAGTAAGGAAAATTTTACAAAAGGCTGAAACCGTTTGTAATAAAATGCATGAGTAAAATTCTACTCAACTTATTTATTACTTCAGAAAGGATATTTCGTTTCTTTTCCAAAACTATCAACCACTTATTATTATTAAATTTTCTGTAGAAAATCTTGGCCCAAAGCCCCAAACCCATATAAGAATAGGGGTCTCATCCCCAAAACCTAGGTTGTGAGGTGAGGGAAGTCCATATCTTAATATAGTGGGTGAAACAACCACGAGTTCCCAATGTGGGACACTTTAACACGCCCCCATATAAGAGGAGGGGCCTCATCCCAAAACCTAGGTTGTGAGGTGAGGGAAGTCCATATCTTAATATAGTGGGTGAAACAACCACAAGTTCCCAAATGTGGGACACTTTAACACGCCCCCTCAAGTGTGGGCCGGGCACACAAGGCGAACAAATAGGCCCAACACTTGCACAATAAAGGGTGGCTCTGATACCATGTAGAAAATCTTGGCCCAAACCCATATAAGAGGAGGTGCCTCATCCCCAAAACCTAGGTTGTGAGGTGAGGGAAGTCCATATCTTAATATGGTTGGTGAAACAACCACAATGATGATATATAGGCCCACTGGGTCGAATTATTCATAATTGGGCCGGGTCCAGTATAAAGATAGACGGGCCGGTAAAGCAGGACTACACCAGCGCGCCGACGAGATCATACTCGCAGGCGAGAACAAACCGAAGGAGCAGGACTCCACCACGATCTGAGCAGAAGAGTATCTGGACAGAACAATCGGCTGTGCATGACGAAGACCAAGTCGAGAATGACTCAGCGCTGCAGGCGTGGGTAGACCCCACATTCTACCCACGTCTGGTAATGTCCAAAGATAACTGATCATAACTTCCCATTACGTCAGGGAAGAGATTCACGATCTACAACTATAAAAGGAACACCCTGAACTACGAGGGGGACTTGATTCCGATTCCACACTTGAATTGGATACGTAAGCAGCTCTCTCCAGGAGTTCAGTCCAAACTTATACACAAATCTCATTGTTCTTGTATTATTTTCCTAACTCGAATCATCCAATCACCCGATTGTAATATTGAGCAACATCACACAAGTTCCAAATGTGGGAGACTTTAGCATTTTCCTTTTTATTTCGGTGTGCAGCATAATATTTACCATTCAAAATGTATCGGTGCATGTTGATTAGAACATGGACTTATGCACAATGTTAAATAACAAAACAATTATTCAAAAATGATTGGAGGTGACCCGAATAGGTCCACGTGTCAAGCGTATACGGAATGGATCAGCAGGACAGGATAGAGCCATATCTGACCTGGAGGTCACTACGACCAGGTGGACCAGGCAACTGGGAAAGATCCCTGATCAGGCCAGGGCAGGTCCCTGGCCAGAGGAAGCAGACAGACCAGACAAGGGCAGGCCCCTGATCAGAGGAAGCGGATCGGGGATATTCGCCTCTATGATAAAAAGCAATTATGTGTAAACGTGAGACGTGAGAGGTTACATAACCGCCCATTAACTCCAGTATCATGGATAACCGCCTGAACTACGGTTGGACTTGATTCCAAATATATTTTTGGATACGTAGGCAGCTTATTCTTTAAGTTCAGTCCATTGATAATCAACAACTACTCTTTATTCAATCCTAGAGCAAAAAAGACCCAATAGTTTTTACCCGTTTCATCTTGAGTTCGATCATTGGCGCTAGAAGGAGGGTTAATTTTGTTTCTAGTGACAAATTAACAGAGTAGTGAACATGAAATCTAAGAAAACTCAACAAGGGAAGGACCTAGCAGGCACCTCGCACAATCCAGAAAATATGGATCAAGATCAAGAATGAAATCCAGAGAAACAACCAGAAGATCAACCAAATCCTAAAGATTTGGCGAAACAACTCTTAGTAGATGCTTTGAAGACAATGGGAGATCAAGATTTCCAGGTTCTTTTCGAAAGTGTGAGAAAGGGGAAGGAAAAGGTAGAAACTCTTGGAGAAGAAAGACAGTTATCACCAGAAAACAGGGATGGTCACAGGGAAGTTGCAGAATCCAGTTGCCGAGTTATTAAGAGTGTTAAGGGCTAATTTATAGTGATTTTTACATATATTTTCTATATCAATTTCCCCTACATTCGTATGATTTTCATAGATTTCAAGCTTTATATTGAAATATTGAGTAAATGATGTTTTTAATAGTTAAATTGCAAAACGTGACGAATTATGTGCTTAAATCATGATTTTATATTATTTTGGAAATATGTTACACTTTGGTATGTTTTGATCCTTGTGTAGATACTCATTGATGATGGAAAAGATGATCCTAAAGAGCTAATTTCGAGATGAGAGAGGATCAATCAAAGATATGGAAGAATAAAAGAGATAAGGAAAGAAATCAATGAAGATAAAGATGGAAATATCAAGATTTCGACAGTGGACTGGCGTCCAAATAAGGTGGACGAGCGTCCAGATCAGAACTGGCGTTTAACAATCTGAACGAGCGTTCAAAGGCATAAAATCAGAACAGAGAGTTCAGACGCTGTCCAAACGGGCGTCCGGTTATTTAAACGGGCATCCACATATTCAGACGGGCGTCCGCCGCCGTTTTTGCTGAAACCGACTTAGGTTACTGTAGCAGCCGACTTAGTTTTCTATTTAAAGCACAGCAGCCCCAAACCCTAAATTCATTCAGAAATTTCTTCACATCAAAAGAGAGGCCAAGAAACCGCGCTTGAGATTTGAAGGCCGGTCACCCGAGCCTTGTGCTCGGGTGAACCGAGGTTAGATTAGGAGTAGTTTAGATGCTTTTCGTTTTCCGTTCATGGATCAATCCTTGTTCAAAACTATGTGAGTTCTTTTTGATTAATTCAATTCCAGTTTTTCTTCATGATTGTTGATTTATTTTGTATCTTTCTTTGTGCTTATGAGGCCATGAGAATAGATTGAAAGATCTGTTTTCTATTGATGTTTATAATACGGAAGTTGCATAAACGTTAGATCACCATAGAAAGATAGGATTTTTAATCATTAATGATGACAAATTAATCGATTAATTATCTAGGTTGTTAGATTCTAAAATACGAGAGTTAACCTGAATCTACACCGAGTGTTGTATGGAAATCAGTTTCAACTTACGAGAGAGTAGAGATTGATAAATTGGATTTACTAAGGAATTAGGAATCCGTAGCTTGAGAATAAATTCACTAAGGAATTAGGGGTTTATTTCTCGTGAAAAGGTGAAACCACAAATCGAATTAGAATCATGAGATTAACTAGGATTGAGATCACATAGGTTTGTATATTGGTTGTTTGATCCCATGTCTTTAGTTTAGATTGTTTTATTTTGTTTTCTAGGTTAGATTTATTTGATTTGTTCTTTGTTTTTTTATGTCTCTTTCTTTCGTTTATTTCGTTTAAGAGTAACAATTTAGGAGATTAGTGAAATTAGATTCAACATCCCAATTCCCTGTGGATCGACCCTGTACTTACCCTACTATGCTATCAACTACCCGGTATTCGGCCGGTTAGGAGGTAGTTTTGCATGGTAGTATAGGTTTAATAAATTTTCTTTTGTTTTAATGATGCAAAATCTCCCCAACAAAGAGCAAAACTCGTCAAGCGGATGAGGCCGCAAGGGCTGAGTTGGACGCAATGCTAGAAGATGAAGAGGACGAGTTCCATCTGGCTTCATCTTTTGCAGAGCATATCGAAGCATACCCCTGTCCCAGAGGATTCAAGATACCTAAAATCAGTCCGTATGATGGAATAAAAGACCCGTATGATCATATGCATCAGTATATAGCGCATATGCAGTTATACAACGCCCCGGACGAAATGAAGTGCAAAGCTTTTCCAAAGACTTCTATCCGGAAAGGCTAGGGACTCATTTTAACAAGTTGCCGCCCGAGATCTATCACACGACTTTACGGTTTTGACAAAGAAATTCATGAGCATGTTTATCGCTGCAAGACCGTTCCAAAGAAACAGCACTCATTTGCTCACCATCAAGCAAAAGTCTGACGAAACGGTTCTACAGTTTATCAAAAGGTTTAATGCAAAATCAACCCAGGTGGCTGATGTAGACGATCGATTTCTGGTAGCCTCGTTCGTAGCAGGACTACGAGAGGGGAGGTTACATGCCAAATTAAATGGAAAAAACCCCAGAACTATGGAAGAATGCTTGGCAATTGCTTTCAAGCACTGTCAAGGTGAAGAAGCAAATCGTGCCAAGCGCGAGTTGGAAAAAGGAGATCATAGGAAAGGAAAGGCGGAAGAGAAATCTGACAAGAAGCGTAAATCGGTTTGGGATAGGGTGCAGGCACCCATAACCGACAGACTGGGCAAGAGAGGTGCTCTGCAGGGCAGAGACCTAATCCCGTTGAATAGATCACGGGAACAAGTTCTGGCTATCATGGAACGCAAAGGCATAACGAGAACTCCATTCCCCGTGAAAGGGCCCAGGGAGAAGCGAGATCAGACCAAATTCTATAAATTCCACCAGGATGTGGGCCATCACACAGAGTCATGCAGAGAATTGATCAGGGACATAGATGCAGCCGTTATGGAAGGAAGACTCGATGAGGTAGTTGACAGATCTCGTAACGAAGAGCCTAGAGGGCGCAGAGAGTTCAGGAGAGGAACACATCAGAACGAAAGGAACAGAAACAACGAACAGAGAAGGCCAAGAAATCCATCCCCAGATCAGGACGGTCAGATCGATAACCGTACAGTAAATTCTATTAACACGATCATGGGAGGTCCCAGGCGGACAGATCAGGAGAAGGAAGTGCAGACAGCAGATCACATGGATCAGAATAAGAATTCTGGTAAACGTCAGAAGGTATCATGGGAAGTAAGGTATGGACCAGATGACCCATTACCACTGGTCATCAACAATGAAGGGCTGGTCATCGAGGCCGTAATCAATAAGAACTAGGTAAAAAGGATTTGTGTTGATTCAGGAAGCGCTGTAAACATCCTATATTACAGGGCATTCCAGGCCATGAAATTGAAAGACTCAAGCTTAATTCCGGTATCCACCCCTCTATCCGCCAGTTTTCCTTGATTTCACTACAAACTTGACTTTTCCTCACTTTCATTCAACTTCCGTGCCACGAACACGTCTCTCATCCCAAAACACCGCCTTCCGGGCTCTCGAGTCACCTAAGTCCTGCAATAAACACACTAACAAAACACCACGCGTAATTCCGCAAGACAAAAGTGCTCGGAAAAGAGTCAAATATCTTTAAAAAGGCAAATTTTACTATCGATATGACAGTTTAACTCCCCGTGCGTATAACTCTCGATATTACTCTCAAACAGGCCTAGAACTACCCAAAACATGCCAATAATGATAAACGGGGGTTAAACTGCACACCAAAGTACAGTGAAGTTGACTCCCATCAGGGGGCCGAAATCAAAGCGGCACGAGGCGTCACCATTCTATCACGTGCTTGTGTCAACAGTAGAGGCCGTGGGGTCGGTTGTCACCTTCCCTGCTCCTATTCGTTATTTTGAAAATTAGGTAGTTTCATTAGGATTTTTAGAATCTCCTTTTCAATCCGGAAAAATAATAGATCATGAATATTTAAATTAATCCTTCCACTAGTTCATCGGTTTCAAATACCGTCTAACTAGTGTCACTTATTCACAACTTTCCAATTTCTCGGATTTATAAATTCTTTGTGTAGACACTACGCTATTAAAATTCACCAAGAACTTTATAATCCTAATACATTAGGACTTTATGAATTTTCTAATAATTCGAAAAACAATAAATCACAAAATTCGAAGCACCCACTAGTTTATCGGTTCCATATACCGTCTAACTAGTGACACTATATTCATGATTTTCCAATTTATCAATTATTTAGAAATATTTCGTGTAGACACTACACAATTAAAATTCCCGTAGAATTTTATAGTCCTAATTTTGTTATGATAAAAATTTAGGATCTCAGATTTTTTTTCAATTAATCGAAAACAATAAATCATTAAAAGCATTCACCAACTTATCGGTTCCAAATACCGTCTGGTTGGCGTCCAATTTTTCATGATTTTCCAATTTTTGATTATCAAAATTCTAATTTATGTAGCCACTACACAACCCAAACCCTGAAGGATTCATAATTTCAAATTATGTTTATCATGTGAATTTTATATCCCAATAAAATTCTGTTTCCTTTAATTAAATTAAATTTATTATTAATCTAAATTAATTATCGTGTTAATACATGTCTAATTAATTCCAAAATTAATTTTCTACATGTATGCATATGCTAGGAGTGGAATTTATGAATATTATTCATGGCATGGTTATATCACATAAATAATCACAAGAGAAAAAAAATACGAAAAATAAACCACTGAGATTGCTCGTTGGTACCATCGTATCTAATCTATTAAATAAACTAAATAAATAAATAAACCCTACGTTCATAAGGTTTACTAATATCTAATTAAATCCTGCCGCCGCTCTCTGTATATTAATTTTCTGGCCGAAATCTTCATCAATTTGTCTCATAGCCGGACTAGTAGAAAGTATCTCCTTCCTTCCTGCAGACCCGAGTTCGATCCTTGCAAGCTGCGTTTTTTTTGTCATGCTGACTTCAGCATACGATCTCATCCCCTTGAATTTCCAGCGTGCAACACCAACACCAACAGCAACGAAGGAAAAAGAATAAGAAAAAACGATTTTTTTCACCCACAAAATTTGCAGCCAAGAATAATACAACAAATTATAAAATTTCCTACACCCGAAAAACGGGTTTACAATAGATCTAACGGGTAAACAATACCAACCAAATCCATCTCGTCAACCAAAACATTCAACCACGCATATATATAATAAACATATAAAATATGCAATTTTTTATTCAATTCCACTCCTTATTAATTAATTATGCAATCAAGATAGCAAAATCGCTTTAACCTGGCTCTGATACCACATGCTGGATATACAGAAACCGAATCTGGATCCGATCCGTAATTGGATCGTCAGATCTGATTCACAGCACTGATCGAGACACTCGATCATGCACAACGGAAGCTACGAATTAAATTCGCATGCGATTTTACCACGATTTTAATTCACATAATAAATTAATTAACTACAAGTTAGTTGAAGAATTACCCAACAGAAGAATGAGGTGAAATCGACAAAAGGGAGAAGCCGCAGTCTTCCGGATTGTATTTTCAAGCGACGACTGGTGGACGTCGAACCTCGTAGTAGAACCTCCTTGAATATGCTCCCAGAAAACCCTAGGTTTTTTTTCTCCCCGAGAAATTAACTTTTCTCTTCTTTTTCAAAAAAGGTGCGTCCCTTTTTTCCAATATGCGTTGGTTTTTCTGGTTAAATTTTGTGTTGGGAGAAACTCTCTTTTTAATAGGAAAATAAAGTTTATCTTTAACACACAAATTTATCTTTTCCTTTTAGGAAAATAAAAACTTTATCCATTAGGAAAACAAATTTCCTATTTATCTAATAAGAAAACTAATTTCTTATTTATAATTATTTAACACATAAATAATTATATTATCCACATTATAATTAATCCCAAAACCAAATAAAAGTGGCACCATTTTTTTATGTCAATTAGGATAATAGAAAATATATTTTCTATTTTATATATTATTTACCAAATAAATAATATTCGCATATTCATTAAATAGACCAACTATTTAATTTATTCTCGAGGTTCCACAAAACGAGAAAACACTCGCGTGTTAGGAGCCAACCCGGAGACCATGGACTTATAACCAATAGCTACAATAAATTGAATAAAATATTCATCAAACATAATATTTCTACTCAACTTATTAATTTCGGAATTACGCCACCATAAATCCGAAACTGAACTCCATCGATTATAGATATAACTTATTCTCAGAAAGTCGAGTCAATAAGTGTCCATTGATAAAATCATTACATATAGAGCAACCCTCCATAGACTATCCGTAACGATGCGGGATTATTTCCGTAAACCTTCTTCATTACATCTTATCCTTATTTACCATTAACCCACTAGTGATCAATTAGTTCATAACCAATACGAACTCGGCCGATCGATTAGTTTCTAGGATCAACAAATAAGGGGATTGTCTTTCTACTTCCCGCGGGAAGTAATGGATTCCATATCTGTGAGACACACACTTTTCACTCATTCCAGAATAGTGTTAACGTGAAAGTGATTCGGACGGCGCCTCTTAGCGATCCTTAACGAACACATCAAACCCTATATTGAAACAAGTAGGTGTATGCAATCACTTCAGGATTAAGGTTAATCCATATATGATCATCTTGTGATTTAATAAGATTTCTCAATCACCGAATTATATGAGAAATGCAGATTAAATCGGTCCAGTCCTATATGACTACATCATATATAAATGCCCCACTTAGACAACCAATGTCGACGGTCCGAATAAGACGGTCACACCATAAAGTTTTCTGGGCGCATTAATGGTGGTTTAATCAATAGACCACATACTTTGATTAAGTTCACCACGGACTAACAGTTTAAGTGTATCACCATAAACTTAATTCTCAAAGTGTGACACACACTAAGTTATATGGCTACATATGATACAATTTGGGGTTTCCAGCAGTGTATTAAATATAAGCACGAAGCAAATAATAAGATGATAATAAATCCATCATTTATTATTATAAAAACAATTACGAAAATTGTCTTTCGAGAGCTACTTCCAACACATACAAGCCTTTGGATTTCTTAGCTGATCCAATCCGCATCCCAAGTTTCAAAAAATGGATACTTTTTATGGGACATAGGTAGTATTATGTTAAACAAAATAACAATTTCATAAAAATAAATGTGTCTTACTTTAAAACACAGTAATAAAGAATTATTGTGGCACAAGTATCTGGGTTCGAATCTTAATGGAGATAAAAGTGTGCGTACGTCTATTTCTGTAAAAAAAACCATAGTAAAAACGAATTTGATAAATCAAATGTATCTTGCCTTAACTTTTTTTTTAAAGAAACATATAAAAAAATTCAAATAATAATAAATACAAATATCATTCAAACATGTACTAAATGTTATGTTAACTAGGCCTTCCACGCACCTGCCACGAAAAGTGGTCGTAAACATATTTTTCAAAACTATTATTACGGGGTATACTATTCACCCATATAATGACAAGTTTCCCTGTATACATCAAGTTGCAGCACTCCTTTGTTGAGAAGTATGTGAAATTATTGTATAGTATTTTCATTTACATCGAAATAACGGATAAATAAATCTTAAACCATATTTTAAAAAATAAAAAACGCCACATCGATGCATTCCGGATGCCACGGATGCACCTTCCCGAAAAGTAAAGAGTTTCACAAGTGGCAGCAAAAGAGATTTTTTTCTTAGTTTTTTTTTTAGTCTTTAGATATGTGAGATTGAAAGGAATGTAAAAATGAAATCCATTCTTATAAATAGGAGAAGCCCATTGTTCACAAAATTTCATCCAAAACTAAAATCAATTTCAATCCAATAACGATAAATTAGAAAATGAAGAAATCATCATCATCTCTCATTTCATTCCTCCTCCTCCAATTATGTCTCCTTTTCTTATTATCTCCATTGATGATCTGTGCAGCAGCAGCCCAGAAACCAAAATGCCATCCCAAAGACCAAATAGCCATCCAACAAATCCAAGCATCTTTTGGCATCAATTTTACAGGAGATTGCTGTGACTGGGTGCCGGTTGTTTCATGTACGTTTTTTCCTCCTTACAATCGTGTCACGAGTTTTCAATTCGTCGGCGGTTCCAATTTCTCCGGCCAAATTCCGGCTGCCATTGGCGACCTCTCCTATCTTAAATACCTTGCGTTTGGTAACGTCCCAAACCTTACCGGAAACATCCCACCGGCCATTACTAAGCTCTCTAAACTCTCACAACTCTCCATCGTTTCTACAGGTATTTCCGGCCCTATTCCTACTTTTCCTGTAAATCTCACCAACTTCAGTTTATTACAATTATCTGACAATGCTTTCACGGGTTCGATCCCTTCCGATCTTCCCAGCTGGTTCCCAAACTTGAATTCACTTGAGCTCCAAAACAACAAGCTTACAGGGACCATACCCGAATCTCTGGGAAACTTGACCATTGATTTCTCAACACTTCATCTGTCCCATAACTCTCTTACCGGACCAATTCCGAAATCACTGGGTAATTTGGATGTGGATGAAATAGATTTTTCAGGAAATAAATTCACTGGCGATGCATCCTTCCTGTTTGGGGAAAACAAGACAACCGAGTATTTGAATATAGCTGGAAACAATTTCACTTTTGATTTGTCAAAAGTGCACATCACACCGAGAATGAGAGTATTAAACTTGAGCCACAACAACATATTTGGGAGCATCCCACAGGATTTGACACAGGCGCAATTTTTGCTGGAGTTGGATGTGAGTCACAACAAGCTCTGTGGTAAGATTCCGCAAGGGGTTCAAAAGTTTGAAATTTCCAGGTATTCTCACAATAAGTGTCTCTGTGGTGTTCCATTGCCTCCCTGTGTCAAATAAACCACGGCCACGGCGTACAAGTGATTTCACTTGCTTGATTATCAAATGAGAGCCAATAATGTGGTGAGGCCACCCTCACAAGTTTTTATCGCGAAAGCCATTAAAAGGGAGGCTGAAAGACCTTCGACTAGCGTGGGGGATCGAAGAGTAGTAGTAAATTAGTAATGTCGGATTTGATATTTATTTGACATTGGCTTTGTCCACCTGCTATTTATTTGTATTCCTAGATGTATTGCCACGTTGGGTGTTTTTCTCATCCGTTTAAATAAAGATCTCCGATTCCTGAAAATCTCTCTCAGGATACAAGGGAGGTGTTTTATTCAAATAGTGACTTGTTTGAATCAAACTCGAGGACATTAATATTTGTTCTGATGATGCTGTAAACTATATAAATTTCGACTGCATACTTGTGCCTTTTATAGGCTGAATGTATCCCGTAAATGAATGGAGGTACTCTTTGCACGAAATGGTAGAATCATGTCAGTTCGGCCTAAAACATGCACGAACCCTGTTTCGTTGCGATAACATTACTTCGTACGGCAACTCGTATGCGAACGATAATTAAAATATTTACTTATGAAAAAAT
Organism: Gentiana macrophylla; assembly: GCA_026214975.1. Taxonomy (NCBI): domain Eukaryota; kingdom Viridiplantae; phylum Streptophyta; class Magnoliopsida; order Gentianales; family Gentianaceae; genus Gentiana; species Gentiana macrophylla. Next base: position 16,367,868 of record CM047810.1, read on the forward strand.
ATCTAACATTAATTTTGTGAGAGAAGCCCTATAAATACATTATTACATTATGCTAAGATATTAAAGACTATTTGTCCGAGACATTAAGGACAAAAATAATAACAAAAATACTATTTTACCCTTACCTAAAATAAAAAACAGGCATAAAAAAAGTTATAACTCCGCTTTCTCTCTCCCCGTATGCGTCTGATATCGGACTCTAAGCCTGAACCGTAACCACCGTCCCCTTTTGGGGTTGGCTTGGTGATGTTCTTAATGGAAATGGATGTCGAGTCTTCTAAAATGGACAAGAGTGCTTCTCCTCCTCCTTCATAGAAGGTTTATGCCACTGATGGTTGTAAGTTGCACAAACACTATCTCTTATGCCATCTCTTATATACACAACAATTATGAGATCAAAATAAGACAGCCATTGAACGTTCACGAACATGTTCAATTAATATACAAATGTCTCATAAATGTTGTGCATTTTGTCTATATGTTTGCTTCATATGCTCCACGAAAATTAATGCTAAATTGCCGACTTGGTAATGTTTTTTTAACGACCGGCAGAAAAAAAAAAATGAATTTTTGAATTTTAGGTCTTATTCTTCTATTCATAAGGACTTGACAAGAAAGGAAAAATAGTAAAATTGGTCCAAGAACTTTTGGGGTGATACCAAATACGATCTTATACGATTCCAATTTAGTATTTTTGGTCCTATAACTTAAATTATCTAAAAATTATGGACCTCATACGATTTTAATATAACAATTTTGGTCATATGAGACGTGTCTTGAAATTAAGACGTTTTTTAAGGACCAAAATTGATAAAGCGGAATCACATGAGACCAAAATTGATATCACCATAGTTATGGAACCAATTTTGCTAAATTAGAATTGTATAAGACCAAAATTGATATTCATCTTGTTTCAAAATATAAATCCATTTAGTTTTTTTTTTTTTTTTTTTGGCTTTGTCACATAGCTAGTATAAGGCTTTGTCCCATGATATAAGTTAATTCAGAATACCAATGAAATATTTATTGTATTATTCTTCATTTTACTCTTAATTTATCATCAATTTTAAAACTTCTTTACTACCTTACTAATATTACATTAATGATAGTCAAAATGATATTATTGACTTTTATTTTAAAATTATTGATACTTAACCACTTCCTTTAAGCTGTCTGAAAAGTATAAATAGACTTATATTTTGAGATGAGGTGAGTACTGTAACGCCCCGTTTCTGGATCCCGAGTTCTTATCCGGGAAAGAACGTTCGACATGTATATATAAAATTAAATCAATCTAACATTATATGTAAGCCTTTACGTCATCGTATCGAGTTAACCAAAATGGAAGCTAAAGAGATTCAGGTAAAACATACAAAGTTACTAGGATTTAAAGTGCCATCCAACTACATATAGGAAAAAGAATTTACAACAATGATACTTCAAGTCTTACATCGTACGATATCTTACAAAATAAATGTAGGCTTATCTTATAACATACTCCCTCCGTTTTTTTTAACTGTCACATTTGATATCCAGGTTCATCCAGAAAATGACCAACCTTAAGCTAAAAAGTGATCAGGTTAATCAAAAAAATTATATCAAATATGACAGTTAAAAAAAACGGAGGGAGTAGTTTTTGATTAAAGTCAAATGAAAGGACAAGAAGTTTCGAAAGTACACCCGGGGTTCGTATCTTAATTAGTCGGTTGATGATTTTAAACCCGAGGTTTGTTAGTTAGTTCAAGATTTAAAACCCGAGTTTCGTTAGTGACATCTTGATTTGAATCACAGAATTCGTTAGTGAGATCATGATTTCAAACATATGGTTCGTTAGTGAGTTTATGATTTAAAATCTAAGGTTCGTTGTTGAGTTTCCTGGATTCAAGTCCAGAGTTCGTTACTAAGCAGTGATTTCACTCCCGGGGTTTGTAGTTCAATCCTGAAGTTTGTTACTTAAAAACCACGTCGTCCCACAAAACGGCGACGACCTAATTAAAAAAAGCTGGCCTTTTTCCTCTTTCATTATTCTTCCTCTTCGACCTCCCCCGATTTTCTGCCAAAAATAATTGCTCTCCGCCGCTCTCCCTTCACCGGTGCTACCTTCCTCCACCGGAGCTCATCAATCGAAGGCAGCAGCAGCAGTTCGGCCGGCGTTCTCCTTCTCCTCATCCGGCAACCAACATTTTCCGGCAAGCACTTCCTCGGCCTTTTTATTTTTATTTTTTGATTCGAGAGAAATGTGAATATATGTCCACTTAGTCTATTTGAATGCTTTGGATGTGGAGATATTTAGATGATTCTTTCTTTGAGTACAGTTTGCTTTCGAATTTCTCCAATAAGTTTACCGAACTCTTTGCAGCTCGATCGGTGACTTATTTTTCTGTTTTTTTTTTTTTAAAATTATGAAGCTTGAATAGATTTTGCATGGAAGACTGTAATATAAATGTCGACTTTCACCTGTGATTTTGTTATAGATGGAGATTTTTTCGACTTCTTTGCCGTTTGCTAGTTTTTGTTTTTGTTTTTGTTTTTTTCAGCTCAAATAGATGTTGTGAACCCTTGGCGGCTCGGTTTGCTTTTTTTGTTTGTTTGTTTGGCTTGTTTGCTTGTGTCTGTTAGCTCTGTTAGCTCTACCTTTTGAAAGGGGTGTTTCTGTTTGTTTAGTTTGTCTAGTTTGTCTGTTGACATTTTTCTTATTGAATCTCATAGATGTTTTGGCCTTGAAAATTCAACAGTTTCTTGAATTTGTATTTGTAGTGCCCCCATTAGGATTTAGTTAACTTAGGTAGCACAAATGGGTAAGATTACTGCTTTAGGCAGCACAAATGGGTAGGATTTAGTGAACTTCCTTAGGTAGGACAAATGAGTAGTAAATTTGGTAAACAAAGGACTAAAGGAGTGATGCGAAACATGAGATGTGTCTTTATTCTCACTCCATTAGAAAGTAGTCCTGTTACTACATTCAGTATTGTGATGATTGTTCATTTAACCCTTCTTTTTTTGGACTCTTGCAACCATGCATCTTGATACCATAAAAGGTTTTTGGACTCATAAAGGTGATAGTTGATATGGAAAAAAAAGGAAAAAAAAAAAAACAGTAGTACATTCTTTATGCGTAAGTGATGTAATCTTTATTAACCTATACGAATTGGTTATGCAAATTGAAGGTACTCTTGATTTGCTTTTTGATACCCCTTGGGAAGTAATCCAAGTTGCTTTGGTTCGGGGAAAAAGAATATAATACCTGTTTGTATGGCAATCTATAACCATTAGTTCACTCTAGATGAAGCAATGGTTCTATTTGCTGCAGATTATATTGCCTGCTTAAGTGTTCGATAAGGTTTGTGTTGTAATTAATTAGCATTAATAAGAACATATAACTTGCTAATTAATTGGTCTGCTCAATCTGTGGTTGTTTTTGTCATAGCATGTTTATTCTAATTAAACATAGGAGAGGGATTGGAAAAAAATTTACAAACCACTATGTGATTCCTGAGTCCCCGACAGTCATGGGTGTGTAACTGTGTAAGTAAAGATTCTGTGTGATGTTGTGATTTTGATTTTGCTATGGATTTGGATATTATTGTCAAGATTCGTTGATTTTGTGTCGGATTTCTTTTGCTTCTTCCTTCTTTTTCACGGTCTCAGTCAAATCGGGTTTACCTTTTCCCTCCTTTTCATTTTTTGGCCAACTCGGATACGAATCGGTGAAACTCAACCGATTTGGGCCGATTTATTGTGTCGTTGTATTATATCGGATAACATCGGCCGATTTTTACCGATATGAATCCGATTCAAGTCTGTTACGAGATGAATTCGTTGTATTATATCGGATAAAATCAGGCATTTGTTCATCCATAGCAGTTGATGATGCTGGTCAAGGATAATGGGTCAGCCGATTGATGCAACCCACAGATGTATACACTATAATGGACTGGATTCCTAGGATCGTAGTCACTTATTTGTTTGTAAAAACTTATCTTACATGTGTGCACAGCTTAATTTCACTTAAGCAAACATTTTTCCTTTGCTATAAGAGTCAAGAGATTTGGTTTTGCTTCTCATTTTGATTCTTAGAGAAATGATGGCAAGACTAAATAGCATTTCTCAGAGAGTATAAAAAGTTAGCTTGGCATAACCAATTCAATGCTCTGGGATTTTGGCAACAAAAGAATAGAAGAATGAACATTTTATCCTTGTTATATTCTAAGTCAATTTCGCATTTAAATGGTATCTTGACGAAATTTGCAGGTGGTGTTGCTGACTTTTGAATGTGATATTACTATAAAAATTATTCTGTTTGTTAATTATGCTGTGTGGTTCCTTGTTATCTCTCTTCCCATACATAATAATGTTATTTTTTTATCTGTCACCCAAAAACCATTTGCTTTGGCTGAGATGAAAATTCCCCATTAGTTCATTTTGTTTTATAATATGGTGTCCGTTTTATTTTGTCTAGAATGCAACCATCAAAATAGAGGACTTTTATAAGTTGTTTTTATCGCTACTCTTATTATAGGAATGAACCGCTCAGGAGATGCAGGTGGTGTTAAGAGGAAAAGACCAGCAACTAATTCTGTGGTTGACGCTCTTGCTGAAGCCGACCGTGTAGTTTTAAACTTGATTAAGGATAGGAAAGATATGGGAATCTGGGCTAGAGATGTAAAGAGAGAATCAAAACTACCTGAAAATACTGTGAATAAATCCCTTAAGTTACTTCTGAATCAGAAACTAATCAAGGAAGTCGCAAACATCCAATATAAAGGAAAGAAGCATTACATGGCAGTTGAGTTTGAACCATCAAAGGAAATCTCTGGTGGTGTGTGGTATTCAGATGGAATGATTGATAAAGCACTTGTAGAAAATCTTAAAAACGTGGTATTAAGGGTTATTTGCTCGCAAAAGGTAGCTACTGTTGACGGACTTTGTGATTTTCTTAACAAGCACAAGGTGATAAAATTTGAGTGCTCTAAGCAACAAGTTGCTGAAATTTTGAATTCTATGGTTCTGGATAATCAAATCATGGAGGTTAAGAGCACTGGTTTAGGAGAATATAATTCTATTCCCGTTGGAGACTTATGTTATCGCGCATTAAGTCGCAATGCATTGGCTAAAGGACCTAAAATAGGGGCAATGGCTTCAATTCCTTGTGGTATGTGTTCTCGGATCAGCCAGTGCACACCTGATGGTATAATCTCCCCTGCTACTTGTGTGTATTATAAGAAATGGCTTGAATTTTGATGGCCTTGTTATTTTTTTTTGTCTTGCGGTTTAGCCAACTTATTATCGAAGGTATTAATCTTATTACCAGTGTATGAACTTTCGTATGGATAATCTTTACTTCTCAAGACATGTCAAAGATTGGGTTCCGTTATGCGTTTTTTTCTTCTTGATTTTTTTCTTTTTTAAAGGGTTTTTCTTCTTGATTCATGTCAAGAAGTTCTTTGCTCAATGTTTTTAACTGTTAGATGGAATATATAGGCCTGCATTAATGTTAAGCATTTGGAGTATATTTGTTCTAGTTTTGAATGAAAGTTTTGGAGTATATATCGGCCTGCATTAATGTCAAGAAGTTTTTTTTTTTAATATTTTTTTTGTGCAATTCAGAAAATTTAGATAAACACCGACTGGTTATGTCTTCTGGAAAGACTAGAGCATTGTCTAGCAGATATTTGGTTATATTGAGCTGCTTGTGCGTTGCTCATTCTCTTTAATGATCGGAGTAATACTACTGTCACAAACACTTTAGACGTAACGAGTGCCACAAGACATTTTCACGCTTTTGAATATGATAGGTTAAATCAGGAAAATGCTATATCCAAAACAAAACGGATACATTATTACACCCTTGATTATGATGGGATCTTCATGTATCAATGATTTCTATACCATAATCAATGGTGTGAGATGTGTTGCGTCCACTTTTATTTATTTATTTATTTTTGGATATATCATTAGTCTACATTGACTATTTTTTTTTTTTCTTTTTCTTTTGGATATATCATTAGTCTACATTGACTAATTTTACCCTTACTCTGCAAGGGTGAAAGAACAACGTTAAGAAAATTTCAATTAACAAACAAATGTTCCTCACGCTCAAATACAATATAACTTTAGAATAGGCTGGTTGATAATGTAGGCTTACCTCTCATTTTGGGCACGACATATTTTCAATTTTGAGCATTATTTGGCCCCATGTATACATAGAGCATGAAAAACATGGAAGAAGATTGAAAATACGCTACAGAGCTCGAATCAAAAGCAAATCTGAGTAACAAACCTGTTTGAGATTGAAGGAGAGCCGGAAAATACGTCTTCGGGGGAGAACTTACGGTTGCCGGAAAGCTCCTAATGCCGTCGGAAGTTGCTTGAGATGACCGGAGAATTCTTGCAATGTAAAACTCGGATTTTCGAAAAAGTGTTCATGTGTTAAACAATCCAGCCTTATATAGGGGACGAGTAAACAGTTGCAACGCTTCGACGCTCGAGAACAATGATGACACCTTACGGTTATCGAGACACGCTACCGCTTTGAAAGGACGCAGCCTTTCGCATCTCAGTAGAGGCTAATCATAATGACGCTTGTCAATATCCATGAAAACGCTTTGCATCCCGCCGTCCATGTGGATAAGACAACTATTCTCTATTTAGCCCGTTGCTATTCCTCCCAACATTGTTCAGCTCGTTCGCTATCTGACACGTCACTATTCAGCACGACCTTACTCAGTACGTCGCTATTTAGCCGGATTCAGCCCGCCACCATACAGCTCGGTCATCCGGCCCGAAGCTAGCCCATCTGCTTGCTACTATGCCCGACACTATCAGCCTATTCGCTGTTAAGCGCATTGCTATTTATGTCCAAAGCTATCAAGCCTATTCTCTATTAAACACGTCGCTATTGAGCCCGTCGCTATTGAGCATCTCGCTATTCAACACTTTGCTATTAAGCACCACGGCAAAAGGCTAAATCAAGTTGTTTACAACTTTACTCCCTGATTTTCATGTGCACCATGAATAGGTCAAGGAGTAAGGGGGCCATTGATACGCCAAGTCAAAATGAGCCCGTGAGTGATCCATTGAGCTCCTATTTATAGGCTCAAAAGACACTGGGTCCTCGGCCCACATGGTCCGCACCTTCATAAGCCGGCCCGGGCAATCATCCAACTCTCATATCGCCTTAGCGATATTTATCATGGCAATGCAAAAGAGCGTCGATCAGCTAAGCCTCTGACTCGCCCTTGACAGGCCGGCGAGGAGCATTGGTGGGCGGCCTGCTCGTCCCCAACATGACAGTCCGACCCGACTTGTACCAAGCCCGCTAAAACATGCAACTTGAGTTAAAGCTTGACAGTTACAACCGCTGGCAATCCACGCGCGGCGGTTATCTTGACACCCGCTCAATCAGAGCGCGCCACGCCAGCCATGTTTATTATTCATTTATCATTCTTGTAACTATTGTATCCTTCAGCCTATAAATAGCGCCACGATTCCCTGATAAAGGCCATGCTAAATTATAAAATTACAGTGAAACTCTGTCAATTTATCGATAGACTTAGCTTTCAATTGATTTCATTATTTTCTTCATTTGCCAGATAATCTTCACTTAAAACTAAAAAATATATTGTGATATTCTCAGCAATATGATAAAGAAAAACTAAAAAGGCACAAATAAAGAAATATTGATCTGCTGAGTCTTAATTGCTTGCTTCTATAATTGCTGCTTCATTTCTTGTCGTATTAGTTTGATCTCATAATGTTGTGCATTTTGCCTATATGTTTTGCTTCATATGCTCCTTGAAAATAAATGCTAAATTGCCGAATTGGTCATGTGTTTTTAACGACAGGCAGAAATAAGAATATATGTTCGAATTTTCGGTCTTATTCTTCCATTCACAAGGACTTGACAAGAAAGGAAAAATTGTAAAATTGGTCCAAAAACTTTTGGGGTGATACCAATCAGTGGCGGACGCAGGATCACCCATATTGGGTGAGAGGGCGATAATTCTAGAATTTTTTTGCTTATTCGAAAAAGTATACTAGTGTTTTTTTGTGAGTTTATTATTTGCTTCTCACCGATTCTATCGGTGCCCCACACCAAAAACAGATTCCACCGTTAGATTTTTCATTTATAGTGGATTTTTAAGTTAAGAATCGATTTTTCCAAGGTTGATTCTCACAATCGACTATTGAAAAACTGATTTTTGATTCAAGAATCGACTTTCTTAAAGTCTTTTTCCACCGGAGGGAAAAAAAATTACAACATGCTGTGTGATCAGATTCCACAATTAGAAATTTGGAATTACAACTTATTTCCACAATAAGCGCCTCTGTGCTTGTGTCAAAGTGACTCAAGTAAACCACGGCCATGGCATATAAGAGATTCCCCGGTTGCTTGATTATCAAATGAGAGAAAATTATTAATGTTATAAGATTTCTATTCAAAACCGAAGATTGATCCCGTTTATTTTAAAATAGTATTAGTTGCGTGAAATAAAGAGAATAATTGTATTCATTTAATAAACATAAATCGAAACATTGTATTAATTTCATTTATTCAATAAAAAAACTCATCGGAAGCTTATGCTTCTGCTGTGTATTTAAATTTTCCTCACGATATCAAAGCAATGTGGTGGTTTCGAGCTGTAACAATAGTGACATTTACCCATTTTCTTCCCTTTTAATTTTTTTTTAACTAGTTCAACCAAGACCGTAACAAACAATCTCTTTTATCTCTAAGTTGTTGCGATGTTCTTCATGTCCAAAATAAAAATAAGGGAAAAATGTGTCTGATTTTGTGGTGGTCTTAGAGCAAGTTTGGACCACCATATCATCAATTCTAAGAAATTCCTTTGGCGTTTTTTTCCCTAGAGGGAGGGGTCCATCTTAATCATAATAACTCCTATTGGTTGTGGTACACTAAGTAGGAATCGATTAATGACCAACCTAAAATTTGTGAAAATGCATTTTACCTTTTAGAATATGACTCATCCGAAATTTGCACTAACAACGAGTCATTATAACTAATACTTGATTTAATGTATTACTTTCGTCTTAAAATATAAATTTATTTTATTTTTTTATTTTGTCTCATAATATAGATCTATTTAAATAACCAAAGAAATATTTATTACATTTTTCTCTTTTTACCGCTAATTTATTATTTACCCACATATTTTTCACTACTCTGCATTAATAAAAGACAAATGTCAATTTAGATTTTTCATCAAAATTAATGACAAATAACCAGTTTGACCAAGTGTCTAAATTTGTGTGAAAAACACCAAATAGAGTTACTACAACATCCATCCAATGAAAATTATCACTCTAGAAAACCAATACATCATCATTTCCAAACATATTCATATCATAAGATTTAGTGTTGTATGTTAATTTTATATTCTAAAAGAGCATTGTATTTATTAGGAGTAGAATAATTGTTTTTTTTAATCTATATACATAACCAAAAAAATGGACTTTTTTTTAGGATGGACATGGGCGTAGTGTATTAAGTATAGGGTAGTGATATTGTCACAACAAAATGTGTATAACAAGTGTTACAACACATTTTTACATAATTCATTTTGATGTGGGACCTATTAATTCAGGAGAAATGTTTCTGCGACAAAATGTTCACAACAAATGTCATAACAAATTTTTAAACCATTGATTTTTTGAGACCCATATGATTCAATAGGTCCCACATAATTATCAATGACCCAAAAATACGTTATGTACAATGTTGTGGCTATTTTGTTATGTTATTATCACTACTAATTGATTTATCTGGATCCCAAAAAATCAATGGTGTAAAAGTTTATAGTGACACTTATTGTACATATTTTGTTGTGACATAAACATTTCTTTTGAGTACTCCCTCCGTCCCATATTATAAATCTTTTTGGTTTTTCCACATTATTAAAAAAGGTTAAAGGTTGTGAAGGGCGAGTTTTGATCTAAAATGAGGAAAAGACAAGAAAAAAAAGATAGTGGTTGAGAAGAATAATCGCGTGATGTTATTACTACATGTATTACTACATGTTGCTACAACCACATGTAGTAACACATGTAGTAACGTAATGCGTTTTCTTCTCAACAATTATTTTTTTCTTGTCTTTTTTTCCATTTTATATCTTATTTTGTCCTTATGGCCTCTGACCCCTTAAAAAAATCATAAATGAGTTACTTTTTAATATTTCAAGGCAAAATATTGTATTGTATTTTAACTGTGGCTTATAATATTTCATTGTTTAATGTAAAAGAAAAAAAAATACATTAATTTTGTACTGAAATATGAAAAAGACTTGATTTTGAGACACCATAAAAAATGTTAAAAAGACTTATACTACGGAAGGGATGGAGTACATACAATGGTGAGGTTCTTGTGTGGTGTCTCCACATGGTGTGGATACACGTATGGAGACATACATACCACATATTTTCATTCTGTTATTAAACTGTGTGGTTCTGATCATTTCACCCGTCATTACATCTCAAAATCTCTCTACATACAAGTATTTTCCAATACAATGGGGCGGATAACGAGATTATATAAATATAGATCAAGTTGCAGCACTAATTCGCTGAAAAGTACTGCATAGTTTCCATTCCACCACCTTTTGTCCTCATAAGGAACACACCCCCGAAGGATCTTCACAAGTGGCCAGGGGTGACTTTACCTTCAAGTTGGAGACGCGTCCGACCCTCTAAAATAAAAATATTATATATAAATAGTGGAGATTTTTTTTTATAAATATATATATGTGAAATTGACCCCCTTATTTTTATGAGAAATTAGGGATAAGGAAGCTACATAATTTTATAGGAGAAGCGATAAGAACAAGCAGTGAACAAACAAGAATCGAAAATCGGTGAATCCCAAAATCCCGAAATCGGTGAATTTTGAATTTCGAAAATGAATTTCGAATAATCAGAAAATCACAATTTCCTTTGTGAAGGGGGATTCCAACCACAGTGAGACCTGATTTTTGCCCAGAATATCGGCCAGTTCCTGCCTAAAGCTATCCTCATCCATCCTTGGATGTTTCTGTTGAATCTCACGTCTCTTTTTCTCCACGGAGCTGGACGATGCATTAATCTCTTCCCTAGGGACGTGCTTGGCATTGTCGGCGGCTTCCTTCTTGCCTCCGTCTGCATGTTTCTGTGCCATGAACGCCTCCGCTATAATTCTGGACATCAATTCGCGATCAACCACTGCCAATTGATCCACGATAACTTGATGTTCCGGAGCAAGACCTTGCTTCTCCTTCTGGGGATCTTCGTGGATAGGATGCAACACCGGATCCTTTGCTCATTGTGGATCCAGATACACGTGCTCGTTGATCTGCGAACCCTGTTGATCTGTGGTTTTGGAAGTAGTTTTCTTGGCGGTCTTATCCTTGGGAGGCATCGTGATCTTGGTGTGTACAACAATAGAAATACCCTCCTTCTAGCGCCAATGACGATGACGAATTATGTCACCTAGTTAAACCGAGTCTGAATGGATCTAGTGTTGAATACTCAAAACCCTAATGCCTCACTTCAACAAAAAAAAACCCTAATGCCTTAAGAACGTGATGGTTGGTTTTATGATTTGTGGCTGAGTCTAAGAACTTGCATTAGATTGCCTACGTATCCTGTAATTGTCCAGGAATCAAGTCTTACGTAGTTCCTGGAACATGGTATTTATAATGATAATGCATGCCATAACCCTAATATTAGGTCGGCTTAGGCTATTGTCATATTTAACCTTCGTGGGCCTTGCCCCTTACCCAAGTTATCACGCTAATAATGGGCTTTCGTAGCTGGTGCGGACTCTATCCTCTACTCCGACTTAACCGACTCACGGTGGTCGAGCTGGGACTCTCATCCTACACTGCTCAGATGTCGATCGTCGTAGCCCCGAGTCTGGGCATCGACATGCGCTCGTTGATACTTACTCATATAATCAGAACCAACTGGAAGACAACACGTGGAGGGTGAAACCTTGTATCGTCAACTGGTAAATCGTGCAAATATGGGCATACGAGGGGTATATACATGTTATGCATATTGGGACGTTCGAAGGATGCATTACATGTTTGATCTTCGCAAATTCAAAAATTGCTCTCAAACAAAGACTCAAAGCATGAAAAACACTGAAGAAGATTGAAAATACGCTATAAAGCTCGAATCAAAAGTAAATCTGAGTAACAAACATGTTTGGGATTGAACGAGAACCGGAAAATACGTGTTCAGGGGAGAACTTGTAGTTGCCGGAAAGATCCTAATGCCATCTTAAGTTGCTTGAGATGACCGGAGAATTCTTGCAATATAAAAATCGGATTTTCAAAAAGTGTTCAAGTGTTGAATGATCCAACCTTATATAGGGGACGAGTAAACGGTTGCGGTGCTTCGACGCTCGAGAACAATAATGACACCTTACGGTTATCAAGACACGCTACCGCTCTGAAAGGACGCAACCTTTCGCATCTTAGTAGGCTAGTCATAATGACGCTTGTCAATATTGAGGAAAACGCTCGCATCCCGCTAGTTGTCCACGTGTATACGACAACGATTCGCTATTTAACCCGTTGCTATTCCACCCAACACTGTTTAGCACATTCTTTATCTGGCACATCGCTATTCAGCTCGACCTTACTCAGTCCGATGCTATTTAGCCGGATTCAGCTAGCCACCATGCAGCTCGATCGCCATCGGCCCGAAGCTATTCCATTTGCTTGCTACTATGCCCAACTCTATCAACCTGTTCGCTGTTAAGCACGGTGCTATTATATTACTACGATCGACATCGACACATAGTTTGTCTTGCGGCGATGATTCAACGTTAATCATGTTAGATTACATCATGATCAATTTAGATTCGCTATGATCAACGGTGGAAATTATCGTTGTGACACTTATTGTGACACAAACCATTGCAGCAGACTAATCATCGTGCACGTAAAATTACTCATGTATATATATAGATCAAGTTGCAGCACTAATTCGCTGAAAAGTACATGGTTTCCATTCCACCATCTTCGTCCTCATAAGAACACACACCCGAAGGATCTTCACAAGTGGCAGCCATATATATATATATATATATATATATATATATATATATATATATATATATATTCATTGTTTAATCTTTTTAGACATGTGAAATTGAAAGGTATGTGCAATTGAAAGGTATAAATAAGACAACCCAATCTTCACTAAATTTCATCTAAAAACCTAATCCATTTCCATCCAATAATCATAAAAAAAAAAAAAAAATGAAGAACTCATCAGCTCTCATTTCATTCCTCCTCGTATTATGTCTCCTTTTCTTATTATCTCCACTGATGATCTCTGCAGCAGCCCAGAAACCAAAATGCCATCCCAAAGATCAAAAAGCCATCCAACAAATCCAAGCATCTTTTGGCATCAATTTTACAGGAGATTGCTGTGACTGGGAGTTTGTTACATGTAAGAATTTCACAACTTACAGCCGTGTCGATACTCTTCAAGTCTCCAATTCCAATATCTCCGGCCAAATTCCGGCTGCAATTGGTGACCTCTCCTATCTTGATTTTATTTCGTTTATTAACATCCCAAACCTTACCGGAAACATCCCACCAGCCATTACCAAGCTCTCTAAACTTGCTGCAATCACCATCACTAATACAAGTATTTCCGGCCCCATTCCTACTTTTCCTGTAAATCTCACCAACTTCCTTGTTTTAGAATTATCTTACAATGCTTTAACGGGTTCGATCCCTTCTGAGCTTCCAAGCTGGTTCCCTAACTTGAAATCACTTGAGCTTCAAAACAACAAGCTTACCGGGACCATACCGGAATCTTTGGGAAACTTGACCATTTATTTCTCAAGACTTGATCTGTCCCACAACTCTCTTACCGGACCGATTCCGAAATCCCTAGGTAATTTGGATCCGTATTACATTAATTTGTCAGGTAATAAATTCAGCGGCGATGCATCCTTCTTGTTTGGGGATATCAAGACAACCCTGTATTTGTATTTAGATAGAAACAATTTCACTTTTGATTTGTCAAATGTGGTTGTTTCAACTAGTTTGCAAAATTTGACATTGAGCCACAACAACATATTTGGAAGCCTCCCACAGGATTTGACACAGTTGGATCTTTTGGAGGAGTTGGATGTGAGTTACAACAGTCTCTGTGGTAAGATTCCGCAAGGGGGACGGCTTCAGAAATTCGGAATTTCAACGTATTTTCACAACAAGTGTCTCTGTGGTGTTCCATTACCTGCTTGTGTCAAGTAAACAACGACCATGGCGTATAAGGGATTTCAGTTGCTTAATTATCAAATGAGAGAGAATAATAATTAATGTTTGTTAAAATAAGATTTCTATTCAAAAGAGAAGATTGATGTTGTTTATTATGAAATAGTATTCGTCGTGTGAACTAAAGAGAATAATTGTACTCAGTTTATTCATTTATTAAATTAAGAGAAAAATTGTATTAATTATATTTATTCAATTAAAAAACTCTTCTTTTTCAGAAAAGGGCAGCATATATTAACTCAAACTAAGTCCGTAATAACGGCAAAAATTATATAATGAGGGGGATTAACACCTCAAGCAATACGATGACTTAAGTGGCGTAAATGTTTACGCCTATTTAACAAATAATCGTCGGAAAATTCGATTCGAAGCCGTAACAACAATGAACACTTACCCTTTTTAACATTTTAAACAAGCATGAATAAGAAGAAGAAAAAGCCTCTTCAAAAACATATACTTCCACTATGTATTTCAATTTTTTTCATAGTATCAAAGCAATGTGGGCGATTCCGAGCCGTAACAACAATGAACACTTACCCATTTTTTCTTCCATTTTAATTTTTTTAAGTGGTTCAAGCATGACCATAACAGACAATCTTTTTTATCTCTTTGTTGTTGTGTTGTTCTTCACGTCCAAAATAATAATAAGAGGAAAATGCATTTTACTCCTTAAATTATGACTCGTCCAAAATTTGCACTAATAAATTATTATTTGTTTAATTTACAGCCTTAAATTATACTTATGTCTATTGATTGCTCCGTTTTACAACACTATAGTAATAAGTTCTATTAATTTAAAAGCTTAGATTATATCTTATGTTCAACTACATCCTCAAACTTGTAATTGTTTAATTTATAACCTTAAATTATTATTTTGCTTGATTTTCAACACTTGCCTCTTATTTAGCGTCATTGTATGTTCTCATGGTTTTACTTTCTTTCCCAAATTGAGTCTTGACATATGCACAAAAATTTTGTGGGAAATTAGGGATAATGACACAATCTGAAATATTATTAAGCAACAGGACAACTACATATTTTTTATAGGGAGAAGACACATTGCATAATTTTTATAGCGAGAAGACAAACAGTGAATCCGAAAATCGGTGAATCTCCCTAGTGAATCCCGAAATCGGTGAATTTCGATAGTGAATTTTGATGATGAATCCCGACAATAAATTTTGAAAATTAGTGAATTTCGACAATGAATTTCGGCGATGAATTTAAATAAGTGAATTCGAACACAAGTGAATTTCGATAGTGGATAAATAGTTTTGTCCTTTATGCAAAAGTTTCAAAAAGATCATCCTTCTACTCAATTGATGAAATATTTTTGTCCTTCTCCCTCATTCCCCAAAAATTTTGCGCTAACTGTCTGGCCTCAACCTTAGTTTTCGTTACGAATATCCAACTATACCTATTATAATCATCTACAACAATCGGGGCGGCTTTACATTGGGAGTTCCTGGTGCGGTCGACACCCTAAAATAAAAATATTATCTATATATAGTAGAGATTTTTTATATAAACCCATATATATATATATATATATATATATATATATGTGAAATTGATCCCCTTATTTATATATATTGACCCTCTATTTTTATCTATTTTCCCACTATTACATGTATATAATTGAATATGTAAATATATACTCCTATGTGATATGAAAAAAATTGACAAATTTCTAACCCTTATTTCGAAAATCCTACAGCCGTCCCTGACAACAATGAGGAATTTTTTTGTGTGCATGAATGGATAGTGTTTTATAAGGTCCTCATATATCAAAATGAACTAGATCAAAATATTCATCAACAGAAATGGCGCTCAAAGGAAATTTATTTCTTTTCTGTTTTACAACGTAACAAGTTACACTGACATAGTTTTCAGGAACATTTATTGACTTATCATAGGATTATAACATTTTAAGCCTCTGATCAGATAGATGACCTAGTCTAAAGTGCCAGGTCATGGACTTGTCTTGAGTGTCAACAATGTTGTCATTTGAGCATAAATTCGTGTCAGTCTTCACATGATTGCATTCAATAGTCTTCAAAATATAGAGATTATTCTGTTGGAGAAAAGGTCCATTGATGGTTATACTCTTAGTGGCCATAAAACATGGTTTAGTGGCCTTAACTTATACTCAGTGGTTACAAGTGGTAGTAGTGGCCATTATTGAGAGTTAGTGGCCATTAGTGGGGAATTTTCTAATACTGTATAGTTTTCT
The DNA here is from genome assembly GCA_026214975.1 of Gentiana macrophylla. Lineage (NCBI taxonomy): Eukaryota > Viridiplantae > Streptophyta > Magnoliopsida > Gentianales > Gentianaceae > Gentiana > Gentiana macrophylla. The sequence continues at coordinate 16,384,389 of CM047810.1, forward strand.
ACTACTATATAAAATCCTTTGCTAAGAATGTTTTACATAAGATGTTTTAGTACTACAAAATACATCTCATATAGAGGAGTAGTATGCATTTTTGTTGAAGAGAATGTCGGGACACCTGAAGAGTTCGCCGTATGTTCGAAGTTTGAAGTGTCACTACATCGAACATGTAAACCGTTGTTTTATGGGAGACAATTGCTAGCACAGTGGGCACTATACCGGAGCAAGTCTTAAGGATAGAGTGTTCGCACTCGCCTCGGTTTGTGTATTTTATTTTGCATTATTTTGTGTGTTGTAATTTTACTCTTGAATTGTTTTTTATCACATATTGTGCCAGGAGACTAACAATCTTAAGACAAATTTTCTCCTTAAAGAGCCAGTGAGACTGGCTTTAAAACATGCTTACATGTTTGGATAATATTGCATGTGACACTATGACTAGGACTTGCAAGTTTCAAATTCGGTCGTCCATTGAGGAACATGATGTTGCTACCAAATTTGAAGTTTGATCCTAATCACAAGTGTCAAGTATGTGCTGAAGCCATGTTGGCTAACTCTCCGGTTTACCGGTAGAAAGGAACACGGAACCTCAAGATTCATGCGAACGAGGTGATAAAAGTATTATGTTACTTTTATTGAGTATAGCACAAAACATTATGATGTTTAAATGCTAAAAAGCGAAGATAAGGCTCGTGATGCCTTGAGAGTTATTAGAATGAAGGTGCAAATAAATATAACAGACAGATGAGATGTATCCGTAGTAATTGTGGCGGTGGATATGATGTATTGTTTCATGAGTCTTGTAGTAGGCCCGGCATCATTCATCAAACAACTACACCATACACACGTAAGTCAAACGGCATTGCTAAACGCAATAACTGAACTCTTTAAGAGATGATGGATGCTATGTTGTTAAGTTCCGGTTTACCTCAGAGCTTGTGAGGGAAGTTGTCCTCTCAGAAAAATTCATTCTGAACAAGATCCCTTCAAAGAAGAAGGATGATACCACGTATGAGTTGTGGAAAGGCCCGTCTTGCTACAAATTCTTGGAAATGTGGGGGTGTTTGGCTGTATATTCATCGGATATACTCTCAAGAGTAGTTTCTATTGGTTTTTGGTGCATAATACTAACATCTGTGATGTACATGATGATGTCATCATTGAGTCTATGATTGTTGTATAAGGAAACGGATAAATCAAGCATGAGTAAGTGGACATATGAGTCTGAAGAAGAAGTGATCCTCAAGAACTTGAGGAACCAAATCGTTGTAAGAGGGCTAGGACTTGGAAGTCTTTTGGTCCTAATTTTCTGACCTATATGGTAGATAACGAACCCAGGACATATGCTGAGGCAATGTCAATTCCAGAAGCTCCTTTCTGGAAAGAAGCTATAAATATAGAAATAGAATCCATCACGCAAGATCACACTTGGGAATTGGTTGGTCTTCCACCGGGAAATAAACACTCGAGTGCAAGTGGATCTTCAAGAAGAAGTTAAAGGTGAGTTATTGATAATTGTAAGACATTATTGGTAACCCGAAGGTATAGAAGGAAAGAAGACGTTGACTACTTACTCACCAGTTGCGTGAATTACTTATATAAGGGTTATCATCGGTATAACTGGAGTCTTTAACCAGCAAATCCATCAAATGGATGTAAGAACTGCCTTTCGAATGGCGAGTTAAAGGAAGAGATATACTTGGAACAACCCTAGGGGTTCATAGTTCCAGGACAAAAGAGTAAGGTGTGTAGAATTGATAAGTCTCTCTATGGGCTCGAATATTATCAACTAAAGATTCACCACCTATTTTTTGCGGATGATGCTCTAAATCTGTCGGTCTTCACTCCTGAAGTTTGCTAATCGGTTATGGAGCTATTGGATATTTATGAATGGCTATCTAGACAAAAAATAAAACTGAATAAGTCTGGTATCTTTTTCAATAAAGAGGTGGATAATGAATCTAAGCAAGAACACTCTTTATTCTACAAATTCCTATGGGAGAAGAGAGTGAAAAGTACATGGTTTGCCCTTTGTCATGGGCCGATCGAAAGCAGAAATATTTAACTATATTATTTAAAGGGCAAAGAAGAAGTTTAATGGGTGGAAGGGAAAATACTATCTTCATCCGGAAAGGAGATTCTTATTACGACTGTAATGCAAGCTCTACCTCAGTATATATGTGATACAATTCTTTATGCATTCACAATAGATACTCTCAAAGCTAAACAGTCTAATTAACGAGGCATTTTTATGAGGTAGTGATAAAGGGATCAAAAAATTCACTAGAAATCATGGCACCAATGTTGCAAATCGAAACCAGAGAGAGGGCCTGGATTCCGAGACCTTGAGTGTTTCAACTTTGTCCTTTTAGCGAAGAAAGCTTGGCGCATACTCTCAAATCTGAAGCTCTATTATCTAAGGTGTTCAAGGCGAAGTATTTGCTTCAAAAGAGTTCGAAAATCCTTTTTAACGGCTAATCTGTCTTGGATTTGGTGGAGTATTCTCCACGGAAGTGACCTTCTTTTTAAAGGCTTAAGGTGGAGAAACGGAAATGGAAACAAGGTAAATATAATAACAAACCAATGGCTACAACTAACTCCTTCATTTAAATCCCACCCGAGAGTAGAAGCTCTTCCTTCAACTTCGGTTAATTGCTTAATCGACCATTATACCTGTCAATGGGAACGCAACCTGGTCACATAAGTTTTTTCGTCAAATGAAGCAAACAACATTGTATCTCTCTCACTATCTCCTGGAGGCAATGAAGATAAATTGATACGGCATTACACCAACAATGACATTTACTCGGTAAAATTGGGGTATTATCTAGCTCTTAATTTAAATCTCAAGAAAGAGAAAGAGACTTCGCATCGTCATCCCAGCCATCCAGAAAGATTCAGAGAATTCTCTATGGAGCTTAAAAGGCAATGCCTAAAACCAGCCACTTTTGTTGGAAACTTCTTACAAACGCTTATGGAACAAAATGTGCAAAGTTTGTAATAAGGAGGAGGAAACTATCCGACATATTTTTTTTTGCATGCAACATGTTGAATTCTATTTAGAGACTCCTACCACAGGGTCATTATTAGAGAATCCTCAAGTATAATTCAATAAAAGACTTATTTGAGCATCTGATAAGTAAAGAAAAAGAGGAAGGAGTTTCCAACATCAATTATGTTTTATGGTGGATATGGAAAAGTCGATGTTCCTTGATATTTGAAAATAAAGCCGCTCACCTAGATCGATTTTAGCCTTGGCTAAATCAGATTTTGCAGCTTACTTACAAGCGTAGAGCACCATAATAAGTACAACGAAATCGAGATGCCTAAGCAAAAAATGGGAACCCCCACGCCCTACTTGTGATGCTTGATGTGAACACAACAACAATGAGAAATGTATGGCAGTTGGAGGAATTCTATGCAACCATTGAGGTGAAATTTTAAATAGTTACTCAATGAAACTTGATGGCAAATACGAAGTAGAATTGGTGAAGTTTTGGCCATTCATCAAGCTATTTACCACGCAGTAACTTGAGGTGTCTTCAGTGTTGAGTTCGAAGGAGACTCTCTGACAGTTTACCACAAGTTAATATCGGAAGAGATTGATTTGTCTCACTTAGGGGATATCGTTGACAATTGTAAAGCGCTACTACCTATTTTTACTACTTATGAATTCTCCTTTGTCGAGAGGAAAGAAACACCCATGCACACCTCTTAACAAAAGAAAGACTTTCTCTGGTAAGCATTAGACAATGGGGCACTACGCCGCCTTTTCAAGTAATTATGGCATGCTCCATCGATTTGATACAATAAAAGTATATGTGTCCCTAAAAAAACATCACACAATTCTTTTGGACACATCATATTTTGATGATGTTTTTAGGTTAGAGTGAATTTAGAGAGTATCTAAAGATATATCAGATAGTTGAGACAAATCAACTATTGGTACCGATAAAATACATGATTTTATAACTCAAAATGCTTATCATATTTAAAAAAATGAATATATCAACATAAATAAAGAATGAAAATGTAACATAACGAGCGCGATTCAATTCAAATGAGTAAGAGAGATACAATAATTCTACTTAAGATAAAATCACTGTACGACAATTATCATTATCTAACATATTTTATTCTATAAATTAAACGAAAAGTTAACAATATAGTCATAATATTAAAATATATTGTTTTTAATTTTGAAAACAACGATTTAGCCGAACACGTGCACTTTGCTAGTATTAGTAAATATGCATAGTAAAAGTAGTCTATATGTATTTACACATACATAGCTAAAAGTTGTAGTGCAAGCATACAGATCTTGTAACATAACACTAACCACAGAATGTTGAGTATTTTGTGTTGATGTATTTCAAAATATATTTATTTTGAGATATATCTCATAATTACTCTACAATTAACTATGTCACTATTAATGTTTTATATATCTTAAGTGATATGTGTTTGAAAATTATCAAGTCACTTCAAGCTTAACTTTTCTTATATTTTATATGTGACTAAATATCCTTTGATATCATGTGATATTAAGTGTTTGATCAATATTATGTGTTTGTCACATTGTTCTAATTTCTATCAACTTTTACATGTGACATACTTATTGCTCTCTATATCATTTTATTATAAGAAGTTTTGTGTGGATGTCACACTAATACTTTCTAATGTGACATAAGACATTTTGTTATACTATTTCATTGTCACATATTTATTTTATCTATTTGATGTGTCACATTGTTTAATTTCTATCAACTTTATAATGTGACACTATCGTATCTTTTCTACATTATTTATTTTTGTATAATACTATATATATATAGATATAAAATATATAGTACACATATTTTATCAAATACTTTAGTTATATATGTATTATATTGGTTCATTCGGCCCCAGCCCCTTTTTCCCACATGTAACAGAATATACATATATCTTTTTTTATATATATATATTATTATCATTATTATATGTAAACCCTATTTCCTATCTCTACCTGTGCCGCCCCACTATCTCCTATACATCATTTACACCTCTTCAATTCTGCCGCCCCCACTTCCATCTTTTCTAGAAACCCCTATGACTAATCCCACTACTCCTAAACCATCCTTATCCCTCCACCTCCTCGTGACTCTCCAACATTCCCACCTCCCAACACACGTCTTTTTCAATTGCTTTCTCTAGTCTCTGTCTTCCATAATTCCTTTAGTTCTTCAACGTCCATTTTTTCTCTCAAATAAGGAAACTCTCCTCCTTCCTTTTTCCTTTACAGAGAAACCATCTATCTTCTTTCTTGTTTACAGATGAACTCCATTTCCTTTTTCTTATAACCCTTCAGATAAAGCCTGAACACCGGTGTTTTGTTTGAATGCCCGATTCCAAGCCTATGGAGGTGTGAAGGTAGAAAGAGCGCATTTTTACGTTATCTCAAAGTTGAGACCAATGAAGACGCTTTTTACGAGGTCGATGATGTTCTATCACAATCAACATCTCATCCTCGTGAACGAATCGCAAATAATCGAGGAAGTCCTCCTTTCTATTCATTGATTTTGTCGTTTATAATCTCTGTTGTATTTGTGTTATTTTGATGTTGTATGCTACTTCAATCGAGTTTCTAATCTAACTAAAGCTTATAACATGAATCAGTATTGCATTCACTTTGTTTAGATCTCATTTTATGGTCTAATCGATTTGTACATGCTCCGAGATATGCCTTGTGCTTTGCAAATCGAGTTCGATTTGTATCAATATGTTAATCTTTGATTGCATGCTCTCTAAAATGTTTAGATCTCGCAATTAACTCGTCAAAATGTCTCAATCTCGAATGTTTATCTCTTGCATAAATTGTGTTTAAAATTGATGAGTTGTTCTTGACTCGAACATTTTGTGCCTTAATCGAACATCTCAAATTTACCGTGGTCAATCTCTTAGTGCGAGTGCATTTCTCTGTTAATATGACCTTTTGATGCTAAATCAGTCTTAAAATACATATTCTTGTTTTTATGCATTAATCGGCTCACTATATTCTTTGTTTTAAGTAAATGCATGCCTAGTATAGCTTGATAAATCTCTTATATGCATGTGTTGTATTTCTTAATGTTCTCACCAAATGTCAATCCGTATCTTTTCCTTTAGTCATAGAAATATTTATATTACGTGATAATACATATTTGTGTATAATGTTTATACGAGCCTAAATATCAAATATGGTTTGATTAATCTGATTTAACATATATGCAAAATGGATGAATCATTTAGTTTATCCGAAATTATTATTTAATTGAAAGTTGTCACTTTTGTTTTATGTGCTATACTTTTGGAATATATAAAAGTGTTTTGCTTTCCTTGATAAATGTGATCGCCTTGCCTTGTTCACACTTCACAGTCAAATGACCGACATGTCTTTGGATGCCTACCCTCGCATCAATTTTATTTTCCACCTGATTTAATGTGTCTTGTTAAGTGTGCGGTACACACTTTCACTTAGAAACAACACCCTTTTGGAGACTTCATTATAGCCGTTGGAATTGCAAAAGTTGGATCTGCAGGCTAAATGCCAAAAGTTGGATTACACAAGACCAATCTCCAACCGAGACTCTTACAGTAGCATATATACTACTCCGGCTCATTCAAGAAAACTAGAATAGCCTCTCCAGGTAACAACTCCTTCACTAAATCTAAACTTCATTTTCTTATACACTTGTATACGAAATTAGTTTTATTTCTTGAGTGTTAAAAGAAAAGTGAGGTGTAAGTAGAGTGGTAAGTGTAGAGGACAAATCTCTACCTTTTGTTAGTGAGTGTTAGTTGTAGTTTGGGAGTGTTCTCCACTTGTTATTGAGGAGCAATAACAAGGGCACAATTGGTCAAGGCGTGGTTCGGTGATTCGGGATCGATCCCGCTTGAGATACGGATTCAAGGAGTGAGTTCGTGTTCAAGAATCCGAGGCGGTGATTCTTTGTAAGTACTCCTTTGGTGAGTGTGTTGAAATTTTCTCTCTTTTGTATTTTGTACAAGACTCAAGCTATATCTAGTGAAACCTTTGTGTGTGGGTGTGATCTTTTATAGATCACACATATGTGCTTTAGGTAGTTGATTATTTTGATACACACCTTAGAATTGCATGCTTAGGCTCAAAGAACTTAAAAGCTGAATCTGCAATTTCATTTATATTGTTTGAACACCTTAGAGGCTGCATGTGCTAGGATAATAACTTAAAATCTGAATATGCAAGTTTTGCTATTCGATTTTGGTTAAGTGTTCAACTTTGTTTCTTCACTTGTATAAGTGTCGGTTTACGCATATCACAGTTCTTATTATAACAAACCTGAACTTCTCTTAGAAACTCTATCAAGCGAAGTTAACTTAGTTTTATATAGTTAATTGAAACTAGATCTTCCGCCTAGGTTCATTAACCGAACTAAGTTAAGTGTTTACTCCGATTATCTCTGTTAAACCACTTTGTTTTGTATTAAAGCGCATAACTATTCTTAAAGTGGTTAGAAGAATTTTTAAAAGGTATAATACTCTATTCACCCCATACAGAGTATTTATTATTGCGTTCTCGATCCAACAATTGGTATCGGAGCTTGGTTTTGACCTTGCCGATATCGATTATACATTACATTTGAGCAGTCACCGATTGATCGATTTATTTTGTTTGTTTAGTGATCGTGTGTCTTTGTGTTTTTGTGATAAGCTGCAGATACTTGTGTTATTTGAGTGAATCATTATATATATTTCATTCTTGCAAGTTACATGTTGAATTTGATCTATATATGCAAGTTATTGTTGAGTCGCATTTGTTTCTTGATCCTGTGCTTGCTTTGAATCGGTGCTTATCCGATATACTTGTCTTTGAACAACTTCGCTCTATCCGAATTAGTATTCTTTGAAAGTTTGAAGTTCTTTGTGGCTAAGTCTTCGATTCTGTGACTATATACGCAAGTTTTGTGTTTCTTTGAATCTGTGTATTATTCAAGTGTATGAGCTTAAGTTTATTATTCTGTTACTTTGTGATATAATTACACTTGTCTTGTGAGTTGGTAGTTTGCGGGACTACTCGATTCGTTTCTTTGCTTGTTTTAGGTTCGGACTTGCGTTGGGCCAAAGCCCAAAATCGGTCGTAATTTTTTTTTGTATAATCTGAATTTACGAAAAATGGTTTAACAACCTGATTTTTAATTACGAAAATTCTTATCACTTATTGCTTTAACTCATAAGTCGTGACACACACTTCACTTGTTCACCCCTTCAGAATTTTGCACAACAGTCGAGTTTTCTGAAATTCATTGTCATTTGATTTATTTGGACTCATTCAACATTTGTAACCTGCATTGTGCATTGTACACTACATTCACCCTAAGCAACATTTTCCTTTCTTAAATCTTCTTTTATGGGTTCTCATTGTATACCTATGATCCTGCAAAGAAGAAGTGTTTAGTCAAAGACCACCTTTCTTCGATGGAACAAGGTATCTTTGTGTGGAAGAGTAAAATGAAGACTTTTCTAGAAAGCTTAGACTGCATCTATGGTTTATTGTAGAAGATGGTCTTTGCATTTCTAATTCAATTTGGATTTGAGGTTGACAAAAATGGAAAAGTTTTGGAACAAGATGAGCTTATAGCTTATCGAAATTCTAGAGCTATGGCCATCCTTGTTAACTCTCTTGGTCCTTACGAAAGGCGGTCTGTTTATTCATGTACAATTTTGCAAAAGAAGTATGGGATACATTGAAAAAGATACATGATAAATCGGACCCGTCTCAAAGAATAAATGAACTCATGCATTCATATGAATCATTCCAAATGAGTCCTATTAGTCGATTAATGACATGTTTTCCAGATTTACTTTGATTATTGACACATTGAAATCTTTAGGAAAACAATTTTTTAAAATAGAGATCCTTAGAAAGGTTTTAAGAAGCCTAAGTCCCAAATGGTCTACTTTTGTCTCCTTTATTAAAGAAGAAAAAGATCCAAAGCTGTTTTAGTATTAAAGAACTTATGGAATTAGCATATGTTCATGAGATGACAATGTTGTCTCATAAAGCGATCCTAATCTCGAGTTTTCTAATCATTCTTCAAAAGTCGTTGCGGAAAGTCTTTGAATCTGAATCCACCAATCTTTGAATCGATTGTTCCAATTATGATTTCGATTGAGATCACTCGATCTGCAGCAGTAGTGTAGATGAACTTGATGAACGAGCTTTTATAAGCTGTTCAAAATGTTCAAATGCTCATTACCCAAGAAAGAAATATCTGCTTTGCATTCTCCTCTCGATCGGATCAACATTCGTACTTGATGATGTTCTTTGAATCTTCATCAAAACCGAAATTACGCAAATCGACCCTCTCCGCAGAATGTATTGCTAAATCTGTGATAATGCAGAACAGATTCGAGATCCGAGCTTTGATGCATTTGCTAATGCGAGACTAACACTCAACCTGAATCATTTGCAAATCGGCTAGTTCTTTGAAAATGGTCTTTGAATCACGACATTACTCAAACAAATTACGAATCGAGGTAATAGAAGCTAACTCCACATTTTTCTGCTTTAACTAGTGAAAATTTGAAGTTAAAATGTGAAGTTATGCATCTTAAAAGGAACTAAGTGATAAAGATGATTTAATTTGTTCCTTAATCAATTCATGTAGCGAGCTTGAACTTAAATTTTCAACTCAAGAAGCTCGGCTCAAACAAATGGTTTTAAAGTTGGAGGTCGATATTGAAGCCTTAAGTCTTGAGAGAGATGTGTTCAAAAAAGATCATTCAAGCATCCGAAAATAGCTTGAATGAAAGTGAACACTTCTCCTTCATCTCGTAAGGAATCTAAAACACAAACTGAATTTAGTCTGAATCTTCTAAGGAAGATAGAAAGGGCAAAAATTCGATCCACAAATTCAGCCATCTTTTCCTTCAAACCAAGACTGTTTTTCTTTCTCAAGCATCCTCATCTACACCATCACATACACCTTATACCACTACATCCGAATCACATACTTCACATCATCACACTAGAAATAATGCTCCTAAGAAACACCATGCTTTTCAATATGATAGAAGAGGTTCTAGAAATTTCACTCCTGAGCGCCCCTTTCATCAAGCTGAAAATGCAGCCCCTAGATACCATGAAAATAAGAGTCATTCATCATCTTTTAGACAATATGCTCCTAAGACATATCATTCATCTAGTTCACATGCTTCTAGGAATGTGCATTCATATAGACCTTATGCTCTAGGTCTTACACACCTTATTATACACATTTTCAGCATGTCTACACACCACAAGGCGCCCAATATCACTATTGGCAGCCTCCTCATCACTCACCATATCATCATCATCATGCACCTCATTTTCAAAGCATGTTCATACCCCATATTTTCAGCATTTCCATACTCATCCTCCTTTTAGATCTTATGGATGACATTTTAGGACCCATGGTTCTAATAATTTTGTTCATAGACCTAAAGTTAGGAAAATTTGGGTACCTAAGTCCTCTCTTAATAATATGCATGGACCCAAAGTTAATAAAATTTGGGTGCCTAAATCTTTGTTAACTAATGTTCAAGGACCCAAAGATTAAAAGGGTACCTAGTCTTCAATTTTCTTGTTTTGCAGGATTCAATTGGCAATCATTTTGGTATCTACAAAATTTCTTTTGGCATCATTTTCTATCCTAAACCTTACCACTTTTGGTATCATTCTTGATATCAAATTCCTCTCATTTCCTTCACAAATCCTTATCTTTTATCCTTTTAACCTTTTTTTACCCTCACTAAGGCCCTAATTGTTAAGCATTTTGTGATAATTATGTATTTTATTCAAGTAATTTTTTTAATCTCTCATATGTTTTTAGCCCTTGATTAATTTTCAAACTAAGGGGGAGAGATATGTATCAAAACTTATTTTGATAAGTTAGAAATGTTTTATTAAGGGAGCATATTTTTAAATGAAAGCTCATTTGTAGGAGTCTACCCCAAAATAAAGTTTTAAAGAGATATTTTGAAAATAATCAAAGGGGGAGAATTGTTGAGTATTTTGTGTTGATGTATTTCAAAATATATTTATTTTGAGATATATCTCATAATTACTCTACAATTAACTATGTCACTATTAATGTTTTATATATCTTAAGTGATATGTGTTTGAAAATTATCAAGTCACTTCAAGCTTAACTTTTCTTATATTTTATATGTGACTAAATATCCTTTGATATCATGTGATATTAAGTGTTTGATCAATATTATGTGTTTGTCACATTGTTCTAATTTCTATCAACTTTTACATGTGACATACTTATTGCTCTCTATATCATTTTATTATAAGAAGTTTTTGTGTGGATGTCACACTAATACTTTCTAATGTGACATAAGACATTTTGTTATACTATTTCATTGTCACATATTTATTTTATCTATTTGATGTGTCACATTGTTTAATTTCTATCAACTTTATAATGTGACACTATCGTATCTTTTCTACATTATTTATTTTTGTATAATACTATATATATATAGATATAAAATATATAGTACACATATTTTATCAAATACTTTAGTTATATATGTATTATATTGGTTCATTCGGCCCCACCCCTTTTCCCCATGTAACAGAATATACATATATCTTTTTTTTATATATATATATTATTATCATTATTATATGTAAACCCTATTTCCTATCTCTACCTGTGCCCCACTATCTCTCCTATACATCATTTACACCTCTTCATTCTGCCGCCCCACTTCCATCTTTTCTAGAAACCCCTATGACTAATCCCACTACTCCTAAACCATCCTTATCCCTCCACCTCCTCGTGACTCTCCAACATTCCCACCTCCCAACACACGTCTTTTTCAATTGCTTTCTCTAGTCTCTCTGTCTTCCATAATTCCTTTAGTTCTTCAACGTCCATTTTTTCTCTCAAATAAGGAAACTCTCCTCCTTCCTTTTTCCTTTACAGAGAAACCATCTATCTTCTTTCTTGTTTCTGAGATGAACTCCATTTCCTTTTTCTTATAACCCTTCGGATAAAGCCTGAACACCGGTGTTTTGTTTGAATGCCCGATTCCAAGCCTATGGAGTGCGTGAAGGTAGAAAAGACTGCATTTTTACGTTATCGAAAGTTGAGACCAATGAAGACGCTTTTACGAGGTCGATGATGTTCTATCACAATCAACATCTCATCCGTGAGCGAATGCACGCAAATAATCGGGAAGTCCTCCTTTCTATTCATTGATTTTGTCGTTTATAATCTCTGTTGTATTTGTGTTATTTTGATCTTTGTATGCTACTTCAATCGAGTTTCTAATCTAACTAAAGCTTATAACATGAATCGAGTATTGCATTCTTTGTTTTAGATCTGTTTTTATGGTCTAATCGATTTGTACATGCTCCAGATATGCCTTGTGCTTTGCAAATCGAGTTCGATTTGTATCAATATGTTAATCTTTGACTGCATGCTCTCTAAAATGTTTAGATCTGCAATTAACCTGTCAAAATGTCTCAATCTCAGAATGTTTATCTCTTGCATAAATTGTGTTTAAAATTGATGAGTTGTTCTTGACTCGAACATTTTGTGCCTTAATCGAACATCTCAAATTTACCGTGGTCAATCTCTTAGTCTGAGTGCATTTCTCTGTTAATATGACCTTTTGATGCTAAATCAGTCTTAAAATACATATTCTTGTTTTTATGCATTAATCGGCTCACTATATTCTTTGTTTTAAGTAAATGCATGCCTAGTATAGCTTGATAAATCTCTTATATGCATGTGTTGTATTTCTTAATGTTCTCACCAAATGTCAATCCGTATCTTTTCCTTTAGTCATAGAAATATTTATATTACGTGATAATACATATTTGTGTATAATGTTTATACGAGCCTAAATATCAAATATGGTTTGATTAATCTGATTTAACATATATGCAAAATGGATGAATCATTTAGTTTATCTCGAAATTATTATTTAATTGAAAGTTGTCACTTTTGTTTTATGTGCTATACTTTTGGAATATATAAAAGTGTTTTGCTTTCCTTGATAAATGTATTGCCTTGCCTTGTTCACACTTCACAGTCAAATGACCGACATGTCTTTGGATGCCTACCCTGCATCAATTTTATTTTCCACCCACTGATTTAATGTGTCTTGTTAAGTGTGCAGTACACACTTTCACTTAGAAACAACACCCTTTTGGAGACTTCATTATAGCCGTTGGAATTGCAAAAGTTGGATTTGCAGGCTAAATGCCAAAATTTGGATTACACAAGACCAATCTCCAACCGAGACTCTTACAGTAGCATATATACTACTCCACTCATTCAAGAAAACTAGAATAGCCTCTCCAAGTAACAACTCCTTCACTAAATCTCAAACTTCATTTTCTTATACACTTGTATTACGAAATTAGTTTTATTTCTTGAGTGTTAAAAGAAAAGTGAGGTGTAAGTAGAGTGGTAAGTGTAGAGGACAAATCTCTACCTTTTGTTAGTGAGTGTTAGTTGTAGTTTGGGAGTGTTCTCCACTTGTTATTGAGGAGCAATAACAAGGCACACACTAGTCCATTTGTGGTTCGGTGATTCGGGATCGATCCTGTTTGAGATACAGATTCAAGGAGTGAGTTCGTGTTCAAGAATCAGGCGGTGATTCTTTGTAAGTACTCCTTTGGTGAGTGTGTTGAAATTTTCTCTCTTTTGTATTTTGTACAAGACTCAAGCTATATCTAGTGAAACCTTTGTGTGTGGGTGTGATCTTTTATAGATCACACATATGTGCTAGGTAGTTGATTATTTTGATACACACCTTAGAATTGCATGCTTAGGCTCAAAGAACTTAAAAACCGAATCTGCAATTGTTATATTGTTTGAACACCTTAGAGGCTGCATGTGCTAGGATAATAACTTAAAATCTGAATATGCAAGTTTTGCTATTCGATTTTGGTTAAGTGTTCAACTTTGTTTCTTCACTTGTATAAGTGTCGGTTTACGCATATCACAGTTCTTATTATAACAAATGAACTTCTCTTAGAAACTCTATCAAGCTGAAGTTAACTTAGTTTTATATAGTTAATTGAAACTAGATCTTCCGCTAGGTTCATTAACCGAACTAAGTTAAGTGTTTACTCCGATTATCTCTGTTAAACCTTTGTTTTGTATTAAAGCGCATAACTATTCTTAAAGTGGTTAGAAGAATTTTTTAAAAGGTATAATACTCTATTCACCCCCTCTAGAGTATTTATTGCGCGTTCTCGATCCAACAATTGGTATCGGAGCTTGGTTTTGACCTTACGATATCAGTTATACATTACATTTGAAACAGGTCACCCGATTGATCGATTTACGTTTTTGTTTGTTTAGTGATCGTGTGTCTTTGTGTTTTTGTGATAAGCTGCAAAGATACTTGTGTTATTTGAGAAATTTGAATCATTATATATATTTCATTTTTTGCAAGTTAAATCTTGAATTTGATCTATATATGCAAGTTATTGTTGAATTTGTTTGTTTCTTGATCTGTGCTTGCCGAATCGGTGCTTATCTGATATACTTGTCTTTGAACACTTTGTCTATCCGAATTAGTATTCTTTGAAAGTTTGAAGTTCTTTGTGGCTAAGTCTTTGATTCTGTGACTATATCGCAAGTTTTTGTGTTTCTTTGAATCATGTATTATTCAAGTGTATGAGCTTAAGTTTATTATTCATTTATACATTGTGATATAATTACACTTGTCTTGTGAGTTGGTAGTTTGCAGGACTACTCGATTCGTTTCGCCTGCTTGTTTTAGGTTCAGACTTGCGTTGGGCCAAAGCCCAAAATCGGCTGCAATTTTTTTTTTGTATAATCCTGAATTTCTGAAAAATGGTTTAACAACCCAGATTTTTTAATTCTGAAAATTCTTATCAGCTTATTGCTTTAACTCATAAGCTGTGACACACACTTCACTTGTTCACCCCTTCAGAATTTTGCACAACAGTCGAGTTTTCTGAAATTCATTGTCATTTGATTTATTTGGACTCATTCAACATTTGTAACCTGCATTGTGCATTGTACACTACATTCACCCTAAGCAACATTTTCCTTTCTTAAATCTTCTTTTATGGGTTCCTCATTGTATACCTATGATCCTGCAAAAGAAGAAGTGTTTGGTCAAAGACCACCTTTCTTCGATGGAACAAGGTATGCTGTGTGGAAGAGTAAAATGAAGACTTTTCTAGAAAGCTTAGACCTGCATCTATGGTTTATTGTAGAAGATGGTCTTTGCATTTCTAATTCAATTTGGATTTGAGGTTGACAAAAATGGAAAAGTTTTGGAACAAGATGAGCTTATAGCTTATCGAAATTCTAGAGCTATGGCCATCCTTGTTAACTCTCTTGGTCTTACGAAAGACGGTCTGTTTATTCATGTACAAATTGCAAAGAAGTATGGGATACATTGAAAAAGATACATGATAAATCGGACCCGTCTCAAAGAATAAATGAACTCATGCATTCATATGAATCATTCCAAATGAGTCCTATTGAGTCGATTAATGACATGTTTTCAGATTTACTTTGATTATTGACACATTGAAATCTTTAGGAAAACAATTTTACGAAATAGAGATCCTTAGAAAGGTTTTAAGAAGCCTAAGTCCCAAATGGTCTACTTTTGTCTCCTTTATTAAAGAAGAAAAAGATCCAAACTGTTTTAGTATTAAAGAACTTATGGAATTAGCATATGTTCATGAGATGACAATGTTGTCTCATAAGCAGCCTAATCCTCGAGTTTTCTAATCATTCTTCAAAAGTACATTACGGAAAGTCTTTGAATCTGAATCCACCAATCTTTGAATCGATTGTTCCAATTATGATTCCGATTCGAGATCTTTCGATCTGCAGCGATAGTGTAGATGAACTTGATGAACGAGCTTTTATAATTTGTTCAAAATGTTCAAATGCTCATTACCCAAGAAAGAAATATCTGCTTTGCATTCTCTCTACCGGTCGGATCAACATTACGTGACTTGATGATGTTCTTTGAATCTTCATCAAAACCGCAATTTACGCAAATCGACCCTCCTGCAGAATGTATTGCTAAATCTGTGATAATGCTGGAGCAGATTCAGAATCGAGAGCTGATCATTTGCTAATTCGAGACTAACACTCAACCTGAATCATTTGCAAATCGGCCTAATTCTTTGAAAATGGTCTTTGAATCATCGACATTACTCAAACAAATTACGAATCGAGGTAATAGAAGCTAACTCCACATTTTACGCTTTAACTAGTGAAAATTTGAAGTTAAAATGTGAAGTTATGCATCTTAAAAGGAACTAAGTGATAAAGATGATTTAATTTGTTCCTTAATCAATTCATGTAGCGAGCTTGAACTTAAATTTTCAACTCAAGAAGCTCGGCTCAAACAAATGGTTTTAAAGTTGGAGGCTGATATTGAAGCCTTAAGTCTTGAGAGAGATGTGTTCAAAAAGATCATTCAAGCATCTGAAAATAGCTTGAATGAGCTGAACACTTCTCCTTCATCTCGTAAGGAATCTAAAACACAAAGCTGAATTTAGTCTGAATCTTCTAAGGAAGATAGAAAGGGCAAAAATTCGATCCACAAATTCAGCCATCTTTTCCCTTCAAACCAAGACCTGTTTTTCTTTCTCAAGCATCCTCATCTACACCATCACATACACCTTATACCACTACATCTGAATCACATACTTCACATCATCACACTAGAAATAATGCTCCTAAGAAACACCATGCTTTTCAATATGATAGAAGAGGTTCTAGAAATTTCACTCCTAGACGCCCCTTTCATCAAACTGAAAATGCAGCCCCTAGATACCATGAAAATAAGAGTCATTCATCATCTTTTAGACAATATGCTCCTAAGACATATCATTCATCTAGTTCACATGCTTCTAGGAATGTGCATTCATATAGACCTTATGCTCCTAGGTCTTACACACCTTATTATACACATTTTCAGCATGTCTACACACCACAAGCTGCCCAATATCACTATTGGCAGCCTCCTCATCACTCACCATATCATCATCATCATGCACCTCATTTTCAGCATGTTCATACCCCATATTTTCAGCATTTCCATACTCATCCTCCTTTTAGATCTTATGGACAGCATTTTAGGACCCATGGTTCTAATAATTTTGTTCATAGACCTAAAGTTAGGAAAATTTGGGTACCTAAGTCCTCTCTTAATAATATGCATGGACCCAAAGTTAATAAAATTTGGGTGCCTAAATCTTTGTTAACTAATGTTCAAGGACCCAAAGATTAAAGGGTACCTAGTCTTCAATTTTCTTGTTTTGCAGGATTCAATTGGCAATCATTTTGGTATCTACAAAATTTCTTTTGGCATCATTTTCTATCCTAAACCTTACCACTTTTGGTATCATTCTTGATATCAAATTCCTCTCATTTCCTTCACAAATCCTTATCTTTTATCCTTTTAACCTTTTTTTTTTTTTACCCTCACTAAGGCCCTAATTGTTAAGCATTTTGTGATAATTATGTATTTTATTCAAGTAATTTTTTTAATCTCTCATATGTTTTTAGCCCTTGATTAATTTTCAAACTAAGGGGAGAGATATGTATCAAAACTTATTTTGATAAGTTAGAAATGTTTTATTAAGGGGAGCATATTTTAAATGAAAGCTCATTTGTAGGGAGTCTACCCCAAAATAAAGTTTTAAAGAGATATTTTGAAAATAATCAAGGGGAGAATTGTTGAGTATTTTGTGTTGATGTATTTCAAAATATATTTATTTTGAGATATATCTCATAATTACTCTACAATTAACTATGTCACTATTAATGTTTTATATATCTTAAGTGATATGTGTTTGAAAATTATCAAGTCACTTCAAGCTTAACTTTTCTTATATTTTATATGTGACTAAATATCCTTTGATATCATGTGATATTAAGTGTTTGATCAATATTATGTGTTTGTCACATTGTTCTAATTTCTATCAACTTTTACATGTGACATACTTATTGCTCTCTATATCATTTTATTATAAGAAGTTTTTGTGTGGATGTCACACTAATACTTTCTAATGTGACATAAGACATTTTGTTATACTATTTCATTGTCACATATTTATTTTATCTATTTGATGTGTCACATTGTTTAATTTCTATCAACTTTATAATGTGACACTATCGTATCTTTTCTACATTATTTATTTTTGTATAATACTATATATATATAGATATAAAATATATAGTACACATATTTTATCAAATACTTTAGTTATATATGTATTATATTGGTTCATTCATTTGACCCCTTTTCCCACATGTAACAGAATATACATATATCTTTTTTATATATATATATTATTATCATTATTATATGTAAACCCTATTTCCTATCTCTACCTGTGCGCCCCCACTATCTCCTATACATCATTTACACCTCTTCAATTCTGCCCCCACTTCCATCTTTTCTAGAAACCCCTATGACTAATCCCACTACTCCTAAACCATCCTTATCCCTCCACCTCCTCGTGACTCTCCAACATTCCCACCTCCCAACACACGTCTTTTCAATTGCTTTTCTAGTCTCTCATCTTCCATAATTCCTTTAGTTCTTCAACGTCCATTTTTCTCTCAAATAAGGAAACTCTCCTCCTTCCTTTTTCCTTTACAGAGAAACCATCTATCTTCTTTCTTGTTTCTGAGATGAACTCCATTTCCTTTTTCTTATAACCCTTCCGGATAAAGCTGAACACGGTGTTTTGTTTGAATGCCCGATTCCAAGCCTATGGAGGTGCAGTGAAGGTAGAAAGGCTGCATTTTTACGTTATCAAAGTGAGACCAATGAAGGCGCTTTTTACGAGGTCGATGATGTTCTATCACAATCAACATCTCATCACGTGAGCGAATCGCAAATAATCGGGAAGTCCTCCTTTCTATTCATTGATTTTGTCGTTTATAATCTCTGTTGTATTTGTGTTATTTTGATCTTTGTATGCTACTTCAATCGAGTTTCTAATCTAACTAAAGCTTATAACATGAATCGAGTATTGCATTCACTTTGTTTAGATCTGTTTTTATGGTCTAATCGATTTGTACATGCTCCAGGATATGCCTTGTGCTTTGCAAATCGAGTTCAATTTGTATCAATATGTTTAATCTTTATTGCATGCTCTCTAAAATGTTTAGATCTCGCAATTAACTTTGTCAAAATGTCTCAATCTCGAGAATGTTTATCTCTTGCATAAATTGTGTTTAAAATTGATGAGTTGTTCTTGACTCGAACATTTTGTGCCTTAATCGAACATCTCAAATTTACCGTGGTCAATCTCTTTAGTCCGAGTGCATTTCTCTGTTAATATGACCTTTTGATGCTAAATCAGTCTTAAAATACATATTCTTGTTTTTATGCATTAATCGGCTCACTATATTCTTTGTTTTAAGTAAATGCATGCCTAGTATAGCTTGATAAATCTCTTATATGCATGTGTTGTATTTCTTAATGTTCTCACCAAATGTCAATCCGTATCTTTTCCTTTAGTCATAGAAATATTTATATTCTGTGATAATACATATTTGTGTATAATGTTTATCTGAGCCTAAATATCAAATATGGTTTGATTAATCTGATTTAACATATATGCAAAATGGATGAATCATTTAGTTTATCTGGAAATTATTATTTAATTGAAAGTTGTCACTTTTGTTTTATGTGCTATACTTTTGGAATATATAAAAGTGTTTTGCTTTCCTTGATAAATGTGACTGCCTTGCCTTGTTCACACTTCACAGTCAAATGACCGACATGTGCTGGATGCCTACCCCTGCATCAATTTTATTTTCCACCCACAGATTTAATGTGTCTTGTTAAGTGTGCAGGTACACACTTTCACTTAGAAACAACACCCTTTTGGAGACTTCATTATAGCCGTTGGAATTGCAAAAGTTGGATTGCAGGCTAAATGCCAAAAATTTGGATTACACAAGACCAATCTCAACCGAGACTCTTCTAGTAGCATATATACTACTCCAGCTCATTCAAGAAAACTAGAATAGCCTCTCCAAGTAACAACTCCTTCACTAAATCTAAACTTCATTTTCTTATACACTTGTATTACAAATTAGTTTTATTTCTTGAGTGTTAAAAGAAAAGTGAGGTGTAAGTAGAGTGGTAAGTGTAGAGGACAAATCTCTACCTTTTGTTAGTGAGTGTTAGTTGTAGTTTGGGAGTGTTCTCCACTTGTTATTGAGGAGCAATAACAAGGGCACAGTAGTCCAAAGTTGTGGTTCGGTGATTCGGGATCGATCCTGTGAGATCTGATTCAAGGAGTGAGTTCGTGTTCAAGAATCAGGCGGTGATTCTTTGTAAGTACTCGCTTTGGTGAGTGTGTTGAAATTTTCTCTCTTTTGTATTTTGTACAAGACTCAAGCTATATCTAGTGAAACCTTTGTGTGTGGGTGTGATCTTTTATAGATCACACATATGTGCTTTAGGTAGTTGATTATTTTGATACACACCTTAGAATTGCATGCTTAGGCTCAAAGAACTTAAAAAGCGAATACTGCAATTTGTTATATTGTTTGAACACCTTAGAATTTGCATGTGCTAGGATAATAACTTAAAATCTGAATATGCAAGTTTTGCTATTCGATTTTGGTTAAGTGTTCAACCTGTTTCTTCACTTGTATAAGTGTCGGTTTACGCATATCACGTTCTTATTATAACAAATGAACTTCTCTTAGAAACTCTATCAAGCTGAAGTTAACTTAGTTTTATATAGTTAATTGAAACTAGATCTTCCGCCTAGGTTCATTAACCGAACTAAGTTAAGTGTTTACTCCGATTATCTCTGTTAAACCTTTGTTTTGTATTAAAAGCGCATAACTATTCTTAAAGTGGTTAGAAGAATTTTTAAAAGGTATAATACTCTATTCACCCCCTCAGAGTATTTATTGCGGCGTTCTCGATCCAACAATTGGTATCGGAGCTTGGTTTTGACCTTTTTGATATCAGTTATACATTTCTGCTTTGCAAGCAGTCACCAGTTGATCGGATTCGCATTTACTGTTTGTTTAGTGATCGTGTGTCTTTGTGTTTTTGTGATAAGCTGCGATTACTTGTGTTATTTGATTTGAATCTGTTATATATATTTCATTCTTTGCAAGTTACATTTGAATTTGATCTATATATGCAAGTTATTGTTGATTTGTTTGTTTCTTGATCCTGTGCTTCTTTGAATCGGTGCTTATCCTGATATACTTGTCTTTGAAACTCGTCTATCTGAATTAGTATTCTTTGAAAGTTTGAAGTTCTTTGTGGCTAAGTCTTGGTCTGTGACTATATCTGCAAGTTTTTGTGTTTCTTTGAATCTGTGTATTATTCAAGTGTATGAGCTTAAGTTTATTATTTACATTACCATTGTGATATAATTACACTTGTCTTGTGAGTTGGTAGTTTGCGGGACTACTCGATTCGTTCGCTTTGCTTGTTTTAGGTTCAGGACTTGCGTTGGGCCAAAGCCCAAAATCGGTTGCAATTTTTTTTTGTATAATCTGAATTTCGAAAAATGGTTTAACAACCTGCATTTTTAATTCGAAAATTCTTATCGACTTATTGCTTTAACTCATAAATTCGTGACACACACTTCACTTGTTCACCCCCTTGAATTTTGCACATCGATGAGTTTTCTGAAATTCATTGTCATTTGATTTATTTGGACTCATTCAACATTTGTAACCTGCATTGTGCATTGTACACTACATTCACCCTAAGCAACATTTTCCTTTCTTAAATCTTCTTTTATGGGTTCCTCATTGTATACCTATGATCCTGCAAAAGAAGAAGTGTTTGGTCAAAGACCACCTTTCTTCGATGGAACAAGGTATGCTGTGTGGAAGAGTAAAATGAAGACTTTTCTAGAAAGCTTAGACCTGCATCTATGGTTTATTGTAGAAGATGGTCTTTGCATTTCTAATTCAGCTGGATTTGAGGTTGACAAAAATGGAAAAGTTTTGGAACAAGATGAGCTTATAGCTTATCGAAATTCTAGAGCTATGGCCATCCTTGTTAACTCTCTTGATCCTTACGAAAGGCGGTCTGTTTATTCATGTACAATTTGCAAAGAAGTATGGGATACATTGAAAAGATACATGATAAATCGGACCCGTCTCAAAGAATAAATGAACTCATGCATTCATATGAATCATTCCAAATGAGTCCTATTGAGTCGATTAATGACATGTTTTCCAGATTTACTTTGATTATTGACACATTGAAATCTTTAGGAAAACAATTTTAAAAAATAGAGATCCTTAGAAAGGTTTTAAGAAGCCTAAGTCCCAAATGGTCTACTTTTGTCTCCTTTATTAAAGAAGAAAAAGATCCAAAGCTGTTTTAGTATTAAAGAACTTATGGAATTAGCATATGTTCATGAGATGACAATGTTGTCTCATAAAGCGAGTCTAATCTGAGTTTTCTAATCATTCTTCAAAAGCACATACGGAAAGTCTTTGAATCTGAATCCACCAATCTTTGAATCAGATTGTTCCAATTATGATTTCGATTCGAGATCACTCGATCTGCTAGCGATAGTGTAGATGAACTTGATGAGCGAGCTTTTTATAAGTCGTTCAAAATGTTCAAATGCTCATTACCCAAGAAAGAAATATCTCTTTGCATTCTCCTCTCGGTCGGATCAACATTACATACTTGATGATGTTTTTGAATCTTCATCAAAACGAATTTACGCAAATCGACCCTCTGCAGAATGTATTGCTAAATGCGTGATAATGCAGGAACAGTTCGAGATCCGAGCTTTGATGATGCATTGCTAATTACGAGACTAACACTCAACCTGAATCATTTGCAAATCACCTAGTTCTTTGAAAATGGTCTTTGAATCACATCGACATTACTCAAACAAATTCGAATGCGAGGTAATAGAAGCTAACTCCACATTTTACGCTTTAACTAGTGAAAATTTGAAGTTAAAATGTGAAGTTATGCATCTTAAAAGGAACTAAGTGATAAAGATGATTTAATTTGTTCCTTAATCAATTCATGTAGCGAGCTTGAACTTAAATTTTCAACTCAAGAAGCTCGGCTCAAACAAATGGTTTTAAAGTTGGAGGTGATATTGAAGCCTTAAGTCTTGAGAGAGATGTGTTCAAAAGATCATTCAAGCATCGAAAATAGCTTGAATGAGTGAACACTTCTCCTTCATCTCGTAAGGAATCTAAAACACAAACCGAATTTAGTCTGAATCTTCTAAGGAAGATAGAAAGGGCAAAAATTCGATCCACGAAAATTCAGCCATCTTTTCCCTTCAAACCAAGACTGTTTTCTTTCTCAAGCATCCTCATCTACACCATCACATACACCTTATACCACTACATCTGAATCACATACTTCACATCATCACACTAGAAATAATGCTCCTAAGAAACACCATGCTTTTCAATATGATAGAAGAGGTTCTAGAAATTTCACTCCTAGACGCCCCTTTCATCAAACTGAAAATGCAGCCCCTAGATACCATGAAAATAAGAGTCATTCATCATCTTTTAGACAATATGCTCCTAAGACATATCATTCATCTAGTTCACATGCTTCAGGAATGTGCATTCATATAGACCTTATGCTCTAGGTCTTACACACCTTATTATACACATTTTCAAGCATGTCTACACACCACAAGTCGCCCAATATCACTATTGGCAGCCTCCTCATCACTCACCATATCATCATCATCATGCACCTCATTTTCAAGCATGTTCATACCCCATATTTTCAGCATTTCCATACTCATCCTCCTTTTAGATCTTATGGGATGACATTTTAGGACCCATGGTTCTAATAATTTTGTTCATAGACCTAAAGTTAGGAAAATTTGGGTACCTAAGTCCTCTCTTAATAATATGCATGGACCCAAAGTTAATAAAATTTGGGTGCCTAAATCTTTGTTAACTAATGTTCAAGGACCCAAAGATTTAAGGGTACTAGTCTTCAATTTTCTTGTTTTGCGAGGATTCAATTGGCAATCATTTTGGTATCTACAAAATTTCTTTTGGCATCATTTTCTATCCTAAACCTTACCACTTTTGGTATCATTCTTGATATCAAATTCCTCTCATTTCCTTCACAAATCCTTATCTTTTATCCTTTTAACCTTTTTTTTACCCTCCTAAGGCCCTAATTGTTAAGCATTTTGTGATAATTATGTATTTTATTCAAGTAATTTTTTTTTAATCTCTCATATGTTTTTTAGCCCTTGATTAATTTTCAAACTAAGGGGGAGAGATATGTATCAAAACTTATTTTGATAAGTTAGAAATGTTTTATTAAGGGGGAGCATATTTTTAAATGAAAGCTCATTTGTAGGGGGAGTCTACCCCAAAATAAAGTTTTAAAGAGATATTTTGAAAATAATCAAAGGGGGAGAATTGTTGAGTATTTTGTGTTGATGTATTTCAAAATATATTTATTTTGAGATATATCTCATAATTACTCTACAATTAACTATGTCACTATTAATGTTTTATATATCTTAAGTGATATGTGTTTGAAAATTATCAAGTCACTTCAAGCTTAACTTTTCTTATATTTTATATGTGACTAAATATCCTTTGATATCATGTGATATTAAGTGTTTGATCAATATTATGTGTTTGTCACATTGTTCTAATTTCTATCAACTTTTACATGTGACATACTTATTGCTCTCTATATCATTTTATTATAAGAAGTTTTTGTGTGGATGTCACACTAATACTTTCTAATGTGACATAAGACATTTTGTTATACTATTTCATTGTCACATATTTATTTTATCTATTTGATGTGTCACATTGTTTAATTTCTATCAACTTTATAATGTGACACTATCGTATCTTTTCTACATTATTTATTTTTGTATAATACTATATATATATAGATATAAAATATATAGTACACATATTTTATCAAATACTTTAGTTATATATGTATTATATTGGTTCATTCGGCCCCAGCCCTTTTTTCCCACATGTAACAGAATATACATATATCTTTTTTATATATATATATTATTATCATTATTATATGTAAACCCTATTTCCTATCTCTACCTGTGCGCCCACACTATCTCCTATACATCATTTACACCTCTTCAATTCTGCCGCCCCACTTCCATCTTTTCTAGAAACCCCATGACTAATCCCACTACTCCTAAACCATCCTTATCCCTCCACCTCCTCGTGACTCTCCAACATTCCCACCTCCCAACACACGTCTTCTTTTCAATTGCTTTCTAGTCTCTGTCTTCCATAATTCCTTTAGTTCTTCAACGTCCATTTTTTTCTCTCAAATAAGGAAACTCTCCTCCTTCCTTTTTCCTTTACAGAGAAACCATCTATCTTCTTTCTTGTTTACTGATGAACTCCATTTCCTTTTCTTATAACCCCTTCGGATAAAGCCTGAACACCGGTGTTTTGTTTGAATGCCCGATTCCAAGCCTATGAGGTCTGTGAAGGTAGAAAGGCGCATTTTTACGTTATCTCGAAAAGTCGAGACCAATGAAGACGCTTTTTCTGAGGTCGATGATGTTCTATCACAATCAACATCTCATCCTGTGAACGAATCTGCAAATAATCAGGGAAGTCCTCCTTTCTATTCATTGATTTTGTCGTTTATAATCTCTGTTGTATTTGTGTTATTTTGATGCTGTATGCTACTTCAATCGAGTTTCTAATCTAACTAAAGCTTATAACATGAATCGAGTATTGCATTCACTGTTTAGATCTGTTTTTATGGTCTAATCGATTTGTACATGCTCCAGATATGCCTTGTGCTTTGCAAATCGAGTTCGATTTGTATCAATATGTTAATCTTTGACTGCATGCTCTCTAAAATGTTTAGATCTGCAATTAACCTTGTCAAAATGTCTCAATCTCGAATGTTTATCTCTTGCATAAATTGTGTTTAAAATTGATGAGTTGTTCTTGACTCGAACATTTTGTGCCTTAATCGAACATCTCAAATTTACCGTGGTCAATCTCTTAGTCTGAGTGCATTTCTCTGTTAATATGACCTTTTGATGCTAAATCAG
Source organism: Gentiana macrophylla (assembly GCA_026214975.1). Taxonomy (NCBI): domain Eukaryota; kingdom Viridiplantae; phylum Streptophyta; class Magnoliopsida; order Gentianales; family Gentianaceae; genus Gentiana; species Gentiana macrophylla. The sequence continues at coordinate 16,410,475 of CM047810.1, forward strand.
TCTTAAAATACATATTCTTGTTTTTATGCATTAATCGGCTCACTATATTCTTTGTTTTAAGTAAATGCATGCCTAGTATAGCTTGATAAATCTCTTATATGCATGTGTTGTATTTCTTAATGTTCTCACCAAATGTCAATCCGTATCTTTTCCTTTAGTCATAGAAATATTTATATTCTGTGATAATACATATTTGTGTATAATGTTTATACGAGCCTAAATATCAAATATGGTTTGATTAATCTGATTTAACATATATGCAAAATGGATGAATCATTTAGTTTATCCGAAATTATTATTTAATTGAAAGTTGTCACTTTTGTTTTATGTGCTATACTTTTGGAATATATAAAAGTGTTTTGCTTTCCTTGATAAATGTGATCGCCTTGCCTTGTTCACACTTCACGATCAAATGACCGACATGTCTTTGGATGCCTACCCCCTGCATCAATTTTATTTTCCACCCACTGATTTAATGTGTCTTGTTAAGTGTGCAGTGTACACACTTTCACTTAGAAACAACACCCTTTTGGAGACTTCATTATAGCCGTTGGAATTGCAAAAGTTGGACTCAGCAGAGGCTAAATGCCAAAAGTTGGATTACACAAGACCAATCTCCAACCGAGACTCTTCTAGTAGCATATATACTACTCCGGCTCATTCAAGAAAACTAGAATAGCCTCTCCAAGAATAACTCCTTCACTAATCTCAAACTTCATTTTCTTATACACTTGTATTCTCAAATTAGTTTTATTTCTTGAGTGTTAAAAGAAAAGTGAGGTGTAAGTAGAGTGGTAAGTGTAGAGGACAAATCTCTACCTTTGTTAGTGAGTGTTAGTTGTAGTTTGGGAGTGTTCTCCACTTGTTATTGAGGAGCAATAACAAGGGCACAGCTGGTCCAAGCTGTGGTTCAGCAGTTCGGGATCGATCCTGCTGAGATACGGATTCAAGGAGCTGAGTTCGTGTTCAAGAATCCGGCAAAGTGATTCTTTGTAAGTACTCCTTTGGTGAGTGTGTTGAAATTTTCTCTCTTTTGTATTTTGTACAAGACTCAAGCTATATCTAGTGAAACCTTTGTGTGTGGGTGTGATCTTTTATAGATCACACATATGTGCTTTTGTAGTTGATTATTTTGATACACACCTTAGAATTGCATGCTTAGGCTCAAAGAACTTAAAAACCGAATCTGCAATTCATTTATATTGTTTGAACACCTTAGAGGCTGCATGTGCTAGATAATAACTTAAAATCTGAATATGCAAGTTTTGCTATTCGATTTTGGTTAAGTGTTCAACCTGTTTCTTCACTTGTATAAGTGTCGCGCATATCACGCTTCTTATTATAACAAACTGAACTTCTCTTAGAAACTCTATCAATCAAGTTAACTTAGTTTTATATAGTTAATTGAAACTAGATCTTCCGCTAGGTTCATTAACCGAACTAAGTTAAGTGTTTACTCCGATTATCTCTGTTAAACCACTGTTTTGTATTAAATCGCATAACTATTCTTAAAGTGGTTAGAAGAATTTTTAAAAGGTATAATACTCTATTCACCCCTCACAGAGTATTTATTGCGCGTTCTCGATCCAACAATTGGTATCGGAGCTTGGTTTTGACCTTGCCGATATCGCTTATACATTCTGCTTTTGCAACAGTCACCAGTTGATCGGGCTGCTTCGCTTGTTTAGTGATCGTGTGTGTGCTGTGTTTTTGTGATAACCGCAGATTTTGTGTTATTTGAGTCGAATCATTATATATATTTCATTGCTGCAAGTTCTGTGCTGAATTTGATCTATATATGCAAGTTATTGTTGAGCTGTTTGTTTCTTGATCCTGTGCTTGCTGAATCAGTGCTTATCCTGATATACTTGTGCTGAACATCGTCTATCCGAATTAGTATTATTGAAAGTTTGAAGTTGCTTTGTGGCTAAGCGCCGATTCGTGACTATATCTCGCAAGTTTTTGTGTTTCTTTGAATCATGTATTATTCAAGTGTATGAGCTTAAGTTTATTATTCGTTACATCGTGATATAATTACACTTGTCTTGTGAGTTGGTAGTTTGCGTGACTACTCGATTCGCTTACCGCTTGTTTTAGGTTCAGACTTGCGTTGGGCCAAAGCCCAAAATCGGCCGCAATTTTTTTTTGTATAATCCTGAATTTTGAAAAATGGTTTAACAACCTGCATTTTTAATTTACGAAAATTCTTATCGCCTTATTGCTTTAACTCATAAGTCGTGACACACACTTCACTTGTTCACCCTTCTTAATTTTGCACAACAAATGAGTTTTTCAAATTCATTGTCATTTGATTTATTTGGACTCATTCAACATTTGTAACTCGTGATTGTGCATTGTACACTACATTCACCCTAAGCAACATTTTCCTTTCTTAAATCTTCTTTTATGGGTTCTCATTGTATACCTATGATCCCGCAAAGAAGAAGTGTTTGGTCAAAGACCACCTTTCTTCGATGGAACAAGGTATGTTTGTGTGGAAGAGTAAAATGAAGACTTTTCTAGAAAGCTTAGACTCGCATCTATGGTTTATTGTAGAAGATGGTCTTTGCATTTCTAATTCAAATTGGATTTGAGGTTGACAAAAATGGAAAAGTTTTGGAACAAGATGAGCTTATAGCTTATCGAAATTCTAGAGCTATGGCCATCCTTGTTAACTCTCTTGGTCCTTCGAAAGACGGTCTGTTTATTCATGTACAATCGCAAAGAAGTATGGGATACATTGAAAAGATACATGATAAATCGGACCGCCTCAAAGAATAAATGAACTCATGCATTCATATGAATCATTCCAAATGAGTCCTATTGAGTCGCTTAATGACATGTTTTCCAGATTTACTTTGATTATTGACACATTGAAATCTTTAGAAAACAATTTTTCAAATAGAGATCCTTAGAAAGGTTTTAAGAAGCCTAAGTCCCAAATGGTCTACTTTTGTCTCCTTTATTGTTAAGAAAAAGATCCAAACTGCTTTTAGTATTAAAGAACTTATGGAATTAGCATATGTTCATGAGATGACAATGTTGTCTCATAAACAGCCTAATCTCGAGTTTTCTAATCATTCTTCAAAAGTCGTTTCGAAAGTGTCTTGAACTGAATCCACCAATGTCGAATCGATCGCTCCAATTATGATTCTCGATTCAGATCACTCACCGCAGAAGTAGTGTAGATGAACTTGATGAACGAGCTTTTTATAAGTCGCTCAAAATGTTCAAATGCTCATTACCCAAGAAAGAAATATCTCACGATTCTCCTCTCACCGGATCAACATTCGTACTTGATGATGTTGTCGAATCTTCATCAAAACCGCAATTTCGCAAATCAGCCCCTCCGCAGAATGTATTGCTAAACTGTGATAATGCTCGAACAGATTCAGACCGAGCTCGATGCAAATTGCTAATTTCGAGACTAACACTCAACCTGAATCGCCGCAAATCACCTAGTTGTTTAAAAATGGTGTCGAATCACACAAGATTACTCAAACAAATTTCAACTGAGGTAATAGAAGCTAACTCCACATTTTCTCGCTTTAACTAGTGAAAATTTGAAGTTAAAATGTGAAGTTATGCATCTTAAAAAGGAACTAAGTGATAAAGATGATTTAATTTGTTCCTTAATCAATTCATGTAGCGAGCTTGAACTTAAATTTTCAACTCAAGAAGCTCGGCTCAAACAAATGGTTTTAAAGTTGGAGGTCGATATCAAGCCTTAAGTCTTGAGAGAGATGTGTTCAAAAAAGATCATTCAAGCATCTGAAAATAGCTTGAATGAGCTGAACACTTCTCCTTCATCTCGTAAGGAATCTAAAACACAAACCGAATTTAGTCCGAATCTTCTAAGGAAGATAGAAAGGGCAAAAATTCACCCCTCAAATTCAGCCATCTTTCCCTTCAAACCAAGACTGCTTTTCTTTCTCAAGCATCCTCATCTACACCATCACATACACCTTATACCACTACATCTGAATCACATACTTCACATCATCACACTAGAAATAATGCTCCTAAGAAACACCATGCTTTTCAATATGATAGAAGAGGTTCTAGAAATTTCACTCCTAGACGCCCTTTCATCAAACCGAAAATGCAGCCCCTAGATACCATGAAAATAAGAGTCATTCATCATCTTTTAGACAATATGCTCCTAAGACATATCATTCATCTAGTTCACATGCTTCTAGGAATGTGCATTCATATAGACCTTATGCTCCTAGGTCTTACACACCTTATTATACACATTTTCAAAGATGTCTACACACCACAAGCCGCCCAATATCACTATTGGCAGCCTCCTCATCACTCACCATATCATCATCATCATGCACCTCATTTTCAGCATGTTCATACCCTATATTTTCAGCATTTCCATACTCATCCTCCTTTTAGATCTTATGGACAAGATTTTAGGACCCATGGTTCTAATAATTTTGTTCATAGACCTAAAGTTAGGAAAATTTGGGTACCTAAGTCCTCTCTTAATAATATGCATGGACCCAAAGTTAATAAAATTTGGGTGCCTAAATCTTTGTTAACTAATGTTCAAGGACCCAAAGATTAAAGGGTACCTAGTCTTCAATTTTCTTGTTTTGCAGGATTCAATTGGCAATCATTTTGGTATCTACAAAATTTCTTTTGGCATCATTTTCTATCCTAAACCTTACCACTTTTGGTATCATTCTTGATATCAAATTCCTCTCATTTCCTTCACAAATCCTTATCTTTTATCCTTTTAACCTTTTTTTTACCCTCCTAAGGCCCTAATTGTTAAGCATTTTGTGATAATTATGTATTTTATTCAAGTAATTTTTTTTTAATCTCTCATATGTTTTTTAGCCCTTGATTAATTTTCAAACTAAGGGAGAGATATGTATCAAAACTTATTTTGATAAGTTAGAAATGTTTTATTAAGGGGAGCATATTTTTAAATGAAAGCTCATTTGTAGGGGGAGTCTACCCCAAAATAAAGTTTTAAAGAGATATTTTGAAAATAATCAAAGGGGGAGAATTGTTGAGTATTTTGTGTTGATGTATTTCAAAATATATTTATTTTGAGATATATCTCATAATTACTCTACAATTAACTATGTCACTATTAATGTTTTATATATCTTAAGTGATATGTGTTTGAAAATTATCAAGTCACTTCAAGCTTAACTTTTCTTATATTTTATATGTGACTAAATATCCTTTGATATCATGTGATATTAAGTGTTTGATCAATATTATGTGTTTGTCACATTGTTCTAATTTCTATCAACTTTTACATGTGACATACTTATTGCTCTCTATATCATTTTATTATAAGAAGTTTTTGTGTGGATGTCACACTAATACTTTCTAATGTGACATAAGACATTTTGTTATACTATTTCATTGTCACATATTTATTTTATCTATTTGATGTGTCACATTGTTTAATTTCTATCAACTTTATAATGTGACACTATCGTATCTTTTCTACATTATTTATTTTTGTATAATACTATATATATATAGATATAAAATATATAGTACACATATTTTATCAAATACTTTAGTTATATATGTATTATATTGGTTCATTCGGCCCCAGCCCCTTTTTTCCCACACATGTAACAGAATATACATATATCTTTTTTATATATATATATTATTATCATTATTATATGTAAACCCTATTTCCTATCTCTACCTGTGCCGCCCCACTATCTCCTATACATCATTTACACCTCTTCAATTCTCACGCCCCACTTCCATCTTTCTAGAAACCCCTATGACTAATCCCCACTACTCCTAAACCATCCTTATCCCTCCACCTCCTCGTGACTCTCCAACATTCCCACCTCCCAACACACGCCTTTTTTCAATTGCTTTCTCTAGTCTCTGCCTTCCATAATTCCTTTAGTTCTTCAACGCCCATTTTTTTCTCTCAAATAAGGAAACTCTCCTCCTTCCTTTTTTCCTTTACAGAGAAACCATCTATCTTCTTTCTTGTTTACAGATGAACTCCATTTCCTTTTTCTTATAACCCTTCGATAAAGCCCTGAACACCGGTGTTTTGTTTGAATGCCCGATTCCAAGCCTATGGAGGTCTGTGAAGGTAGAAAGATCGCATTTTTTACGTTATCTCAAAGCCGAGACCAATGAAGACGCTTTTTCTCGAGGTCGATGATGTTCTATCACAATCAACATCTCATCCCCGTGAACGACCGCAAATAATCGGGAAGTCCTCCTTTCTATTCATTGATTTTGTCGCTTATAATCTCTCGTTGTATTTGTGTTATTTTGATGTCAGTATGCTACTTCAATCGAGTTTCTAATCTAACTAAAGCTTATAACATGAATCGAGTATTGCATTCATGTTTAGATCTGTTTTTATGGTCTAATCGATTTGTACATGCTCCAGATATGCCTTGTGCTTTGCAAATCGAGTTCGATTTGTATCAATATGTTAATCTTTGACTGCATGCTCTCTAAAATGTTTAGATCTGCAATTAACCTGTCAAAATGTCTCAATCTCGTAATGTTTATCTCTTGCATAAATTGTGTTTAAAATTGATGAGTTGTTCTTGACTCGAACATTTTGTGCCTTAATCGAACATCTCAAATTTACCGTGGTCAATCTCTTAGTCCGAGTGCATTTCTCTGTTAATATGACCTTTGATGCTAAATCGTCTTAAAATACATATTCTTGTTTTTATGCATTAATCGGCTCACTATATTCTTTGTTTTAAGTAAATGCATGCCTAGTATAGCTTGATAAATCTCTTATATGCATGTGTTGTATTTCTTAATGTTCTCACCAAATGTCAATCCGTGATCTTTTCCTTTAGTCATAGAAATATTTATATTCGTGATAATACATATTTGTGTATAATGTTTATCTCGAGCCTAAATATCAAATATGGTTTGATTAATCTGATTTAACATATATGCAAAATGGATGAATCATTTAGTTTATCCGAAATTATTATTTAATTGAAAGTTGTCACTTTTGTTTTATGTGCTATACTTTTGGAATATATAAAAGTGTTTTGCTTTCCTTGATAAATGTGATCGCTTTGCCTTGTTCACACTTCACAGTCAAATGACCGACATGTCTTTGGATGCCTACCCTCGCATCAATTTTATTTTCCACCCTGATTTAATGTGTCTTGTTAAGTGTGCAGTACACACTTTCACTTAGAAACAACACCCTTTTGGAGACTTCATTATAGCCGTTGGAATTGCAAAAGTTGGATCACAGCTAAATGCCAAAAAATGTGGATTACACAAGACCAATCTCCAACCGAGACTCTTCTAGTAGCATATATACTACTCCAGCTTTCATTCAAGAAAACTAGAATAGCCTCTCCAAGAATAACTCCTTCACTAAATCTCACTTTCATTTTCTTATACACTTGTATTTCAAATTAGTTTTATTTCTTGAGTGTTAAAAGAAAAGTGAGGTGTAAGTAGAGTGGTAAGTGTAGAGGACAAATCTCTACCTTTTGTTAGTGAGTGTTAGTTGTAGTTTGGGAGTGTTCTCCACTTGTTATTGAGGAGCAATAACAAGGCACACCTGGTCCAGCCGTGGTTCAGCTAGATCTGGATCGATCCCGCCGAGATACGGATTCAAGGAGCTGAGTTCGTGTTCAAGAATCCGGGCAAGTGATTCTTTGTAAGTACTTTGGTGAGTGTGTTGAAATTTTCTCTCTTTTGTATTTTGTACAAGACTCAAGCTATATCTAGTGAAACCTTTGTGTGTGGGTGTGATCTTTTATAGATCACACATATGTGCTTTTGTAGTTGATTATTTTGATACACACCTTAGAATTGCATGCTTAGGCTCAAAGAACTTAAAAATCGAACTGCAATTGCGTTATATTGTTTGAACACCTTAGAGGCTGCATGTGCTAGGATAATAACTTAAAATCTGAATATGCAAGTTTTGCTATTTCGATTTTGGTTAAGTGTTCAACCTGCTTCTTCACTTGTATAAGTGTCGGGCCAGATATCACGCTTCTTATTATAACAAATCGAACTTCTCTTAGAAACTCTATCAATCAAGTTAACTTAGTTTTATATAGTTAATTGAAACTAGATCTTCCGCCTAGGTTCATTAACCGAACTAAGTTAAGTGTTTACTCCGATTATCTCTGTTAAACCACCTGCTTTGTATTAAATCGCATAACTATTCTTAAAGTGGTTAGAAGAATTTTTAAAAGGTATAATACTCTATTCACCCCCCTGTAGAGTATTTATTGCGCGTTCTCGATCCAACAATTGGTATCGGAGCTTGGTTTTGACCTTCTTGATATCGCTTATACATTCTGCTTCGCAACAGTCACCGATTGATCATTCGCCGCTTCGCTTGTTTAGTGATCGTGTGTGCTGTGTTTTTGTGATAACTGCAGTACTTGTGTTATTTGAGCTGAATCTGTTATATATATTTCATTGCTGCAAGTTCTGTGCTGAATTTGATCTATATATGCAAGTTATTGTTGAGTCGTTTTGTTTCTTGATCCTGTGCTTGCCGAATCGGTGCTTATCCCGATATACTTGTGCCGAACATCGTCTATCCGAATTAGTATTGCTTTGAAAGTTTGAAGTTCTTTGTGGCTAAGTGTCGATTCTGTGACTATATCTCGCAAGTTTTTGTGTTTTTTGAATCTGTATTATTCAAGTGTATGAGCTTAAGTTTATTATTCTCGTTACACTCGTGATATAATTACACTTGTCTTGTGAGTTGGTAGTTTGCGGGACTACTCGATTCGCTTTACCGCTTGTTTTAGGTTCAGACTTTGCGTTGGGCCAAAGCCCAAAATCGGCCGCAATTTTTTTTTGTATAATCTGAATTTACGAAAAATGGTTTAACAACCTGCATTTTTTAATTTAAAATTCTTATCACCTTATTGCTTTAACTCATAAGTCGTGACACACACTTCACTTGTTCACCCCTTCAGAATTTTGCACAACAGTCGAGTTTTCTGAAATTCATTGTCATTTGATTTATTTGGACTCATTCAACATTTGTAACCTGCATTGTGCATTGTACACTACATTCACCCTAAGCAACATTTTCCTTTCTTAAATCTTCTTTTATGGGTTCTCATTGTATACCTATGATCCGCAAAGAAGAAGTGTTTGGTCAAAGACCACCTTTCTTCGATGGAACAAGGTATGCTGTGTGGAAGAGTAAAATGAAGACTTTTCTAGAAAGCTTAGACCTGCATCTATGGTTTATTGTAGAAGATGGTCTTTGCATTTCTAATTCAATTGGATTTGAGGTTGACAAAATGGAAAAGTTTTGGAACAAGATGAGCTTATAGCTTATCGAAATTCTAGAGCTATGGCCATCCTTGTTAACTCTCTTGGTCCTTCGAAAGACGGTCTGCTTATTCATGTACAACCGCAAAGAAGTATGGGATACATTGAAAAAGATACATGATAAATCGGACCGCCTCAAAGAATAAATGAACTCATGCATTCATATGAATCATTCCAAATGAGTCCTATTGAGTCGATTAATGACATGTTTTCAGATTTACTTTGATTATTGACACATTGAAATCTTTAGGAAAACAATTTTTCAAATAGAGATCCTTAGAAAGGTTTTAAGAAGCCTAAGTCCCAAATGGTCTACTTTTGTCTCCTTTATTAAAGAAGAAAAAGATCCAAACTGCTTTTAGTATTAAAGAACTTATGGAATTAGCATATGTTCATGAGATGACAATGTTGTCTCATAAAACAGCCTAATCTCGAGTTTTCTAATCATTCTTCAAAAGTCGCCTCGAAAGTGTGAACTGAATCCACCAATGCCGAATCGATCGTTCCAATTATGATTCGATTGAGATCACTCATCGCAAAGCAGATAGTGTAGATGAACTTGATGAACGAGCTTTTATAAGTCGTTCAAAATGTTCAAATGCTCATTACCCAAGAAAGAAATATCTCGCGATTCTCCTCTCGGTCGGATCAACATTCTCAGACTTGATGATGTTGTCGAATCTTCATCAAAACCGCATTTCGCAAATCACCCTCCCGAGAATGTATTGCTAAACTGTGATAATGCTCGAACAGATTCAGACCGAGCCTCGATGCACCGCTGCTAATTCGAGACTAACACTCAACCTCGACCGCAAATCACCTAGTTCTTTAAAAATGGTGTCAATCACAAGATTACTCAAACAAATTTCGAATCTGAGGTAATAGAAGCTAACTCCACATTTTCTGCTTTAACTAGTGAAAATTTGAAGTTAAAATGTGAAGTTATGCATCTTAAAAAGGAACTAAGTGATAAAGATGATTTAATTTGTTCCTTAATCAATTCATGTAGCGAGCTTGAACTTAAATTTTCAACTCAAGAAGCTCGGCTCAAACAAATGGTTTTAAAGTTGGAGGCTGATATTGAAGCCTTAAGTCTTGAGAGAGATGTGTTCAAAAAGATCATTCAAGCATCTGAAAATAGCTTGAATGAGCTGAACACTTCTCCTTCATCTCGTAAGGAATCTAAAACACAAACTGAATTTAGTCCTGAATCTTCTAAGGAAGATAGAAAGGGCAAAAATTCAGTCCCTGAAATTCAGCCATCTTTTCCCTTCAAACCAAGACCTGTTTTTCTTTCTCAAGCATCCTCATCTACACCATCACATACACCTTATACCACTACATCTGAATCACATACTTCACATCATCACACTAGAAATAATGCTCCTAAGAAACACCATGCTTTTCAATATGATAGAAGAGGTTCTAGAAATTTCACTCCTAGACGCCCCTTTCATCAAACTGAAAATGCAGCCCCTAGATACCATGAAAATAAGAGTCATTCATCATCTTTTAGACAATATGCTCCTAAGACATATCATTCATCTAGTTCACATGCTTCTAGGAATGTGCATTCATATAGACCTTATGCTCCTAGGTCTTACACACCTTATTATACACATTTTCAAAGATGTCTACACACACCACAAGTCGCCCAATATCACTATTGGCAGCCTCCTCATCACTCACCATATCATCATCATCATGCACCTCATTTTCAAAGATGTTCATACCCCATATTTTCAGCATTTCCATACTCATCCTCCTTTTAGATCTTATGGGAAAGATTTTAGGACCCATGGTTCTAATAATTTTGTTCATAGACCTAAAGTTAGGAAAATTTGGGTACCTAAGTCCTCTCTTAATAATATGCATGGACCCAAAGTTAATAAAATTTGGGTGCCTAAATCTTTGTTAACTAATGTTCAAGGACCCAAAGATTAAAGGTACCTAGTCTTCAATTTTCTTGTTTTGCAGATTCAATTGGCAATCATTTTGGTATCTACAAAATTTCTTTTGGCATCATTTTCTATCCTAAACCTTACCACTTTTGGTATCATTCTTGATATCAAATTCCTCTCATTTCCTTCACAAATCCTTATCTTTTATCCTTTTAACCTTTTTTTTACCCTCCTAAGGCCCTAATTGTTAAGCATTTTGTGATAATTATGTATTTTATTCAAGTAATTTTTTTTTAATCTCTCATATGTTTTTTAGCCCTTGATTAATTTTCAAACTAAGGGGGAGAGATATGTATCAAAACTTATTTTGATAAGTTAGAAATGTTTTATTAAGGGGGAGCATATTTTTAAATGAAAGCTCATTTGTAGGGGGAGTCTACCCCAAAATAAAGTTTTAAAGAGATATTTTGAAAATAATCAAAGGGGGAGAATTGTTGAGTATTTTGTGTTGATGTATTTCAAAATATATTTATTTTGAGATATATCTCATAATTACTCTACAATTAACTATGTCACTATTAATGTTTTATATATCTTAAGTGATATGTGTTTGAAAATTATCAAGTCACTTCAAGCTTAACTTTTCTTATATTTTATATGTGACTAAATATCCTTTGATATCATGTGATATTAAGTGTTTGATCAATATTATGTGTTTGTCACATTGTTCTAATTTCTATCAACTTTTACATGTGACATACTTATTGCTCTCTATATCATTTTATTATAAGAAGTTTTTGTGTGGATGTCACACTAATACTTTCTAATGTGACATAAGACATTTTGTTATACTATTTCATTGTCACATATTTATTTTATCTATTTGATGTGTCACATTGTTTAATTTCTATCAACTTTATAATGTGACACTATCGTATCTTTTCTACATTATTTATTTTTGTATAATACTATATATATATAGATATAAAATATATAGTACACATATTTTATCAAATACTTTAGTTATATATGTATTATATTGGTTCATTCGGCCCCAGCCCCTTTTTCCCACATGTAACAGAATATACATATATCTTTTTTTATATATATATATTATTATCATTATTATATGTAAACCCTATTTCCTATCTCTACCTGTGCCGCCCCACTATCTCCTATACATCATTTACACCTCTTCAATTCTGCCGCCCCCACTTCCATCTTTTCTAGAAACCCCTATGACTAATCCCACTACTCCTAAACCATCCTTATCCCTCCACCTCCTCGTGACTCTCCAACATTCCCACCTCCCAACACACGCCTTTTTCAATTGCTTTCTAGTCTCTGTCCTTCCATAATTCCTTTAGTTCTTCAACGTCCATTTTTTCTCTCAAATAAGGAAACTCTCCTCCTTCCTTTTTCCTTTACAGAGAAACCATCTATCTTCTTTCTTGTTTACAGATGAACTCCATTTCCTTTTTCTTATAACCCTTCAGATAAAGCCTGAACACCGGTGTTTTGTTTGAATGCCCGATTCCAAGCCTATGGAGGTCTGTGAAGGTAGAAAGACTGCATTTTTTACGTTATCTGAAAGCTGAGACCAATGAAGACGCTTTTTCTGAGGTCGATGATGTTCTATCACAATCAACATCTCATCCTGTGAACGAATCTGCAAATAATCAGGGAAGTCCTCCTTTCTATTCATTGATTTTGTCGTTTATAATCTCTGTTGTATTTGTGTTATTTTGATGCTGTATGCTACTTCAATCGAGTTTCTAATCTAACTAAAGCTTATAACATGAATCGAGTATTGCATTCACTGTTTAGATCTGTTTTTATGGTCTAATCGATTTGTACATGCTCCAGATATGCCTTGTGCTTTGCAAATCGAGTTCGATTTGTATCAATATGTTAATCTTTGATCGCATGCTCTCTAAAATGTTTAGATCTCGCAATTAACTCGTCAAAATGTCTCAATCTCGTAATGTTTATCTCTTGCATAAATTGTGTTTAAAATTGATGAGTTGTTCTTGACTCGAACATTTTGTGCCTTAATCGAACATCTCAAATTTACGTGGTCAATCTCTTAGTCCGAGTGCATTTCTCTGTTAATATGACCTTTGATGCTAAATCAGTCTTAAAATACATATTCTTGTTTTTATGCATTAATCGGCTCACTATATTCTTTGTTTTAAGTAAATGCATGCCTAGTATAGCTTGATAAATCTCTTATATGCATGTGTTGTATTTCTTAATGTTCTCACCAAATGTCAATCCGTATCTTTTCCTTTAGTCATAGAAATATTTATATTCTGTGATAATACATATTTGTGTATAATGTTTATCTGAGCCTAAATATCAAATATGGTTTGATTAATCTGATTTAACATATATGCAAAATGGATGAATCATTTAGTTTATCTGGAAATTATTATTTAATTGAAAGTTGTCACTTTTGTTTTATGTGCTATACTTTTGGAATATATAAAAGTGTTTTGCTTTCCTTGATAAATGTGATCGCTTTGCCTTGTTCACACTTCACACAAATGACCGACATGTGCTTTGGATGCCTACCCCGCATCAATTTTATTTTCCACCCACATGATTTAATGTGTCTTGTTAAGTGTGCAGTACACACTTTCACTTAGAAACAACACCCTTTTGGAGACTTCATTATAGCCGTTGGAATTGCAAAAGTTGGATCTGCAGCTAAATGCCAAAAGTTGGATTACACAAGACCAATCTCCAACCGAGACTCTTCTAGTAGCATATATACTACTCCAGCTCATTCAAGAAAACTAGAATAGCCTCTCCAGTAACAACTCCTTCACTAAATCTCAGCTTCATTTTCTTATACACTTGTATTCTGAAATTAGTTTTATTTCTTGAGTGTTAAAAGAAAAGTGAGGTGTAAGTAGAGTGGTAAGTGTAGAGGACAAATCTCTACCTTTTGTTAGTGAGTGTTAGTTGTAGTTTGGGAGTGTTCTCCACTTGTTATTGAGGAGCAATAACAAGGGCACAGCTGGTCCAAGCTGTGGTTCAGCAGTTCGGGATCGATCCTGCTGAGATACGGATTCAAGGAGCTGAGTTCGTGTTCAAGAATCCGGGCAGTGATTCTTTGTAAGTACTCCTTTGGTGAGTGTGTTGAAATTTTCTCTCTTTTGTATTTTGTACAAGACTCAAGCTATATCTAGTGAAACCTTTGTGTGTGGGTGTGATCTTTTATAGATCACACATATGTGCTTTTGTAGTTGATTATTTTGATACACACCTTAGAATTGCATGCTTAGGCTCAAAGAACTTAAAATCGAATCTGCAACTGTTATATTGTTTGAACACCTTAGAGGTTTGCATGTGCTAGGATAATAACTTAAAATCTGAATATGCAAGTTTTGCTATTTCGATTTTGGTTAAGTGTTCAACCTGCTTCTTCACTTGTATAAGTGTCGGTTTGATATCACGATTCTTATTATAACAAATCGAACTTCTCTTAGAAACTCTATCAATTGAAGTTAACTTAGTTTTATATAGTTAATTGAAACTAGATCTTCCGCCAGGTTCATTAACCGAACTAAGTTAAGTGTTTACTCCGATTATCTCTGTTAAACCCACTGTTTTGTATTAAACCGCATAACTATTCTTAAAGTGGTTAGAAGAATTTTTAAAAGGTATAATACTCTATTCACCCTCTCTAGAGTATTTATTGCGCGTTCTCGATCCAACAATTGGTATCGGAGCTTGGTTTTGACCTTGCCGATATCGCTTATACATTCTGCTTTGTAACAGTCACCAGCTGATCGATTTGCTTTCGTTTGTTTAGTGATCGTGTGTGTGTGTTTTTGTGATAATCGCAGATTTGTGTTATTTGAGTGAATCATTATATATATATTTCATTGCCGCAAGTTCTGCATCTTTGAATTTGATCTATATATGCAAGTTATTGTTGAGCTGTTTGTTTCTTGATCCTGTGCTTGCCGAATCGTGCTTATCCCGATATACTTGTTTGAACATCGCCTATCCGAATTAGTATTGCCGAAAGTTTGAAGTTGCTTTGTGGCTAAGTCTGCCGATTCTCGTGACTATATCGCAAGTTTTTGTGTTTCTTTGAATCATGTATTATTCAAGTGTATGAGCTTAAGTTTATTATTCTGTTACATCGTGATATAATTACACTTGTCTTGTGAGTTGGTAGTTTGCGTGACTACTCGATTCGCTTACCTTTGCTTGTTTTAGGTTCAGACTTGCGTTGGGCCAAAGCCCAAAATCGGGTCGTAATTTTTTTTTGTATAATCCTGAATTTCTGAAAAATGGTTTAACAACCCAGATTTTTTAATTCTGAAAATTCTTATCAGCTTATTGCTTTAACTCATAAGCTGTGACACACACTTCACTTGTTCACCCCTTCAGAATTTTGCACAACAGTCGAGTTTTCTGAAATTCATTGTCATTTGATTTATTTGGACTCATTCAACATTTGTAACCTGCATTGTGCATTGTACACTACATTCACCCTAAGCAACATTTTCCTTTCTTAAATCTTCTTTTATGGGTTCCTCATTGTATACCTATGATCCTGCAAAAGAAGAAGTGTTTGGTCAAAGACCACCTTTCTTCGATGGAACAAGGTATGCTGTGTGGAAGAGTAAAATGAAGACTTTTCTAGAAAGCTTAGACCTGCATCTATGGTTTATTGTAGAAGATGGTCTTTGCATTTCTAATTCAGCTGGATTTGAGGTTGACAAAAATGGAAAAGTTTTGGAACAAGATGAGCTTATAGCTTATCGAAATTCTAGAGCTATGGCCATCCTTGTTAACTCTCTTGGTCCTTCTGAAAGACGGTCTGTTTATTCATGTACAACTGCAAAAGAAGTATGGGATACATTGAAAAAGATACATGATAAATCAGACCCGTCTCAAAGAATAAATGAACTCATGCATTCATATGAATCATTCCAAATGAGTCCTATTGAGTCAGTTAATGACATGTTTTCCAGATTTACTTTGATTATTGACACATTGAAATCTTTAGGAAAACAATTTTCTGAAATAGAGATCCTTAGAAAGGTTTTAAGAAGCCTAAGTCCCAAATGGTCTACTTTTGTCTCCTTTATTAAAGAAGAAAAAGATCCAAACTGTTTTAGTATTAAAGAACTTATGGAATTAGCATATGTTCATGAGATGACAATGTTGTCTCATAAACAGTCTAATCTCGAGTTTTCTAATCATTCTTCAAAAGTCGTTTCGGAAAGTCTTTGAATCAATCCACCAATGCCGAATCGATCGCTCCAATTATGATTTCGATTGAGATCACTCGATCTGCAAAGAAGAGTAGTGTAGATGAACTTGATGAACGAGCTTTTATAAGTTTGTTCAAAATGTTCAAATGCTCATTACCCAAGAAAGAAATATCTGCTGCATTCTCCTCTCGATCCGGATCAACATTCAGACTTGATGATGTTGTTTGAATCTTCATCAAAACCGAATTTACGCAAATCACCCTCTGCGAGAATGTATTGCTAAATCTGTGATAATGCTCGAACAGATTCAGACCGAGCCTGATGCATTTGCTAATTCGAGACTAACACTCAACCCGATCGCGCAAATCACCTAGTTCTTTGAAAATGGTCTTTGAATCAATCACAAGATTACTCAAACAAATTCGAACCGAGGTAATAGAAGCTAACTCCACATTTTTTCGCTTTAACTAGTGAAAATTTGAAGTTAAAATGTGAAGTTATGCATCTTAAAAGGAACTAAGTGATAAAGATGATTTAATTTGTTCCTTAATCAATTCATGTAGTGAGCTTGAACTTAAATTTTCAACTCAAGAAGCTCGGCTCAAACAAATGGTTTTAAAGTTGAGGTCGATATTGAAGCCTTAAGTCTTGAGAGAGATGTGTTCAAAAGATCATTCAAGCATCGAAAATAGCTTGAATGAGATTGAACACTTCTCCTTCATCTCGTAAGGAATCTAAAACACAAAACCGAATTTAGTCCTGAATCTTCTAAGGAAGATAGAAAGGCAAAAATTCGATCCCCAAAATTCAGCCATCTTTTCCTTCAAACCAAGACTGTTTTCTTTCTCAAGCATCCTCATCTACACCATCACATACACCTTATACCACTACATCTCGAATCACATACTTCACATCATCACACTAGAAATAATGCTCCTAAGAAACACCATGCTTTTCAATATGATAGAAGAGGTTCTAGAAATTTCACTCCTAGACGCCCCTTTCATCAAACTGAAAATGCAGCCCCTAGATACCATGAAAATAAGAGTCATTCATCATCTTTTAGACAATATGCTCCTAAGACATATCATTCATCTAGTTCACATGCTTCTAGGAATGTGCATTCATATAGACCTTATGCTCCTAGGTCTTACACACCTTATTATACACATTTTCAGCATGTCTACACACCACAAGCTGCCCAATATCACTATTGGCAGCCTCCTCATCACTCACCATATCATCATCATCATGCACCTCATTTTCAGCATGTTCATACCCCATATTTTCAGCATTTCCATACTCATCCTCCTTTTAGATCTTATGGACAGCATTTTAGGACCCATGGTTCTAATAATTTTGTTCATAGACCTAAAGTTAGGAAAATTTGGGTACCTAAGTCCTCTCTTAATAATATGCATGGACCCAAAGTTAATAAAATTTGGGTGCCTAAATCTTTGTTAACTAATGTTCAAGGACCCAAAGATTAAAGGGTACCTAGTCTTCAATTTTCTTGTTTTGCAGGATTCAATTGGCAATCATTTTGGTATCTACAAAATTTCTTTTGGCATCATTTTCTATCCTAAACCTTACCACTTTTGGTATCATTCTTGATATCAAATTCCTCTCATTTCCTTCACAAATCCTTATCTTTTATCCTTTTAACCTTTTTTTTACCCTCCTAAGGCCCTAATTGTTAAGCATTTTGTGATAATTATGTATTTTATTCAAGTAATTTTTTTTTAATCTCTCATATGTTTTTTAGCCCTTGATTAATTTTCAAACTAAGGGGGAGAGATATGTATCAAAACTTATTTTGATAAGTTAGAAATGTTTTATTAAGGGGGAGCATATTTTTAAATGAAAGCTCATTTGTAGGGGGAGTCTACCCCAAAATAAAGTTTTAAAGAGATATTTTGAAAATAATCAAAGGGGAGAATTGTTGAGTATTTTGTGTTGATGTATTTCAAAATATATTTATTTTGAGATATATCTCATAATTACTCTACAATTAACTATGTCACTATTAATGTTTTATATATCTTAAGTGATATGTGTTTGAAAATTATCAAGTCACTTCAAGCTTAACTTTTCTTATATTTTATATGTGACTAAATATCCTTTGATATCATGTGATATTAAGTGTTTGATCAATATTATGTGTTTGTCACATTGTTCTAATTTCTATCAACTTTTACATGTGACATACTTATTGCTCTCTATATCATTTTATTATAAGAAGTTTTTGTGTGGATGTCACACTAATACTTTCTAATGTGACATAAGACATTTTGTTATACTATTTCATTGTCACATATTTATTTTATCTATTTGATGTGTCACATTGTTTAATTTCTATCAACTTTATAATGTGACACTATCGTATCTTTTCTACATTATTTATTTTTGTATAATACTATATATATATAGATATAAAATATATAGTACACATATTTTATCAAATACTTTAGTTATATATGTATTATATTGGTTCATTCGGCCTCAGCCCCTTTTTTCCCACATGTAACAGAATATACATATATCTTTTTTATATATATATATTATTATCATTATTATATGTAAACCCTATTTCCTATCTCTACCTGTGTCGCCCCACTATCTCCTATACATCATTTACACCTCTTCAATTTCTCGCCGCCCCACTTCCATCTTTTCTAGAAACCCCTATGACTAATCCCACTACTCCTAAACCATCCTTATCCCTCCACCTCCTCGTGACTCTCCAACATTCCCACCTCCCAACACACGTCTTTTTCAATTGCTTTCTCTAGTCTCTGTCTTCCATAATTCCTTTAGTTCTTCAACGTCCATTTTTTCTCTCAAATAAGGAAACTCTCCTCCTTCCTTTTTCCTTTACAGAGAAACCATCTATCTTCTTTCTTGTTTACAGATGAACTCCATTTCCTTTTTCTTATAACCCTTCAGATAAAGCCTGAACACCGGTGTTTTGTTTGAATGCCCGATTCCAAGCCTATGGAGTCGTGAAGGTAGAAAGAGCGCATTTTTACGTTATCTGAAAAGTGAGACCAATGAAGACGCTTTTTCCGAGGTCGATGATGTTCTATCACAATCAACATCTCATCCCGTGAACGACCGCAAATAATCGGGAAGTCCTCCTTTCTATTCATTGATTTTGTCGTTTATAATCTCTGTTGTATTTGTGTTATTTTGATGTTTGTATGCTACTTCAATCGAGTTTCTAATCTAACTAAAGCTTATAACATGAATCGAGTATTGCATTCACTTTGTTTAGATCTGTTTTATGGTCTAATCGATTTGTACATGCTCAGGATATGCCTTGTGCTTTGCAAATCGAGTTCGATTTGTATCAATATGTTAATCTTTTTGCATGCTCTCTAAAATGTTTAGATCTGCAATTAACTTTGTCAAAATGTCTCAATCTCGAATGTTTATCTCTTGCATAAATTGTGTTTAAAATTGATGAGTTGTTCTTGACTCGAACATTTTGTGCCTTAATCGAACATCTCAAATTTACCGTGGTCAATCTCTTAGTCTCGAGTGCATTTTCTCTGTTAATATGACCTTTTGATGCTAAATCGGTCTTAAAATACATATTCTGTTTTTATGCATTAATCGGCTCACTATATTCTTTGTTTTAAGTAAATGCATGCCTAGTATAGCTTGATAAATCTCTTATATGCATGTGTTGTATTTCTTAATGTTCTCACCAAATGTCAATCCGTATCTTTTCCTTTAGTCATAGAAATATTTATATTCTGTGATAATACATATTTGTGTATAATGTTTATCTGAGCCTAAATATCAAATATGGTTTGATTAATCTGATTTAAATATATATGCAAAATGGATGAATCATTTAGTTTATCTGGAAATTATTATTTAATTGAAAGTTGTCACTTTTGTTTTATGTGCTATACTTTTGGAATATATAAAAGTGTTTTGCTTTCCTTGATAAATGTGACTGCCTTGCCTTGTTCACACTTCACAGTCAAATGACCGACATGTGCTGGATGCCTACCCCTGCATCAATTTTATTTTCCACCCACAGATTTAATGTGTCTTGTTAAGTGTGCAGGTACACACTTTCACTTAGAAACAACACCCTTTTTGGAGACTTCATTATAGCCGTTGGAATTGCAAAAGTTGGACTGCAGGCTAAATGCCAAAAGCTGGATTACACAAGACCAATCTCCAACCGAGACTCTTCTAGTAGCATATATATACTACTCCAAATTTCATTCAAGAAAACTAGAATAGCCTCTCCAGTAACAACTCCTTCACTAAATCTCAGCTTCATTTTCTTATACACTTGTATTCTGAAATTAGTTTTATTTCTTGAGTGTTAAAAGAAAAGTGAGGTGTAAGTAGAGTGGTAAGTGTAGAGGACAAATCTCTACCTTTTGTTAGTGAGTGTTAGTTGTAGTTTGGGAGTGTTCTCCACTTGTTATTGAGGAGCAATAACAAGGGCACAGCTGGTCCAAGCTGTGGTTCAGCAGTTCGGGATCGATCCTGCTGAGATACGGATTCAAGGAGCTGAGTTCGTGTTCAAGAATCCGGGCAGTGATTCTTTGTAAGTACTCCTTTGGTGAGTGTGTTGAAATTTTCTCTCTTTTGTATTTTGTACAAGACTCAAGCTATATCTAGTGAAACCTTTGTGTGTGGGTGTGATCTTTTATAGATCACACATATGTGCTTTAGGTAGTTGATTATTTTGATACACACCTTAGAATTGCATGCTTAGGCTCAAAGAACTTAAAAACTGAATCTGCAATTCTGTTATATTGTTTGAACACCTTAGAGGCTGCATGTGCTAGGATAATAACTTAAAATCTGAATATGCAAGTTTTGCTATTCTGATTTTGGTTAAGTGTTCAACCTGTTTCTTCACTTGTATAAGTGTCGGTTTCGCATATCACAGTTCTTATTATAACAAATCGAACTTCTCTTAGAAACTCTATCAACCAAGTTAACTTAGTTTTATATAGTTAATTGAAACTAGATCTTCCGCTAGGTTCATTAACCGAACTAAGTTAAGTGTTTACTCCGATTATCTCTGTTAAACCCTTTGTTTTGTATTAAATCGCATAACTATTCTTAAAGTGGTTAGAAGAATTTTTAAAAGGTATAATACTCTATTCACCCCCCTCAGAGTATTTATTGCGCGTTCTCGATCCAACAATTGGTATCGGAGCTTGGTTTTGACCTTGCGATATCGCTTATACATTCTCGCTTTGAACAGTCACCGATTGATCGATTTGCATTTTACATTTGTTTAGTGATCGTGTGTGTTGTGTGTTTTTGTGATAAGCTGCAGTACTTGTGTTATTTGAGTGAATCACATTATATATATTTCATTCTTGCGCAAGTTACGTCTTGAATTTGATCTATATATGCAAGTTATTGTTGAGTCGTTTGTTTCTTGATCCTGTGCTTGCTTTGAATCGATTGCTTATCACGATATACTTGTCTTTGAACAATCGTCTATCCGAATTAGTATTCTTTGAAAGTTTGAAATTCTTTGTGGCTAAGTCTTGATTCTGTGACTATATACGCAAAGTTTTGTGTTTCTTTGAATCATGTATTATTCAAGTGTATGAGCTTAAGTTTATTATTTCGTTACATCGTGATATAATTACACTTGTCTTGTGAGTTGGTAGTTTGCGGGACTACTCGATTCGTTTCTACCGCTTGTTTTAGGTTCGGACTTGCGTTGGGCCAAAGCCCAAAATCGGCCGCATTTTTTTTTGTATAATCTCGAATTTACGAAAAATGGTTTAACAACCTGCATTTTTTAATTTGAAAATTCTTATCGACTTATTGCTTTAACTCATAAGTCGTGACACACACTTCACTTGTTCACCCTTCAATTTTGCACAACAATGATCGAGTTTTCAAATTCATTGTCATTTGATTTATTTGGACTCATTCAACATTTGTAACTTTGCATTGTGCATTGTACACTACATTCACCCTAAGCAACATTTTCCTTTCTTAAATCTTCTTTATGGGTTCTCATTGTATACCTATGATCCTGCAAAGAAGAAGTGTTTGGTCAAAGACCACCTTTCTTCGATGGAACAAGGTATCTTTGTGTGGAAGAGTAAAATGAAGACTTTTCTAGAAAGCTTAGACTGCATCTATGGTTTATTGTAGAAGATGGTCTTTGCATTTCTAATTAAATTGGATTTGAGGTTGACAAAAATGGAAAAGTTTTGGAACAAGATGAGCTTATAGCTTATCGAAATTCTAGAAGCTATGGCCATCCTTGTTAACTCTCTTGGTCCTTCGAAAGACGGTCTGTTTATTCATGTACAAGCTGCCGCAAAGAAGTATGGGATACATTGAAAAGATACATGATAAATCGGACCCGTCTCAAAGAATAAATGAACTCATGCATTCATATGAATCATTCCAAATGAGTCCTATTAGTCGATTAATGACATGTTTTCCAGATTTACTTTGATTATTGACACATTGAAATCTTTAGGAAAACAATTTTTCAAATAGAGATCCTTAGAAAGGTTTTAAGAAGCCTAAGTCCCAAATGGTCTACTTTTGTCTCCTTTATTAAAGAAGAAAAAGATCCAAACTGTTTTAGTATTAAAGAACTTATGGAATTAGCATATGTTCATGAGATGACAATGTTGTCTCATAAGCAGCCTAATCTCGAGTTTTCTAATCATTCTTCAAAAGTCGTATTCGGAAAGTCTTGAATCTGAATCCACCAATCTTTGAATCGATCGTTCCAATTATGATTCGATTGAGATCACTCTCGATCTGCAGAAGATAGTGTAGATGAACTTGATGAACGAGCTTTTATAAGTTGTTCAAAATGTTCAAATGCTCATTACCCAAGAAAGAAAAATATCTGCGCATTCTCTCTCGGTCGGATCAACATTTCAGACTTGATGATGTTGTTGAATCTTCATCAAAACCGGAATTTCGCAAATCACCCTCCTGCAGAATGTATTGCTAAATCTGTGATAATGCTCAGAGCAGATTCGAATCTGAGCCCGATGCACATTGCACTCGAGACTAACACTCAACCTGAATCATTTTGCAAATCACCTAGTTGTTTGAAAATGGTCTTTGAATCACAAGCATTACTCAAACAAATTCTGAATCTGAGGTAATAGAAGCTAACTCCACATTTTCTGCTTTAACTAGTGAAAATTTGAAGTTAAAATGTGAAGTTATGCATCTTAAAAAGGAACTAAGTGATAAAGATGATTTAATTTGTTCCTTAATCAATTCATGTAGCGAGCTTGAACTTAAATTTTCAACTCAAGAAGCTCGGCTCAAACAAATGGTTTTAAAGTTGGAGGCTGATATTGAAGCCTTAAGTCTTGAGAGAGATGTGTTCAAAAAGATCATTCAAGCATCTGAAAATAGCTTGAATGAGCTGAACACTTCTCCTTCATCTCGTAAGGAATCTAAAACACAAACTGAATTTAGTCCTGAATCTTCTAAAGGTGGGGGCCGAAGAAATGAGTTAACGGCGACAGAGTCGACGGCTGGTGGAGGCGGTGGCTTTAGTGAGGTAAACACTCTACAATATTACAAAGCAGAATAGAGGTGCAGAGAAAGTGAGAAACGGAGGAAGCAGAGAGTGTAGTAGGTTTATGTTTTTAGTATTTAGGGTTGTAGGTATTTATATCGGGATGAAAAATGTTACATATATGTTTATATATGTATGTATGAATATATGTATGTTTATATGTGTGTGTGTGTGTGTATATATGTGTGTGTGTGTGTTCGGCTCGGGATCGGGAACCCGACGTGATTGAGTTTCATACCCTATCACTTTCATGCATTTTTCGGGTCGGGAGGAAATTTTCGGGATCGGGAATTTATAGGGCGGGATTCGGGACGGGTCGGATTATCGGGAAATTTTCCACCTCTAGTTCATTGTATTGTACGGAGCTAAAGGATTTATACCGGCGAATGATGTCGAGGTTAGAATGCTACATGGTAGGGGTTTTACAAATGAACATATTACCACGCCTCCTCCTACTTTTCATGATCCGGTGGACGAATCGGCCTCCTTAGACAATGACTCTGATGACATAGACCCTATTGACCTAGAATAACATGCCCACACCGATGAAGCTCCCATCCACTCGCATCCTCCACCGGCCCCTGCTGCCCATGCACACCCCTCTGCGTCTTCCCAGGTCGTACCATCCCAATCACGTGACACATCATGTCTTTCATTGGAGCCTGTAATGATGGAAGGGATATGACAACTTCTCGATCAACATATGCGGAAAGTTGACGAGAAGATAGAGGTCGTGGATTGAAAGGTGGATAATCTGTCTAAAGACATGGCGGAACTTAGAGCCGAAAATAAGAAAGACATGAATGAAATAATTGGAGCCTCAACAATTTCATCAGTCGACGTCAACTCCCGAATGAGACCAAAATTAATACCACCATAGTTATGGAATCAATTTTACTAAATTAGAATAGTATAATATCAAAACTGATATTTATTATGTTTCAAAATATAAAGTCATTTAGTTTTTTTTTCTTTGTCTCAATAATATAGTTGATTCAAATTACCAATAAATTATTTATTACATTATCTATAATTTTACTCTTAATTTGTTGTTCCATAAACATTTCTTTTAAGTATATGCAATGGGGCGGGTAACAAGATTATATATATATATATAGATCAAGTTGCAGCACTAGTTCGCTGAAAAGTACATTGTTTCCACCCAAAAAAAAAAAAAAAAAAAGGTACATAGTTTCCATTCAACCGCCTCGTCCTCATAGGAACACACCCCCGAGCGATCTTCACAAGTGGCAGCCAAAAAAAAAATAAAAATTCATTGTTTAATCTTTTTAGACATGTGAAATTGAAAGGTATGTGCAATTGAAAGGTATAAATAAGACAACCCAATCTTCACTAAATTTCATCTAAAAACCTAATCAATTTCCATCCAATAATCATAAAAAAAAATGAAGAATTCATCATCAGCTCTCATTTCATTGCTCCTCCTATTATGTTTCCTTTCCTTCTTATTATCTCCATTGATGATCTGTGCAGCAGCAGCCCAGAAACCAAAATGCCATCCCCAAGACCAAATAGCCATCCAACAAATCCAATCAGCATTCGGCATCAATTTTACTGGAGATTGCTGTGACTGGGTGTCGGTTGTTCAATGTGACTATTTTCCTCCTTACAATCGTGTCACGTATTTTCAAGCCCGCGGTTCCAATTTCTCCGGCCAAATTCCGGCTGCCATTGCCGACCTCTCCTATCTTGAATACTTTGAGATTAGTAACGTCCCAAACCTTACCGGAAACATCCCACCGGCCATTACTAAGCTCTCTAAACTCAGAGGAATCGGCATCACTAATACAAGTATTTCCGGCCCTATTCCTATTTTCCCTGCAACTGCAATTCTCACCAACTTCACTTTTCTTGATTTATCTTACAATGCTTTAACGGGTTCGATCCCTTCTGAGCTTCCGAGCTGGTTCCCTAACTTGGTAACACTTAGGCTGCAAAACAACAAGCTTACAGGGACCATACCCGAATCATTGGGAAACTTGACCATTGATTTCTCAACACTTGATCTGTCCCATAACTCTCTTACCGGACCGATTCCGAAATCACTAGGTAATTTGGATCCGCCCATCATAAATTTGTCAGGAAATAAATTCAATGGCGATGCATCGGTATTGTTTGGCGAAAACAAGACAACCGGTTATCTGTATTTAGATCGAAACAATTTCACTTTTGATTTTTCAAAAGTGCACTTCTCACCGGATATGGCAATATTAACCTTGAGCCACAACAACATATTTGGGAGCCTCCCACAGGATTTGACACAGTTGGTGTTTTTGAAGAAGTTGGATGTGAGTCACAACATGCTCTGTGGTAAGATTCCGCAAGGGGGTTTTGGAAAGCTTCAGCGATTTGGAATTTCAAGTTATTCTCACAATAAGTGTCTCTGTGGTGCTCCATTGCCTCCTTGTGTCAACTAAACCACGGCCATGGCGGATAATAAGAGAAGAGGTTCCATTTGCTTGATTATCAAACGAGAGACAATAATGTTTGTTTTTTTGAGGGGCAATAATGTTTGTTCAAATAAGATTTTTATTCACAACACCAGATTTTGGAGAGACTTTATGGTGCAACGGTTGTAAGAAGGTTGTACCAAGTGGCATACATTAGAGCCTCTCATTTTTACTCTCTTTCACATAATACACTTTTATCGTGTGTGAGAGGTTAGAAATGAATGGTTGTAATGAATAATGATGATTTTCTGACAACTTCTTCAAACAGTTGTATTATAAAATTTGTCCAGATTTTGATGTTGTTTATTTTAAATTAGTATATTAGTCATGTGAAATAAAAAGAATAATTGTATTCATTTAATAAACATAAAGAGAAACAGTCAAAAAAAAAAAAAAACATTTGTCGCTTTACTTTTGTTTTCTGTTCCGACGCACATTCTTATTAGATATGGTGTCGCGTCTGAGGGGTTTTTTTTTAGGGTTTCTGATGTAATCTCCGTCTCGCTTGCAGAATTGCTTCATAAAATCTAAAGGCTATCCAACAAATCCAAGCAGCTTTTGGCATCAATTTTACAGGAGATTGCTGTGACTGGGAGTTTGTTACATGTAAGAATTTCACAACTTACAGCCGTGTCGATACTCTTCAAGTCTCCAATTCCAATATCTCCGGCCAAATTCCGGCTGCCATTGGCGACCTCTCCTATCTTGATTTTATTTCGTTTATTAACATCCCAAACCTTACCGTAAACATCCCACCAGCCATTACCAAGCTCTCTATATTAACAAATGTAATTGATAATTTTTCATTGATCAAATCATTAGAGTACAAGGTGTTTATATAGTACAACACATCTTGGGGAATAAGTTACGTAAAATAATAACGTAAATAAAATATAATTATTCATCCTTAATAATATCCTCAATACGCCCCCGCAATCCCACGGGAAGAGGGAGTACGTGGAGATTGGACTTGAGAACAGTGAAGCGAGGTGTGCCGAGAGGTTTTGTGAGCACATCAGCGAGCTGATCCTTGGAACAGACAAAGGCAATGTGGATGAGCTTGGAAGCGACCAATTCACGAACATGATGGAAATCCAACTCAATGTGTTTGGTGCGAGCATGGAAGACAGGATTCGCGGCAAGGTAGGTAGCGCCAATGTTGTCACACCAGAGAGTGGGAGCAAGTGGGCGAGAGGCATCGCATTTCAGCTAACGATTGCAATAACCGCTGAGCTCTCGGCCGCATTGGAAAGAGATTTGTACTCAGCCTCGGTGCTACTCTTTGCCACCGTAAGCTGTTGCTTGCAGCGCCAACTTACAAGATTAATACCCTAAGAACACACAGTAGCCCCTCACAGAGCGTCGGTCATCAGAGTCAGAGGCCCAGTCAGCTTCGGAGTAAGCATGCAGAGTTAACGTGGAAGAGGCAGAGATAAAAAGACCCTCAGAGATGGTGTGCTTGAGATAGCGAAGAATGCGTTTCACCGCAGCCCAATGAGGTTCAGTGGGGGAGTGCATGAACTTGCTAACTTTGTGGACGGCGAACGCAATATCAGGATGAGTAAACTGTAAGTATTGCAAGCCTCCGACGATGGTCCGATATAGGGACGGATCAGCCACGGGAGGACCATCATCACGTGTTAACTTACACTTAGCAGCCATATGAGAGATGCAAGGCTTGGCCTTGTCCATGCCAGAGCGCTAAAGAAGCTGAAGAATATATTTATCATCGGTGGATAATGGATGCCCAGCCATGGCCAATTCATCAGTTAAACGTTTAGCAGCGACATAATATTATGTTACAGTCATCGTACCTTTACGTGTGGAAGCCAATTAAGTGTGGACCTGTATGAGTTTGGCTCGGGATTGGGATGCAAAACACGTCTCGATGGCTGACCATATTTCAGCGGAGGTAGTAGCATGATAAACTTGCATCAAGACATCCTCAGAGAGAGAAGAGGTGATGGTACTCAGAATCAGACTGTCTTGTTGCAGCCAGCATCATAGGCCGGATTAGGGACTGTGGTGCCTTTGTCGTTAACCATGGTGGCCGCCGGTGCTTTGATCGTTCCATTAACATAGCCAAAAACCCCTTGGCCGCGTAGATATGGTAAGATTTGCGCGCGCCATAGATGATAGTTTTGAAGATTGAGTTTAATAATATGAATTTGTGAAGAGGGATGGAAGGAGGGGATGGAGGATTTGGCCGGAGAGTTGGTGGCCGAAGTTTCTGTGATGGCTGAATCATCCGCCATTGCTGCGGCTGTGTTTTTTTTTTTTTTTTTTTTTTTGAATTAGGGTTTAGTGAAGAAGAAGAAGGAGGGATTGTCGAGACGAGATCAACGCCTAGCTCTGATACCTTATTAACAAATGTTATTGATAATTTTCCATTGATCAAATCATTAGAGTACAAGGTGTTTATATAGTACAACACATCTTGGTCCTACTTTTCCTGTAAATCTCACCAACTTCCTTGCTTTAGAATTATCCTACAATGCTTTAACGGGTTCTATCCCTTCCGATCTTCCGAGCTGGTTCCCAAACTTGAAATCACTTGAGCTCCAAAACAACAAGCGTACCATACCCGAATCTCTGGGAAACTTGACCATTTATTTCTCTAAGCTTTCTCTGTCTCAAAACTCTCTTTCCGGACCGATTCCGAAAACATTGGGTAATTTGGATCCGTATTACATTGATTTGTCTGGTAATAAATTCAGCGGCGATGCATCCATCTTGTTTGGGGATATCAAGACAACCCTGTATTTGTATTTAGATAGAACAATTTCACTTTTGATTTGTCAAAGGTGGTTATTTCAACAAGTTTGCAAAATTTAACCTTGAGCCACAACAACATATTTGGGAGCCTCCCACAGGATTTGACACAGTTGGATCTTTTAGAGGAGTTGGAAGTGAGTCAAAACGGTCTCTGTGGTAAGATTCCGCAAGGGGGACGGCTTCAGAAATTTGGAATTTCAACTTATTTTCACAGTAAGTGTCTTTTTGGTGCTCCATTACGGGATGAGATCACCTGTCCATTACCTGCTTGTGTCAAGTAAACCACGGCCATGGCGTATAAGGGATTTCAGTTGTTTAATTATCAAATGAGAGATAACTATAATAATTAATGTTTGTTAAAATAAGATTTCTATTCAAAAGAGAAGATTGATGTTGTTTATTATGAAATAGTATTCGTCGTCTGAAATAAAGAGAATAATTGTATTCATTTAATGAATAAAGAGAAACATTGTATTAATTTTATTTATTCAATAAAAAAACTCTTTAGAAACATTTACTTCTACCGTGTATTTCAATTTTCTTAATGATATCAAAGCGATAACGGGCGTTTTGCGGGTCGTAACAGCGATGAACACTTACCGATTTTTTCTTCCATTTTAATTTTTGTACGTGGTTCAAGTATGACCATAACAAACAATCTATTTTATCTCTTATGGCACGTTTGTATTGCGGTAATGAAATGTTTTTTTCATTCCGTTCCATCAATTTGGTGTGTTAGGCAACGGAAGAATGAAATATGTTTTCATTCTAACGGAATGTAAATGGATGATTTTCATTCCATCCAAAATCCAATGGAATGGTCGGAATGGAATGAAAAAATATATCATACAATAAGAAACGATTTCATTCCACTGTCTACCAAACGCAGTAATGAAATGATATCATTTCATTCCATTGCATTCCATTCCAACAGATTCATTTCATTCCATCAATCCAAACGAGCCATTAGTTGTGTGATGTTCTTCACGTTCAAAATAAAAATAAGGGGAAAATGCATTTTACCCCTTAAATTATGACTCGTACAAAATTTACACTAATAATTATTATTTGTCTAATTTACGATCTTAAATTATACTTGATGTCTATTGATTGCTCCATTCACAACACTGAAGTAATAAGTTCTATTAATTTACAAGCTTAGACTATATTTTAATGTGCAACTACAACCTCAAACTTGTAATTGTTTCATTTATAACCTTAAATTATTATTTTGCTTGATTTTCAACCCTTGCTCTTATTCAAGTGCCATTGTTTGTTCTTATGGTTCTAATTTCTTTCCTAAATTGAGTCATGACTTATGCACAAATATTTTGCACTAACTGTCTAGGTAGTAGCCTAAACCTTGTTTTCATTAAAAGATCCCCTATAACTGTTATAATTATCTATAACAATAAGAAAATATTTTTGTGCATTATAAGGTCCCTACATATCAAAACATACAAACTAGATCAAAACTTTCATAAACAAAAGTGACACTCAAAGGAAATTTATTTCTTTTCGTTTTGCAGCACGACAAGTTACATTGATATAGTTTTCAGGAACATTTATTGACCTATCATAGAATTATAACATTTTAAGCGTTTTATTAGATAGACGACCTAGTCTAAGGTGCCATATCAAGGAGTACTTGTCTTAGACTGTTAAGAATGCAGGCAATGCATGCATTTGAGCATAAATTCTTGTCGGTCTTCAGTGTTAGGAAATCAACTAGTTTAACGTAGCGGAATTTAAATTTTTATTTCCGATCCCAAAATCGACTTCGTTTAATACAATA
The DNA here is from genome assembly GCA_026214975.1 of Gentiana macrophylla. Lineage (NCBI taxonomy): Eukaryota > Viridiplantae > Streptophyta > Magnoliopsida > Gentianales > Gentianaceae > Gentiana > Gentiana macrophylla. Next base: position 16,441,521 of record CM047810.1, read on the forward strand.
AACACATTAAGTTAGTAGACGGTGATTACCTCGCTTGATCTATAAGATCGCTGCTTTGACCGTCTGGGAGAGTAGTAGTGCGGGCAAGCCGTCCATGTGTCCGGCCTCTATCAATATCCACACGAGCACCTCACCGGAATCCTCCTTGGATAGCTACTAGAAAAATCTGGTTGCTAGACCGGCTTTTTCTCTCTCTTTAAAACTTTCTAGAAGAAGCTCTCTATTTTTCATAAGAATTATGAACACTTGGAATTGTGATGTACTAAAAAGCTAGCCAACCCATTGCTTATATAGGGGAGGCCTGCGCCCCAGTGTGTCCCATTCCTAATGGGAAAATGCTTTTGCGTAGAGTAAGAAGAAAAAAAACATTTTACTAGTAAAATAAGGAAAATATATATTCTCGATTTATCTCAATTAATTTAATATCTCATATTAAATAAATCCAAGATATTGTCAATATCTAATATTGACTATCTTTATCATATTACCATAAATCAATTTATACAAATATATTAGTATCTAATATTAATATATGATAATACTATTAATTAAATTGCACAATCCAAATGTATCTTATACACTTAAGTCATGCGCCCCATATGCCAATAAATTGACATCCGGAATATTCTTTAATTAATCAACTTAATTAATATATTGTATTTAATTTATTAATAATAAATAAATATCACCATATTAATTTAATCACTATAACACTTTATAGTCGAGATAAACTTTCATTATTTGGTTATCACTATAACCGCATTTTAATCCGGCTAGATATTCTTATGTGTGTGACACGATAGGCTTCCGAATATGTTGGCCGTAGATACAAAGTGCAATTACGAAAATGCCCTTCATATCTAACGATCACGAAATAGCGTCTAGCAACACATCGTGACCCCCAATCATCGGAAGTGTCAAAAGCAATGACTACTACTTTTCATGTGAAACAATTACCGTGTAAATAGAATCCTATCGCTGGAATAATATCCATACAATCGTATCTCGATTGTCAGTACATCAACGATCGTATATTATAATCTGGATATCATGCTGCTCTCAGAATAACTCATTTACTCCCACTTTGTAAAGATTAATGAGAGCTAGACATTCCTTATAAGAAGGTCATTCTGGATATTTACTCCTACTAATAGGATACGCGATTTATGGACGAACAAACATGTATCCTACGCATGCTTCAATAACACGCCCAAGCACTACTGCATGATCGCCCCATGGCTAGGGGAAACCTCAATAGTTTCAAAGCATGACAATCCACACCGTGATGCCATGAAACTCCGGTCTCAGGATAATTACACAACTGCCACATACTGCGACATTTAATGTAAGTGGTCAGTCTAACGTTTGCATTCTCTAATACACGTCCACGTACAGTCCAAGTGTCTCTACACTTCGATAGACAATATCTATCCATATTTTCAATAAGATAGAAGACATCCAATACGTGCTAGTCTAATCGTACTATCAATGTCCCATTTGAAAGTAAATACGACTAGATACATTTAAGTATCAAACTTATTAAAGTGATTAGAGATCTCATCAACCATAATCTCCATCATGGTTTCTCTATCACAGTTTAATACTATGGACGTTACTATATATTCAATAACATAATTGGTGCATAAATACAAACAAAATATATAATAACAAAAAGTGCTTTTATTAATCATAATAAACTTATTACATGAACTAGATAGACTGTAAATGACCGGATCCGGTCGGATCCAGTTTAGCCCGGTTGGGTTTAAGACACCATTTCAACATTCACATGATTGCATTCAATATATAGTCTTCAAAATATAAAGATTGTTCTGCTAGCTAATCAAATCATCTTCATAGCTGTTGAATCTTGAATACGACAAATATTAGTATGAAAATTCAAACAATATGTTATTGAATGAATTTATTTACAGACAAGAGATTATATAGGAAAAAGATGGAATGTATAACACAAGAACAATGTAATAATTAATGTATACCTTTCCTTGGTGTGTAACTTCTTCACTATAACCATTTGGTAATTGAACTCTTACGTCAGTAACACTGATATTAATAGGATAAACAAGAGAAACATATGAGCAACTAATATAATGTGTAGCACCTGAGTCAATTATTCATTTATTTACGTAAGTTTTAGATATACATGCTTTCTGATGATCTATCTTTGCAGACATCACCGTACATGCATAGTCACATACTCATGTTGACTGATATTTCCAATGTTGATTTAAAAACCTTGTAGAAGTTGGATGATGCGGTTGTACTGTTCTTGAGAAATTCCCGAGTTAGTGTTATGTCCAGTATCAACAGCGGTATTACTCTCCGATTGGTTTCCTATTTCATCTATCATGAGAACTTGATTAATTGGCAGCATGCAATAATTACTGCAACAATAGGTAGTGGTTGTATCATCATTCATCGATGATAACTGCCCCTATATCAATTGTTGCAGCAATAATTTTGATGATAACTCGTCTCTCACATAACAAGAAGCTGCACATTAACATGTTTCACAATAAAATTGCACTGATTGAAGCTGCAATCAACATTGATTAAACCATGATGGGCTGTAAAGATACTATCGAGTAGTACTTAATTAATTTAATTGCAGAAATTGTATAATTTATGTAACTTTAAGGTTTTATACACATGCCTTCCATTCACAAGGACCTGACATTAAGGAGTTTTATTTTTATTTTTTTATTCTCATAATTGCTGACAGCTCTATGATTCTCTAGAAAAACGTGGCAGAAATGTATATTATACTCCCTCCGTTTTTATATATATGTCGCAGAGAGAAGAATCATACAAATTAAGAAAGTAATTAATATGTATATTGGAAATGTATTTTTTTATTGGAGATGTAAATGTTTTGTTGGTAAATGAGTTTTTAGTATTGGAATTGTGTTTTTTTTATTGGAGATGTAAATATTTTATTGGTAAAGGAAGAAAAAATAATAAATGCTGCATTGGAAATGTAAAATGACAGATAAATAAAAAAATGGTAAAAACTGAAATGTGACACATAAAAAAAAACGGAGGGAGTAGTATATAACATATTGGGGAAATTCTTCTCTAGTGACTTCATTTGTAAAGTAAAGCATGTGGATGAATCTAGACCACACAGTTTTAACATGAATTCAAACTGTGTAGTCCAGATTCTGTAAGAAAATAATGTCGTGGCTTTTATTGAGTCCGATTAATTTCCTTCCCGTAATAGTGGTCTTATAGAAAATTCGTTTTCCCTAGGAAATATACTATTTATTATTTATTGGTTATTTAAAAGGAGTTCTAATCCGATTAAAACGCGGCTTTGATGGACGGCCGAGATAATGCTAAACTCTAGGTCATTCGGATTTTGGTCCTCTCTCCATCTATAAAAACAATGCTTTACTCCATCATAAATCATATGAAAGAAACCAACATATCACGGTTGTAGGCAATGAGAGAGATACCGGAATTCTCATCAAGGGCGACTACAACAACGGACAACGGAGTAGAAGCCGAATAACAATGCATGTAGGAAACGATCATAATGATTTCTTACGCTATTAAGGTACTCTGAATCTATCGTTAATTTATTAAATGGTACATCTCCACAAATGGAATAGCAATGGAAGAATCACCCAACATATGAAGTGTACATTGGGCCCCACACACACACACACATATATATATATATATATATATATATATATATATATATATATATATATATATATATATATATATATATCAAATTGCAGCACTCATTAGTTGAAAAAGGAGAGCTTTTCTACCACCTTAAACCTTTGGCTTAATTAATTCATGACGATTACCACCTCGTTTTAAATTAAGAATAATGGTGACGACAATCTGATATGTGTGATGATTAGTGACATAACCATAAATCTATATATATATTTGATCATGATGTATGATCTGGTAACAAAACACCATGATCATGATTAATGACATGCATGACGCGAGGTTGTATCATTTACATATTATGTTCACAACAATCATCTACATCATTGATAATGATATAGATATCATAATTAAATGTGCAGATGATGGTTTTGTTACATGTTGTGTCTCATGGATTATACGCGTATTATTATTACTCTACGTAAACAATTTCCAGGTAAGTAAAGTAAAGATAAATCCATTATAAATAGCTGAACATATTGTTCACAGAAGTACATCAATCATATTGGATCAATTTAAAAAATGAAGAATTCTTCAGCTTCAACCTCGTTATTCGTCGTCTCATTTCTCTTTCTCTTTCTCTTTTTCTCATCTCTACTAGTGTCAGCCCAGAAACCAAAATGCCATCCCAAAGACCAAAAAGCTGTAAAACTAATCCAAGCAGCTTTTGGCATCAATTTTACTGGCGATTGCTGTGACTGGGAGTTTATTTCATGTGACTTTGATCCTCCCTACCGTGTCGATACTATTAATGTCTACAATTCCAACATCTCCGCCCAAATTCCGGCAGCCATTGGCGACCTCTCCTTTCTCAGATTTCTTGTGTTCAATAACGTCTCCAACCTTACCGGAAACATCCCATCAGCCATTACCAAGCTTCCTAAACTTGAAACACTTATCATCACAAACACCAGTATTTCTGGCCCCATTCCTACTTTTCCTGTAAACAAGAACTTCTCTACTTTAGATTTATCCTACAATGCTTTAACGGGTTCGATCCCTCCCGAGCTTTCGACCTGGTTCCCAAACTTGTCGTATATCAACCTGCAAAAAAACAAGCTTACCGGAACCATACCGGAATCTTTCGGACAATTCCGGGTCGGGTATATTTCTCTGTCCCACAACCGCCTTACGGGTACAGTCCCGAAATCATTGGGTAATTTGGATCCGTATTCCATTAATTTGTCAGGAAATAGATTCAGTGGGGATGCATCGTTCTTGTTTGGCAAGAACAAGACAACCCTGTTTTTGTATTTACAAAGAAACAATTTCACATTTAATTTCTCAAGGGTGGAGATGACTACAAGTTTTCAAGAATTACAGTTGAGCCACAACAACATATTTGGGAGCCTCCCACAAGAATTGACACTGATGGATCTTTTGAGGAAGTTCAACGTGAGTTACAACAGTCTCTGTGGAGAGATCCCACAAGGGGGAAGCCTTCAGCAATATGGTATTCAAACTTATTTCCACAATAAGTGTTTATGCGGTGCTCCATTGCAGGCTTGTGTGTAGGTGACTCAAGTAAGACACAGCCATGGAGATCTGGCTTCAATAACACTATGTAGTTGATCGGTTAATCTCATAAGGAATATATCATTGAGCAAATAGAACCAGTTGTATTAAGATTTGAAAGAAATAAAAGTGTTTTGTTAAGGGAATGTCAGTTTTTTTTTTTTTTTCCGAAAAAAAGGGAATGTCAGTTTTGATAATTTTTTTATTTTTTTTTGTAAACGAGCCGAGTCAAACCAAGTATTGATCTAAACGAGTGAAAGAATTTAAAATATTTTGTTTCGAAGTCTGAACACGAAGATATTTGAACTCTGATTTCAGTGAGATTCAAGAAGTTTTAGGCTGAATTTGAATTTCGAGTTTTTCATCGAGTTTATCAAGTCTAATATGTTTCAAACTTAACTAAAAAAAATTCAAATTATCATTTGATGATAACAAAAAAAAAAGTCAATTTGAGCAATTACTATATGATATTTTATATTAAAGATAAAAATAATATTTCTTGTATACCAAATAATGCATTTAATGATGCAAAATATTTGATAAACCACATGATACAAATGGTATAAATTCACATTTTATTTCTTGACTACAAATATAAAGATACACAAACATAACTTATGATAACATATATGTATCTATACATGTATAGATATACATATATACTTTTTTAGTATATATAAATATATATTCGAGCTTGCTCGTGAGTAGTCGAGTCGAGTATTACATTGCTCAAGTATCGTTCGTTTAATCTTCGAGTCGAGTCGATTTCAAGTTCGAGCTGATTTAAGCCGAGTCAAGTCGAGTTTTAAACCGAATCGATCTCGAGCTACTCACGAATAACTTGACTCGTTTACTGCCCTAATCTTTTTTACATTTTCTTTGAATTAGCCTTCATTTTTCATTATTACGATAAATAAGTGTATATATATATATATATATATCTATCTACTATATATAAGAAAGGAAAGTTGAAACACTTAAGGAAGTGTGTTGACACTTGTTTTTTTATTTATTGGTGGATCATTATACTGTTCATCGGAGGAAAAGCCCAGCCCAATCTTTTTTTTTTTTATAGCTTTTCTTGTTCATCGGTAGTGCCTAGAAAAAAGTGTTTTTTTTTTTTTTTTTTTTTTTTTTTTGAGGTGAAGGGTTTGAGTTAAATTGTCCATTTTATGACTCAATTGTATTTTTAATCTACACATTAGCTTTAATTTATTCTTAATCTTATTATGTGTGTTGTCTTAAGATGTATCCGATTCCAATTTAATTACATATTATTTTGCTTTCCATCGAGATCTCTTCTTTTTTTTTTGTTGGGTCTTATCCTAATACGATACGATGGCGTGATATTTCAATATACTATAGTTTGTTTGTGTGTGTGTTCTTTTCCTTTTTATATATATATTTTACATTGTTGTCTATGCCGCTTTTTTTAGGGGCATCGTTTTTTGGGGTCTACGTATTGATTATTTTTTCCGTCTTCGTTTTTACTTTATATATTGTGTGTGTCGTTTTTTTCTTTGGTCAATGGTTTAGTAGTGTCGAAGGTGTCGATTTTTGTGTCGTGGAGTGTTGAAAGTGTGTTAGATTTTAATTAAAATTTTAATTAATATTCATTTGATCAACCGACAACCGTTGGATATGGCGTCGGGGTGTATCGGCGTGTGTCGTGTCGTGTTTTGGGTAGAACACGTGTTGTTGCAGATAATGTCGAAGATAGCTTCATTTTTCGGTTAAAATTGATTTAAGTAGAAATTGAAAAAAATTTATTCTCAGTAGTGTCGAAAAGTATCCATACGATGTCGGAGATGTCGAAGATGTGTCGGATATTCATTTCATACGCGCTTATATTATTCTTCTATGAACATGTTTTGATGCCACCCTAAAGGTGTGAGGGGTGGGTTGGGTTAGGGTGGTGGGAAGGGTAGGGTATAGTAAGATGGGTGGTGGGAAGGGTAGGGTATAGTAAGATGGGTGGTGGGCACGGTAGGGTAGGGAGTTGTAGGGTAGAGTAGGATGGGGTGGTGGGTAGGGTAAGGTAGGGTGGGATTAGATAAAATAAGGTGTAATAGGCTTAGCTAGGATAGTGAATTAATATGTAGGTTGGGAGGTAGGTTAAGGTTTGTAGTGTTAGGTGTGATGCCCGAAAGACAATTTTGTAATTGTGTTATTTAATAAATGAAATGATATTATTATTCATATTTATTATTCTCATAATCACCAATGTGACAATAGTATTTACACTATAGAAAACCCTAAAGTATATCGTTTATGTAATCACTTAACTCAGTGTATAGTATATACACGGGAGGATTGAGTTAATGAAGATGTACTTAAAATACAATTAGCCCGTAGTGAAGTTAATCGAGAGTATCGGGTCTCTCCTTTAACGTGCTATTAATGCGCCCATAACACAATATGTGTGATTGTCTTATCCGGACTTTCGGTTAAGAGAATCTAATGGGGCATTTATATATTATAGATATATCATATAGGACTGAACCGATTTGATTAGAGTTCACGATATAATTCCGTAATCGAGAAGTCTTATCGAATCAATGGATGATCATATTTATGGATATATCTTAATCACGAGGTGATCACAATCAACCGCTTGAATCGGTATGAAGTTTGACTTGACGGTTAAGGATTACACTTGAGTCTGTGGTCCGAATTACCCCATCTTGGCATTGTCTTTGGATTGAGTGAGTAGTCCGTGTTATCACAGATACGGAATCCATTCCTTCCATTTCGGAAGTAGATAGACATTTTCCTTATTTGTTAACCCTAGAAACTGATCGATCTATGGAGTTCATATTACACTGATTAGCTACCAGTGGGGTGTATGAATTAATTGATCACTAGGGAGTTAATGGTAAATAAGGATAAGAGGTTCTAAAAAGGGTTAACGGTAACTTCCGATTTAGAATGAGCGATCTATGGAGGATTAATCCATATGTAATGATTATATCAATGGACGCTTATTATTGTTCTCGTGAGGAGATAAATATAATCTCATAATCGGATGAGTGCGATCACGGGATTATGGTGGCATATTCATGTGATTGATTTATCAAATATAATTATTCGTTCGTAAGATAATTATTTATTTGATTTATCGAGCCGTGATTATTAAGATATGGTCCCCGACGTGCCTCTACAATATAGCATAGCTATTCTCGGACGTCGAATCACAATAATATTAATTTAGTTCTTGTTGGACTTTATTAAAACGATATGTGAATTAATTGTTTAGTGGACTATTAAATTATTTGGGCTAAATAATTAAATATGTGGAAAAGACATTTTCCATAATCTTGCTTCAATTATTGTGTTATGGCAAAATTAATATTGACTAGGTCAATAGTTGTAAATTTAAGCTTCTTGCTTATTATTATGGTACAAGAAATTATTTTCTTGTGTATTAATAAGACATGTGATAAAATATTTATTGAATAAATATTTATGGAAAGAAATAAAGATAAATATTATTCTAGATTTGTTCTAGAATATTATGGGATTATCTTTTATTTAATAGGATTATTATAATTGATTTTGTATTAATTATTAAATCCTTTGAGAAGGCTAAGTTTTTTACTCTCCTATATAAAGAGAGTTTTTCCAAGTAGCCTTAATACACACAATATTTTCGAGTTCCACCTCTTAGAGAGGAGGAAGAAGTTTCGACCAAGAGGGTTGGGAAAAATCTTGGAGGTTTTTCCGGGTAGCATATCGGAAGGATTCGAGACGAGAATTTCCTTCCACGGGAGTTGCTTGGATCGTGCGTCACGGAAGATCGTGGTGCTCTTCACACCTTGTTCGTTCTTTCTATTGCGGTTCTTCAACTTGGTTTTTGAGATCCAAGAGGTATGTTCTACAACCCACTTGTAGATGTAGATCTAGTTATTTTATTACGTGTATTTTATAGATCTAGATCCTTAAATCGCTTCCGCTGCGGATGATATTACTAACATGTAGGTAGGTAGAGAGGTAGGGTGCGGTAGGGTGTGCTAATGTAGGTGATGTATGAGATGTAATGCGGTGATGTATGGTAGGGTAGGATGGTATAGTTGGATGATGTGGCGTAAGTTAAATAAAGTTTGTTAGGTTGAATTAAGTACGTAATATAGGGTAGTGTGGTAAGATAATATGTGGTAAGATAATGTGGTGTAGGGCATGGTGAGGTAGGATTGGATAGGTGAGTGTTAAAAAATGTTGGGATAGTGCGATTAGTTACATGCTACATTTCTTCGTATTTAATATCGTCAAATAAGTTAAAACTTATAGCGTAGGCGACGCCGTTGGTTAGTTTTAGTGTGAATAAAGACCAATTTTTACTAATACCATGGTAAATGTATTTTATTGATGAGTGTTAAATGTAGTTTGGAACTTTTGTTTTTTTGTGTCGGTGTCTACATGTAAGTAAGTCGAAAACATTTGCCTAATTGTCGTCATGTTAAATAATTGACATCATAATTTGTTGTATAATATCAATGCCGGCTAAATTTCGTCATTTATATTGTGTTGTACTTAAAATGTGTGGAGTGATATTTTAGTTAAAATGTATTTTATATTTAATACTACCTCCGGTCTAAAATATAAGTCATCCTAGGAGTTTTCACACAGATTAAGGAATTGGTTGAATGTCATTAATTTGAAGGTTAATGTCTAAAATACCCCTTGACTATCATTAATACAATAGTTGTTAAGTAATGAAAAGTTGTTGAATTCATAATAAATTAGGCAAGGCAAGATAGAGAAAGAAGCAATAAATGTTGCGTTTAGTAATGTAGAATGAAACATATTATGGACAGATAGAAAAGTATAGGATGAAATTTATATTATGGACCGGAGGTAGTAGTTTTTGACATTAAGGTAAACATCTAAGATGGACACTCGTGCGTTGCACGGAGTCCGGTTTTAACTCTACATAAAATCTATTTATCCAAGCGATTCTTAAAAGTCCCAAGTGTCTGAATGCATTTAAATAACAACTAATCTTGAATTAAAAAGTATTACAGATTCATTCAATAAATTTATGTATGAATTTTGTGAATCGCTTCTTGAGATAAATAGATGCGGAGGAGTAGTATATATATATATATACACACATACTTTTGTTGCAATTATAAGACAGATAACAGAAATTGTTCATTTATCAATGTTTTCTAAAAGGTAATCCTACGTTGACGGCCAAATATTGCTTAATGGACAATCCAGTTAGTTGTCCAATAATTATAGCGAAAAGTGTCATTTCCCTTTTTCATCATATATGGTTTATGAATTATCGTTTGGTCAGTAGATTATAGAAATGTTTGTTCTTCATGTTCAATTATAGTGTGTTTGGATTGCTTGAATAGAATGAAATGAAATATTCTTTTTCATTTCATCATTTTGATGTGTTCGATCGCAACATAATAGAATAAATTTTCATTCTATCGAATTGATTTTTTACCATTTTCATTATATAAAAAAAAGGATGAAATGGACATAATGATTGTATGAAATAAAATGTAAACATAACCTAATGATTGAAAACCAACCACCACCGTGATACCCACCCGCAACCACATGTGCCACCCGCTAACCCCACCGCGTACCCTGTCACCAATAGCATCGATAATGTAAAAATCGAATATATTGCCTAGATACGGCTTTCCTAGTGTCGATTAAGAATCGATTATGCTGGAAGTCGATTCTCGGGTTACATAATCGACTTTCACAAGATCGATCTTGTGAAAGAGCGGTGATACATCCACTACACCAATATGTGTACTACACATTTACTACACTTCATATCAATTGATTATGATAAGACACATTTTAATTAAGGAGACATTTTCATCAATAATTAAAAAATATGTAGTGAATGTGCACTACAATATTGTGTATGTGTAGTGTACACATCTATTTTCCTCTTCGAAAATGATGTATCGCAAATAATAACCCCATAACAAAAAGAGAGATTTTATGATACAACGATTTTAAAAAGATTGTACTAATCGACATACATTAAAACAATTCAATTTTGTTTTTTTTCTTCATATAATACACTTTTATTAGGTATAAAAGAATTAAAAACATAAATATATCATTTGATACAATCTTTCTGTCCGAAGACTTCCTTGTTTGATTCAACCATCGTACTTCTTTATTGGGATAAGTATGATTTACTAAAAGCGGACAAAACCATTAATTGCCGAAAAAAATCGTTGAGAAGACTATCTGTAATCGGCTTACCGGCAAAGTTGATCTAAGCCGCATCCGATTGAAGAATCTTTTCCTTGTTTATTCCCTCTTGCTTCCTTATTCTTTTTTTCTTTCTATTTATATTTATATTTTCATTGTAAAAATCGACGCATCTCCTCTCCCGCCCCATTTGTGTTGCATCATTTGCACACCACTTTTAGATCTTATAAAAATTACATCGTAAACATCAGAATATATCCTTGTAAACATCGTTTACAAAAATTCTCTAGGAACAATTAGTTGTCTGTTGGATAAAAAGTTTTGTTCATATCCAAACTTTACGGTGATTTATTCGTTTCTGGTGAGCTAATTTGTTTCTACCTCTATGACTGGCGCCAACCCACAAGCAAATCCGCAGCCTGTTAATGTATGAATATCAACTACTACTTTACATTTTGTTCTTTTTAATTTTATTTTCTTAGAGTTTAGTTTTTGGTATTTGAAATTGATTTGTGGTAGAAATTTATTGATGGGATGCACAGAAAATGGATAAGGATCAAGAGAAGAGTGGAATAAGGGAAGATGGTGGATCAATTGATAGTAATAATCAAAAGATGGGAACTTTAAAAGAAGGAAAAGGGAAGAGGTTGTGGAAGAAGGTGAAGTATCAGCTTGTGGAATACCATTCATTGCCTAATTTTCTCAAAGACAATGAGTATATTGTTGGCCATTATCGCTCCGAATTGCCCCTCAAACAGGCACTTCTCAGCATCTTTTCCCTTCATAATGAGACCCTTAATGTTTGGACGTAAGTTGTTTCTTTCTTTTTGGATAGATGTTGCATTTATGTCGTTGATTTTGTGTAAGTGGACAACTTAATGGTCTATTAATCGAAGTGAATTTTGCTGGGAGCTATGTTTGAGCTGCAATGATATGAGTTTTGCTTTTCATAATGAAGATGCCTGTGTTAGAATCTGTATTTATGCTGTATTGTGAATTTCGTATTGTTGCGGATACAAGTTGATGGTCATAAACTTGCTGTTATTTCTGAAAATTATGCTTCTGTGCTTATAATCTGTGTATAAATGTTTCTCTACTTTTTGCGTTTTGCTTATTACAGGCATTTGATAGGGTTCTTCCTCTTCCTTTCATTAACCATTTATACAGCGACGAAGGTTCCGAATGTTGCGGATCTTCCCATATCATTGCATCATCTGCCTGATGTTTTAAGGAATGCTGATCTTCATAAGTTGCAGGAAGAACTTGTGACTTGTCTCTCTTCCTTACCTCATCATATGCATGATTTGCATAGATATGCAGAGGAACTAAAGACATCTTTGCGTTCCATGGATTCGTTATCGTCTCTACCTAGTTGGCATATTGTTGAACTCATCACTAATTGCCTGCCTCAGAGGTTGTCCTACAACAATCACACCGACGTTTGTATTCTGGTACTCGTTTTTCCCCACATCTTATTTCTATTTGGAGACACTCATCAACATCACTTGTATTAAACTGTTATTTTTATGCAGCATAATGCCACGGAAGACGTGGTGAACTATATAGCACCATTGATTAAGAGACCAATAACAATGGTGAGACCAATTACACGATGGCCATTCTTTGCGTTTCTAGGTGGGGCTATGTTTTGCTTACTAGCTAGCAGCACGTGTCATTTACTCTCTTGTCATTCTGCTCGTATGTCGTCTTTTATGCTCAGGCTCGATTACACGGGTATAGCCGCTCTAATAGCAACGTCGTGTTACCCTACTGCTTACTATTCCTTCATGTGTTACCCAATCTTCTGCAACCTGTACATCGGTTTCATTACTGTACTAGGACTCGGGGTGATATCCGTGTCGTTTTTGCCTGTGTTTCAAACACCAGAATACCGTGGCTTTCGTGCTGCGCTCTTCTTTGCAATGGGTGTTTCGGGTGCAGCACCGATTCTGCATAAACAGATACTTTTCTGGAATCAGCCGGAGGCACTTTATACTACTGGGTATGAACTTTTGATGGGTGCATTTTATGGTCTGGGAGCTCTTGTTTATGCGTTGAGAGTACCGGAAAGATGGATGCCTGGAAGATTCGATATTGCTGGACATAGCCACCAGCTGTTTCATGTACTGGTTGTTGCAGGGGCTTATACACATTATCGAGCCGGCCTTGTTTATTTACAGTGGCGCGATCTTCATGGATGCTGAATGTTTGCATTCTAGGAGGAGGATGGTTTACATCAGTACCTCTGCTTGGATTATTGAAGTCTACAAGAACACGCATACGATAATATAAATAAATAAAGTATTTGTCATGAACAAACATGAGTTTCGATTGAAACAATGATAAATACATAAATATCGAATGCTTTCCGGTGAGTAGCCTTCGATTATATAGTCTGTATTCGGCTTTTATAAAATTAAAAAAAGAAAAAGAAAAGGTCGATTGTGTATAATTAAATTAGTAGAAGCAGATTTGCAATGAGGCGTTGAAGAAGGATGTGTTAAAAAGGTAGGATGGTTTGTGCCTTTAAAGGAGACCTTTCTGGTGCCATGTTGAATTTGTTTATGTTTAAATGGCTGTATGTATGTATGTGTAAAACAGAATGGAGATTTACTTCCAGTGTATTTGTACATTCTGATTGTGCTTTGACTAGGTGGTGCAAGGCTCTCCCTCCCCTCCCCTCTTTAATTATGGCCTGCAATTGTATTCTTGGCATGCGATTCGTCCCAATACGGATTAAATAAATCAACATGACAAACAAGATGGATATAATGCATCTACATTACATGAGAAGGATATGATTATATTAAAAGCCATGATAATGGCTTGATAAAGATACAACCATCATCTACAACTGGTTAGTTAGTGAATCCCACTAGCTGATCATAAAGACTAGAGACTACGGTTGTGTTGCGTTTATGGAGTTGTGAAGGTATAATCTTCACTTATTTACACCCTTCTAAAAGAGCAGGAAAGGTGTGTGTATTGGACACCAATATGGTTCCAGGAAACTTCTGAAATACTAGTTTCAACTACGAGGAAGGCGTATGGAATTTTCATGCGGTTGGAGCTTTCTCACTCTCTTTAGTAGCTGCCTCTTCTTCTAGTTTCTTCTTCCAATACTCTTCAAGTGGAGGTCCAAATATAAACTTTCCAGATGCAACTCCAGCCCTACATCATAAGGGAACATGAAACAAGTACAAATTAACACACACACACACACACACATATATATAGACATATAGCCAATACAACCACAACAAGAATGTAACTGCAAAAGCAGAAATGCCCCCATTGATACTAAAAAGATATATACGGTTTTAATGGTCACACTTTACCCGTTTTCTATCCTCTAGCAGGACAAATTCCGCTGATCTAGCATAAATTTACTTCTCTATTGGATCAGTACGCACTTATCCTGATTTCTTTAAATGCATTGCTAACTGCATTTTGTATCTAAACAAATTCATTTTGTAACGCTAGCAAAAGAAACACAACAGAGGCACACCAAAACATTGATGGGAACTGAAGGTAACCTTTTCTTTTTCTTTTTCTTTTTCTTTTTTTCACAAACATATAACGACTCATTTTCACGTTTCATTGAGATGTATAAAAGATACCTGCTAATCAAGATGTTTTCAACCATAGTCAGATGAATGAGAGGTGGCTGTGTAAGAAACAACCCAAGGGGAAACACAAGATGGTATCTTTCTTGGTTGAGACTAAGTCTTACCATCATTTTGTCATTCAAATGCCCCATTATATCAAGAAATGAAGAAACAAAAAACATAAATGCAGCATAAACAAGAAAATCAAATCAAAGCAAACAAATTATATAGGACTGCCAGAAAAGTAAAGCTCTTGCAATGTACCAAAATTCAACAACATTTTGAATCATATAACCAACCAGCTCACAAATTCTACACAGGTTTCAGTCCTCGACCAGCAATCTTAAGCTGTAACTGAGTTTCTCAAGCAACTTGTTGAACTAAAGAAATGCAACAAAACAAATGGAATCCAACATACACAATCTGCAAAAGATAAACACAGCTCATATTTCGTCTAGGATAATTAAGTCGATGGATTCCACAGCTAAAACTTGAAACTCGACACTTAATTTTTCTGATGGTAGATTAAACAAGCAGAACAAGATTAAATATTCCAGAAAACAGAACAATCAAATAAAAAACTTAAATTACAGGAAAGTGCTGGAGCATTTACTCGAACAAATAGGTGGAAAAAAAAAAAAAAACAAATTGTTTAGAGAAAGACACTCACACGACTGCACAGATGACTGAGGGGAAGGACAAAAATCTACTTCTTCCGAACATCTTGATGCTTTCCTAGATTAATTCCGCCCACTGTGCCAAGAAATCGCCTGTTGATTCTCGTCGGTGTCCCCCCTGTAGGATTCAGGGTTACCGTATTGTTAGGGGGGAGAGCAAACTTCCTATACTGCCCTTGTATACGTGGACAAATTGATTAGGGGCATTGAGTTATTACGACTGTTTGAACAAAATTGTTCCTCACATAGTTTTTTTGAAAATAAATACAAAATACCTCTGAAAACGATTTGAACTCGTTACACGAATTTGAATCCAAATAACTCATTTTCTTCAACCCCAAATCACCCATCTTCTTCAATCCAAACACGAATTTGAACTCGTTTCAATCCCAAACACGAAAGATTTGGAGATGATTCGAGAGGTGGCATTTTGAGACTATCATTAATTTTCGTTTTTTTTAATATATAGACAATGGAAAGTTCAAATAAAACAATAAAGACAATTCCCCCTATTTATTTTGAGGCATCATTAATGTTGATAAACGACAAAGCCGTTCACGAACAAGCTCGTGTTGGACTCGTTAGTATTTATGATCGTTCGTTTGTTTAGCTTAACAAACCAAATTGCACAAGTTCTAAGCCCGTTTCCTAAACGAAAACACGAGCTTCCTCGTAAACGTTCGATTATGTTCGCGAACATGCTTATACAGATAAGTCAATGTACAACCTAACCCGAACCATAATATATATTCTAGAGTATGTTTATAGAATATTTACAGAGATCTTCTAATGTCGTTAGTACTATGATGTTTGAAATTTGAATATTGTTTTGTATTTTGCTATTTATTCATTTGGACTTGATTATTGATTAATATATACCTAACGAGACAAACTTCAGCCGAGCTCGAGCTGGAAGACAAAAATACGTGTAGTAAGTCAAATTCGAACAAATTTATTTATAAACGAACCAGGTTTGAACATATTTTTTTATTCGTTTATTAAAACGTTCGTGAACAAGTTCGTGATTTTAACGAACAAAGCTTGAACATATTTTTCGTACTTATTAAACGAACGAACATAAACAAACTCGTGACATAAATAAACACGAGTTTGAACAATTGATACTCGGCTCGTTAACAACACTAGGTATCAGTGACTATTCGGAGCTGGATGGGCGTCACATGGTATGACGTTTCTCAATGTACCCTGATAAGTCCACCATATGTGGTAATTCTTGAAACGTTTTGGCCTATTTTAATGTCTGTTTTGCGATTTTTGTATGATAAATTTCTTCTTTTGGACTAGGTATTGTTGTGCCTTTGATATTTTGCAGATATGGTGAATCCGAGCAAAAAAGACATTGAAAAAGAGGAAAAGATGGCAAATTTCATGAAAGCAGGAAGAATCACACGTGGGTGTGAAAGAAAAGAACAAGGTGTGATTACTATTCAGATTTTTTACAGGTCAATGAAATGTTATGATTGGTGGAGAGCTTTCCAAATATTTATTAAAGGAAGCAACGTGATTTGCTTGAAGAAAAAGAAGTAGAAGATGATTTGAAGCATAAAGAGTCCAAGCATCGAGGGGAATTGCTTTTTTAGAGATTATATTAGGAAATTTTAATTATGGAAGTGTAATTATTCTATTTTTAATCCCTTATGTCGTACAATTGCGGATTCACGCCTCTGGCATCAGATCTTCTCAGTCGACTTTTGCTTTTCTATTATTCATCATCATCTCTCATCCCAAAAACAAGAATTTTAGGTTCAAGAACGAAGTTTTTTCAATGTTGGATTATTTTATGCAATACTTTGACGGTTTATTTTTCTATCTTTTCTCCTTTCTCTATTTATTATTTTTCTTGTCAAAGAATAAATTATATGATTGAATCTTGGAATCTTGATATGGAGCGTGGGTAGATATCAATTTTTGGGATTAGGAGAAACTGTAATAATAATATATGATTAAAAACTCAATCTTTCCTTTGTTTTATGAATTTGATGCTTATAAATTGATTCTCGTGTGCTATTCTTGTATTATTTTCGAAATTGATAGCTTGAGAGGGTGAAAAATCACAATTCTACGTAAAGAAATTATTCGACTAAATAGTGACTGAAAAGTACTACGTAATTGATACTTTAGGAAACAAGCATTAAATCTAGGGCTTTATTGGAATAAAAATTTAATGAAGACCTTGATGACATGAAATTATGGATCTTTAAAGGATCTAAGTTCATTCTTTATCGTGGGAAACTCGATGTAGTTTGAATTTAGGTATGATCATGAAAATAATTTGATAGAATATTTTTGTGATAAAATTTGATAATTGCCTTCATAGTGTAAAATTCATATCTTGGGGTAAATATTGTTGGTAAGTCATATATTAATTCCGTGGTGACTCCGAAATCCTAGAAATGCTTATTAAATTGAATCTTTACCTAAATCTTGAAGTTCTTGGCTCACAGTTATATTTTCTTTATTTTATATAATATTTATATTTATAATAAAAACCTCCAAGAAATTGATTTGTTTAGCTAATAAAAATCAAGAATTGTTTGGTAATTGACTACAAGTCCTCATGGGATCGACATCACAAGATCTTATTCGATAGTTCGATGACGCGTGCAGTAGCATTTAGTGATTATATATTGAAAATCACACATCAAGTTTTTTGACGCCGTTGCCAGGGACTTCGGTGTCAACATCGAACGTGTTTTTGATTGTGTTAGATTGGATTTTTTTTCTTTCTAACCATAGCAAGCTGCACCTTGCTACGGTGAGACCTTTTTGCTTTTGCTTTTTCCTTTTTTCTTGTGCAGAAAGAAGAAGTGCCAATCTTGATGAATTCATTTTTCTCCGGATTTGATTCTTGTGTGTCATTCTTGTTTGATTGTCGAAATTAATAACCCGAGAGGGTGAATAATCGCAATTCTACGTCAAGAAATTATTCATCAAATAGTGACTGATAAAGTTCTACTTAATTGATACTTTAGGAAACAAGTATTAAATCCAGGTTTTTTTTGGAATGAAAATTTAATAAAGACCTTGATGATCTTAAGGGGTCTAAATTCATTATTTATCGTGGGAAACCGGGTGTAGTTTGAGTTTAGATACGATCACAAAAATAATTCGAAAGAATATTTTTGGGATAAAATTGCCTTATAAGTGTAAAATTCTTGTGGGGAATATCGTTGGTAAGTCATATATAGTAATTCCGTGGTGACTCTGAAATCCTTAAAATATTTTCTTTATTTTCTTTAATTTTAGGACTTTTAGATTTAAAAAAGATTTAAAAGCGCACGTCAGACTTTCAAGCACCACAATTTACATGCAATTTTTACATGTGAATGTGGTGCCGGATGTAAAAGTAGGGGCGCCTTTAGAATTGCCTAAAAAAAAACCTCCAAAAAATTGATTTGTCTAGCTAATATAAATCAGGAATTGTTTGGTGATTGACTTCTGTTTCTACATGGGATCGACATCCTAAGTACTACTCGATAAACCGTGTATTTACGTAGGATTTAGTGATTATCTATTGAAAATCACACATCATACCCATTTCCAAATCAAAAATCTTTGGAACCTTGGCAATGTCAGCCAAATTGATGTTCGGCAAATACATGCTCGTCGTCATCAACGTCCCTCCCTTAACCAAAGATGATAGGTAACGTCGGAAAACAGCTCAAAGGGTAAAACTAAAAGGATGCAACTTTCACCAATTTTATTATAAAACTACCACACGAACACAAACCATGACTACTTACACACTTTTTACTATGAAAATTTTTCGATTTCAAGTTGAATTCGGTTGATGGTGATAGGTCATCAAGTGACAAACTTTTTGATTGCAAGCCACGCCCTGATTTATGATGTTCTTTGAGAGATAGAGAAGATAATGTATCAATGGTGGAAATAGGATGTTGAAGGTCTTGGGTGTTTCTAAAAGAATAAAAAGACAATGTTGATTTAAGAGGAATGATGAAAGGCTTCGGATAATTCTAGAAGACTTAGGATTCTCTCAAGTATTTGATGAAAGTGTTCTCTCAAATACAAGTGATATAACCACACATCCAAATACGAAAATGATCTAACCGTATTTTTTTTTTAAAACTACGGCGTTTTGATAATAATGTCTAAAAACAACTATATACTTGAAAGAACACTTTCCTCAAGTACTTGAGAGTATCTTTGCTCTAGCTAGATGGAGGATCAAATAATTATGGAAAGTTCATGGAGGGACTAATTTGTTGAATTCGAAAAATGTTTGGGGAAAATCAATATTTTGGTAAAGATGTGCTTGTTAAGTAATTTACGTTCTAATATGCGTGCACAATGTGCATCGATCTAGTGGTGAGCTAGACTATAATCTGACATGAAAATCAGTGTTCAAACCCAGTTATGGGCATAAAAAAAAGGTTCTAATATAAGGTACCCTTAGTGAAAAATAATAATATGGTTTCTTATATGCGGTACCCCTAGTGAAAAATAATAATATGGTGTATTAAGTCATTTCAGTGGTGTAATAAGCAATGGTGGTGCCAACAGTCATTTGGCGGTGTCAATAACACATGAGACCGGCGGCTATTTAGAGTGTTTGACTAAAGTTCTTGTCTATATAATTTTTTTTTGGAAAAAGTTCTTGTTCAAAAGACTCTCACACAACTTTTACTCTTAACTTAACCAAAATACCCCTGAACATGTTTAAACATGTTATACGAATTTGAACATGTTACGCAAGCCCAATTCGAACCCAAATCACCCATCCGAACTCAAATCACACCCATTCAAACCCAAATCACACACATTCGAATCCAAATCACCCATCAAAATAACACCCATTCGAACCCACTCGAACCCAAGCCCCTGAACATGTTTGAACATGTTACACAAGCCCAAATCACACCCATTCGAACCAATTCGAATCCAAATCACCATCCGAACCAAAATCAAACTCATTCGAACTCAAATCACACTCATTCGAACCCAAATCATCCATCTCCTTCAACCCCAAAATCTCGCCGGAACACCCTTCGAACACCCGCCAGAATACGATTTCGAGCTCGTTCGAACCCAAATCCAACGAATTTGAGGGCTATTGGACCCAAATCACACGAGTTTAATGAAATCGAACTCGTTTGAACGGAAAAATGAGCTTGAACTCGTGTGATTTGTGAACAGAAAAACGAGTTAATGGAGGAAGAAGAAGAAGAAGAAGAAGAAGAAGAAGAAGAAGAAGAAGAAGAAGGAGGAGGAAGAAGAAGAAGAAGAAAGAAGGAGGAAGAAGAAGGAAAAAGAAAAAAAAACGAGTTTGAAATTGAGGGAGAAGAAGAAGAAGAAGAAAGATAAGAGGGGAAATGCGTGTTATATTCAAAATTTGAATTTGGGGGAGAGAGGGAAATAATTTGGGCTGATTAAAGGAGGGCATGTTTGGAATAACATAATTTTCGGATTTTTTTTTTCAAATAAGCAAATAGGGCAAAGGATGTTAATAATAAGACTATTTGAGCAATTCCCCCATAAAGCATACCTAAAATAATTGTTTGAAAATCATAACTCATTTAGGTATAACATGTAGTAATATATAGGGGGAATGAGTGAGAAGGACAAAAATATTTTATCAATTGAGTAGAAGGACAGTCTTTTGAAACTTTTGCATAAAGGACAAAACTATTCATCGTATTAAATTCACTTGTGTTCAAATTCATTATTTAAATTATTCGCCGAAATTCACTAATTTTCAAAACTCATTGTTAAATTCAACGATATTTGGGATTCATTGTCAAAATTCATTGATTTCGGGATTCACCTGAGAGATTCATTGATTTTTTGAATTTCTTGTTTGTCATACCATTATAAAAATTATGTAATTGGCCGTCGCATTCTTAAAAATATTCCAAATTGTTTCTTTATACCTAATTTCCCGTAATATATATATGACTTACATCGATAATATTATTATATGAGTGAAGCCAAACATATAATATAACAAATTGCTTATATTAGAGTGATGCGCACCAGTGGAAAAGAAAAGGAAAAAAAAGTGACACCTACCAACCGGAAAGGAAAACTTGAAAAAATATGCCTCAAAAAGGTTATAAATTTCAAAAATATGACAGAGAAGATAATGATAATATTTGGATCATTTTGTGACGATTCAGTGGAAAATACTTCGTTAAATTCTTTTTGAGCATATGCCTTAAATGCTATTTTTTGAGGCATTTTTATCAAATAATTGCCTTTTTAAGGCATATTTTTTCAAGTTTCATCTTCCTCAAATTAGCACCTGCTGCTACCCTTTCTGGTCCCCATATAAGGTAAACAATTTGTCAAATGGGCTTGGTGGCTTTAATTCTCAGAGTCAGAAAGGCGTTAGAGGTTGGCTAGTGGTGGCCATGGCAGCACCACCTGGGTTCGTTCAGAAGTCGGAGGAGGAAGAGTCACCTGCTATACTATCTCCCGAGCTGTTCCAGATTCTTCCGCTCAAAGGCATTTGGTATGGTCCGATTATTCGACCCTGTCCCTGAAATACAATTCGGGTCAAATTGTTTTAAAATAGAGCTTTTGATAGATAAAGAGAAATTTGGATAAATAATTAAGAATCAACATTAAGAATCATAAATAGTTACTTTAGAATATCATTGCTGATCTAACAGTGATGCAATGACACAATTGTGTTAAAAACATATGTTGGGATGATGATGGCAATTACTACATAGTTGTTTGTTGAAATTATTGAGCTAAAAAAAGTTAACCACTTGTGTACATTAACAATTGCTAAATAGAACCTACAGCTGAAAAGCATTTGTTAAATACAACCACTTGTCTGCTTAACTTTCAGTTTTAGTTCTCACATCATAGTCCCTCAACAACTACTAGTAGTAGTATATTATTGAGTAATAAGTCTTTCATTCACACATAATCTTCATTTTTTCTCAACTTGTACTGTAAACAATGTTATAATTATTATCTAGCCTAATCATCAATGTCGATTGTTTGAAACGAAGGTGAAAAGACAGCTTCATAGTACATGAACATTCAAATCCTGTTTGAAGCCATTTTCGTAATCTACGTAAGTGCTTTAAGAACATTCTCTGTGTCTTAATCTGCTGTTGTGTTTTTGAATTTCTGCTGATTCAGATTGTCAAGTGATACGCTTGGATCCGAATGGAGGAAGAGAAGGTGACTTCTGGATACTTTCAATTGATCTATGACCACTTCAAAACAATCGAAGAATCTCTTGATCCGTTTAAAACAACTGAAGAAGCCCTTGACAAGCTCTCAATATCATCTGAGGACGAAGACGCGTGGACTGATCATGGGCTGGACCAGCTAAAGCTTCTCAAAATGGACTTTGTTTCCCTGAAAATGTTCTGTTTGTGCCTTGAAACATGGGATTTTACTACTGATGAAGAAAGCATGGAAAGATTGAAATCTATCATCACTTCTCTTAATGTGATATGGCTGAAAGAAGACAGAGGATTGTCTAGTCTCAAACGACTGGCTGATTCACGATCGATCCAAGATTTCAATTCAGCTAAGTTTGATTTAGAAACGAAGATTCAGCAGAGTAAACAACAAGTTGAAGGTTGGTGCGAAAAATTGATGCTTTCCTCGATGGAATGCAAGTCTTCAACATTTTCTGAGACCCAGAGTTTTATTCAACATCTTCAGAAGAACATGAATAAGATTTCCAAATACAGAGCTGCTGAAATTGTACCGTTGACGAAGCAAATCGATATTTTGATTGATAAGAGACTATTTCTGGACGAGTTGTTGAGCTGCTTGAGCAATGTTGAAAGTTGCCCGCATAGTAATGAAATCCTTCAATTTCTGAATTTTATTTGCAGTTTTGCCACCAGTTTGGCATGCTTAACATGTTTATACTGGGCAAAAGAAGCCAATGATGAAACCGCAAATGAGATGAAAAAAGTCCTTTTTGATATGATGCGGAAATTCATACCTTGTTCATCTGGTATTACATCATTGTACACCGGCATCCTGAAGTCCTACAATTTGCAGCCATCTGGTACTTTTCTTTTTGGAGAAGTTGCTGAAAAATTTGTTGACTTTTTCTTTGAGCATTTGGCTACTACTTTGAAAGATGATTTTCCAGTTATTCGAGACCGGCTAATATTTCTTTTCACATTTCTCGCCGATCCTCCATGTGAGAATGCTGAAGAAGAGAATTTAATCCGCAGCCAAATTCATGCTCTTTTGCATGAGGATGCATATCTTCTTCTGCCTTTTCATAAGATGGAAGAGGATTTATGCAACGAAAAACGGCTTCTAAGTGATTGCAAGATCAAGATTGATACGACAATTGCTAAAATCAGACAACTTTACTGTGGATTCTCAGACTCTTGGATCAGATTGGAAGTAGAGAAAATGGAATACAATTATTTTGTCTCTGTTGATAGAGAGCTCTCTTGGATTGATAAGTATTCCCCATGGGATGATGAACCGGAGAAGGGTCAAGTGCAGTTATACAGTAAGGAGCTTCAATTCCTAAGGATGTTTTTGCTTTGCTTTGCAACACAAGATGATACCGATGAAGAAATCAGGATAAGATTGAGCTCTAGGATCACTTCTTTTCAAGGGATATGGGAAGAAAAGGAAGAAAAGAGACTTCTTGCTCATCGTCTTTATGCAATACGTGAAGGCGACGTCACAGAGTGGCATCCATTGGCATATGAATTAAAAATCAAAATCGGACTGTCAAAGCTAGCGATCAATACAGCAAGGTGGGTGGATTTGTTTAACGGGTCGACGTTTCGATGCAAGCCTACAACAAGTTATAAGACCTTGAAGTTTATGGATTCTATCCTCGAAAATCTAAATCCCCTTGAAGTTGATGAAATCGGTCCATTCAAGAAGCAAATTGAAACCGTAAAGGAGAGGCTGGAATTTCTGAATGGTTTTTTGAGACTCGCTTCGAATTGCAGCATATATATTAGCAAGGAGTTGGAAGAATTCAAGATGCTTGTTCAAATATTTGCTAATGCTGCAGCATGTCTAACATTTGTTTATTGGGATGATGACGAAAACGATCAGATTGCAGCCGTTGAAACATATTCTATGCTCTCTGATACATTGCAAAAGATCAAACCTGTCACGCCCGATGTTGCAAGATTGTACTTTGGAATCCTTATGGCTATATATGCACAACGATCTGATCCTCGTGTGTTTGGAAAAATAGCTTTGAGCTTCGTGGACCTTTTTCTTGAGGATCCAGTGACCCATTTGAAGGATGATTTTCAAATTCTTCGAGACGACATCATATTTCTTTTGATATTTCTCAACAATCCTCCTAATGTGAATGAAGCGGAATCGATATGCAGACAGATTGATGTTCATTTCTGGGAGGGTTTGTATGGCCTCTTCCCTTTTAATGACATTGAAGTGGATTTCAGCAAGAAAAAGGTGCTTCTAAATGATTTTATGATGAAAATCCAATCTATCAATGCTGATATCAGACAGATTTACGGTAAATTCTCAGATTCATATTTATACAATTTTTCAAAAGTTATTTCTTCAAAATTTAGGCAGATTTATGTTCACAAACTTTTCTTTATTTTTGTTACCAACTACAATTACCAAAGAAAACAGTTAACTGAATCATCAATCTGGTTTCGTTTTGCCAGATATATGTAGTTGCAGTTGAAGTAAGCTTGCCAAGTACTAGATGGGGAGGTGCCCGAAAGCTTCGAGGCCATTAATGATGATTGACTTCAAATCCGTCAAGGCCATTTTTCCTGGGTAAAGGAGAATATTAATGAAGATGTTTGAGTTGATTTTGTTGTGTGTATTTGTTTTAGATCGTAATATAATGATATGACCAGCGTGTTTTTTTTTTTTTTTTCAGTATATAAGATTTGGCTAGGAAGTGTGTTTAATACTCTGTTTCCTCCTAAAATATTTTGTGGCTGTACTTTTCATTGTTAAATAAATTAGTTTATACAAGGGCTGAAAGATCTGCAAAAAAACCCCAGTTTAATGTACTCTCTGACAGGGGCGGCTACACATGTAAAGAATTAGGTCAGCCGACCCGTTAAAAAAAATATTACAGTATAATTTTTTTTATATACATATTTATATGTGGAATCGATCCCCTTAGTTTTATATATAAAATTAAGCTTAGTAATTATAAAATATGACAAATTTCCGACCCGTATCATTAAATTCCTGAAGCCGCCCCTGCTCTCTGCTCTGCTGATGCTATTATCGTGTGTCTGGATTTTATTTCGAAAAAAACGACACCTAGAGGTGTTCGAAATGGCATTGAAGTGCCCCTGGCACCGGCTCAGTGGTGGCCCGGACTCCCGGCAGTTGTCATTGGGTTCTGCAACTTTCCTACATGTTTGAACCTCTCAAAATGAATGATATTTGCAATTTAAGGATATTTGGGTCTAAATTAATGAAAGTTGTACGTCCTTCAACTCTTAAAAACCTTACCTACGTAAGAACTTCTCCCAAACATGGAAATTCTTACCTAAAGACTCCAATATAAGGAGCGACCCATGTGCCTCATTCTGAACCATACAGTTTCATTACAGAATGAAACTGTATAATCCAGAATGAGCCACATATGAGACTCCCATATAAACCCCCCCCCTCCCCCCCCCCTCCCCTCCCCCCCCTCAGCCAAGTAAACATTAGATTTAGAACTAATCTCTCAAGTCTACGTCATTTTTACACCAAATGGGTGTTGTATTAGACACCAATATGATGCTAGGGAAATTCTGAAATACTAGTTTCGGAATATTCATGCGGTTGGAGCTTTCTCACTCTCTTTAGTAGCTCCCTCTTTTTCTAGTTTCTTCCTCCAATAATAGTCTTCAAGTAGAGGTGCACAATAAAACTTTCCAGTTGCTAATCCAGCTCTACATAATAAGGGAACATGAACGAAGTACAAATTAAAAAACACACACACACACACATATATATATATACACACATCAAGAAAGTAACTGCAAAAGCAGAAATGCTTCATTGATACTAGAAAGATATATACGGTCTTAATGGTCACACATTACCGGTTTTCTATCCTCTAGCAGGACAAATTCCGCCAATGTAGCATGCATTTACCTCTCTATTGGATCTTATCCTGGTTTCTAAATGCATAGCTAAGTCTCCATTTTGTATCTAAATAATCAACAAATTCATTTTGTAACACTCTGAGCAAAAGAAACACAACAGAGGCACACAAAAACATCGATGGGATCTGAAGGTAAAAAACATACAAAGACTCATTTTCACGTTTCACTCTAATCTCATCACCTTCTGGTTGTATCAAAAGGACAACACAAACAGCCATCAACAATGAGAGATGCATTAAAGATACCTGCTAATCAAGATATTTTCAACCATAGTCAGATGAATGAGAAGTGGCTGCGTAAGAAACGCCCAAAGGGGAACACAAGATGGTATCTTTCTTGTCAGAGACCAAGTCTTACCATCATTTTGTAATACAAAGGCCCCATAATATATCAAGAAACAAAAACTTAAATGCAGCATAAACAATAAAATCAGCTCTTGGAGTGTACCAAAATTCAACAATATTTTGAATCATATAACCAACCAGCTCACAAATTCTATACAGGTTTCGGTCCTCGACCAGCAATCTTAAGCTGTAACTGAGTTTCTCAAGCAATTTGTTGAACGACAAAATAAAAATGGAATTCCAATACACTCCCATATTTCTGCAAATGATAAACACAGCCCATATTTCGTCTAGGATAATTAAGTTGATGGATTCCACAGCTAAAACATAAAATTTGACATTTACTTTTTCCGATGATAGATTAAACCAGCAGAACAAAATTAGATATTCCAGAAACCAGAACAATCACTGAATCACATCAAACTAAAATTACTGCGCTACCTCTTCCGGACATCTTGATGCTTTGGTGGATTAATTCCGCCCACTGTGCCAAGAAATCGCCTGTTGATTCTCGTCGGTGTTGAAAGAAATAATAGGAGCTTGTAACTTTTTTTTTAAAAATTATTTTTTAATAAATTATATGTTTTTGAAATCTATTCAATTTAATCTATCAAATGAGTCCAATATTGAATATGAAATGTTGTATTAAAAATAATTTTATCGGATCCAATATAATTCTCTTTATTAATATTATTTTTGTCATTTATCTTTTTTATCGGTTATCCTTCATTCTCTTACAAGTATATGATATATATCTTTTTTAAGTTCATATACTTGAGTCATGTATGTTGAATCCGTCAAAGTTATTTTATGTTTCTCTGAACATTCAATAAAAATAAAACTTTATTTAAAAAAATTCGTAGTCTTTATTTTGATATCAATATTGTATATAATGTGTCACTACTAATTATCACAATGTTCAACACTACTATTAAACATTGTGATACCAAGTGACACTATAATTTGGCATTGTGATACTATAGATTGATACTTATTAGTGGCACATCATATACAAATTCTTAACTCTTATTAATTTTTTTGATAATTTGTTTTTTTTATAAATTATATATTTTTGAAATCTATTCGATGAAACCTATCAAATGAGTCCAATTTTGAATACATAATGATGTATTATCGGTTCAATTAATAATAATTTTTTATCCTTCAAATATAATTCAAGTATGTCATTATGTTTATCTGAAAACTCAATAAAAATAAATTAAAATCAAACTTTATTTAATTAAAATTATGAACATAGAAATAATAGATAAATGCATAAATTAATCATCAAAACCATGCATAAATTCAAAATGTTGTCCGGGTTGATCTATCCTCATTACATCATACCACAATTGAATATGTGCTTGATAATCACGAGCCCATTCGTCTGATGGGTTTGATTCGCCTGAGAAACGCCATATGATGATGGGTGGTACAGGGTATTCAGGTTACAAGAAAACTTTTACGAAGTGATTATCTTGAACATGACCGATAGCTATATGTTGCCGCTGGGAAAATGGAACTGGCGGGGATCTCAACGGCAAGTGAGTATGACAATGAGTATCATGTGAATCGAATGTATGCAGTACCACGTTGTACGCTGAAGCTACAACAACCCCCAGTGTTACAACATCCATCCAATAGTACTCGGGCGTCGGTACTGCGAAGCAATTAAGTCTTGATAGTAGTCCTGATGCATAATTAATTTCTTGAGAAAGGTTTTCATACAAGTCCATATTTTGTGTAATCTCCTGAATAAGCATCAATCGTACTTGACGCCATTCATGTTACGAACCATGGAGTTGCGCGACTATTGCTCTGAAGCCCACAATGACCGTCGCGCCGGACGTCAACACAATGAGAAATATAAAGTGATAGCGTTTAGGAAATGCATAAATGAGGGAATCCTTTCTTTTACTCGCTTGAGAATTCAGTATATATGGTACCTTCTTTTCTGAAGTGGGTATTGAAAAGAAAGGCATCGCGCCAATGTTCGCTTCATCCTTCTTGTAAGTCAACCACTTTTGTTACGTGTTGTATCTTTGGGGTCGAATCGTACAATGAGATGGATCTCGCCATATCGAAAAACACATCAATCATAGAAACTCGACTAGCGGGTTCCATTTCATTTAATCTTTCCATAAGCTGAGCTGCTTTGTCGGGTTGTACTCCCTCATCCGTACGCTCGGGGGCTCGCATGGACAATGTACAAAAGTGAGTATGGATATAATTTTGTGGAATCGGCATGCCAGCAAAACGAAACATTGCAATATCGTGAGCGCACTGCAATCCGTGTGTCAATTTGATCTTGCAATTGCAAAGATCTTCTTCGAAAAGACAATGTTTATCAGTAACTTTTATCTGTTTATCGATTAAGTCTATTGCATCTAATGAAACGCAATGTCTGATTTCACTATAAATTGCGTCACGTACATGTCGATGTCGTGGAAAACTCAAAGATTTTTGGAATGAACTTTGAATATCCCCAAATTGAGCAGTCAACATCTTTTCTATTTTTTGAAAGGATGTTGAAAGCGATGCCGAAGTATCTCCGAAGTATTGTTTGAGTCTTGCATGTGTAGACTCCACCCTGTATTTTAATCATACATTGTGTTAAATAGGAATGATACATGCAATATTCTATAGTGTAGGATAATGAATAAATAGTGGATATTAGAAAGTTACCTTTGACTTGAATGGCTCCCGAGGTGCATAACTTTGTCTACATACGCATCAATGAACCGCTCCTTGTAAGGACATAACCATATATTCCAAAGGTATGTTGTGGCTTTGGCGAATTTTGAAAAGTCAGTTAACATGGCATTCCACCTGAAATCTAAAGTCTCCACACTCTGTGAATGAATAATCGAGTGCCATGCATTGTTAAATTTGATTTATCTTTTACCAAGCATAGGCCTGCACTTCTTCATTACACACTGATTTATATGCCAAATACAAAGGATGTGATGTGTGAATGGGAAACATTCTCCAATTGCACCAAGAAGCGCTAGATCCCTATCTGAAACAACCACCGATGGAAACGCTACTCCTTTTAAGATCATCCATCTTTTTAACGTATCCAATACCCATACAAATCGCTCTGTCATCTCATTACTCAAATATGCAAACATAATAAAGTAAGTTTGCATTTTGGATGTGATACCCACAATCTCTAAGAGCGGTATCCCATACTCATTGATCTTGTACGTGGCGTCAATAATTAAAACCGACGAAAAATTCACATACAACTCTAGGCTTTTATGATGAACCCAAAGAATATCTGTGATCTCACCAGTGTGTTCATTTTTCATAAAGTCGTACATGTATTTTTTAACATTTAATTCTCTTAAAACATACCCAGCTTCACATGAACCCCCCAACTGCTCTTTCTTATACAGTGCTTTGACATTGTAAATACTCCTAGTTCCTTTAGTAATTGATGGGTCTTGTTGTTTCATCACACTAAGAATTTCTTGAGGAGCAGTGCTATTGGACATGTCACGCACTAATTGTTTCTGGGTTGCGGTCAACCTTGAAGGATACTCAAATCCCTCTAAACTTTCAACTGCTTCATGGTTATGAAAACCATTAACAACCTTCAATCCCCACTTCACACCGTGTGGTGGTTGTGCTACACCTCGAAGCTTAAATGGGCAATCACGTTTATACGTTCCAGTATCCCTACTCATTGTATGCCCTTCACGTGGCGGTTTATACAATCCTCCTTTTCCACAAATAAGAGTGCATCTCGGCATTTTATTTCCATTTTTACTACACGATTTATCTATGACAATCACAAAACCATTTTCATTACCAACTCTCCGAGCCCAATCTAGCATGGCATCTCTACTTTCAAATATCTATAGAAAATCGAAGTATAAGAACAATATTATACTATCTAAAATGAAAATAAGTAACGAATGTGGAAAATAACAACAACGATAACTAACCTGATCAGTTGTAAATTCGGCCGTGTAATCATGCTCAACGTTAGGGATGCTCTCCCCATTAGGAAAATCATTCGTAAAATTGTTTCCAACTTGCCAACTATCCCCACTAGGAACATCATTTGTAAAATCATTTCCAAATGACGAACTACCAAAGAATGATGAATCGTTTCCAACTGGCCAACTATCCCCACTAGGAACATCATTTGTAAAATCATTTCCAAATGACGAACTACCTAAGAATGATGAATTGTAGGGATCCATGTTATGAATTACGAAAATCAATTGAATATGTGTTGAATGAGTATGTATGAAAGAGTTGGAGAAATTATGATGATTTTTTAGTAAGTGAAATGAGTCCAATATATAGAGAAATTGAAGAAGAGATGATAATGAGAAAATCTGAATGTGTAGTTAGAATTGATGATAAGAAGATAAGATGAAATATAAATGAGAGGCTTCAATTTCTCTAAATTGTGTGGGTAGGATTGAAGATAAGAAGGGGTAGGATTGAAGATAAAAAGAATCTGAATGAGTGGTTGTGAATAATGATAGAGAAATGGGTGGTAAGAATTGAAGATAAAAAAAATTTGAATGAGTGGTTGTGAATAAAAATGATAGAGAAATGTGACTATCAATTCTACACTCGTTTTATTGATTTTATTTACTAAATTTTAATAACATAATAATATAAAAAAATACGTGTTAAAAATTTGTACAAAATTTTCAATTATAAAATAAAAACAACAAAATATAAATTAAGTATAAAAAAAAGTGTAAAAAAAATTTGTTAAAAGATTTTACAAAAGAAAGAAAAAAAAACCAAAAAAGAAAAAGAAAACAAAAACAATGATGGAAAAAAAAAACAATGATAGGTAAGTCTAAGAGTCTCAACGCCCTATGTGACTTAGGAGCTTGTGTGAACCTTATGTCGTATGCTACTTATAAAGAACTTGGTCTTGATGGTATTAGAACAACTAGAATGGTTCTTTCTATGGTGGATAGGTCCATTAGGTACCCTAGAGGCATCGTTGAGAATGTGCTAATCCAAGTTGATAAATTTGTTTTCCCGGCTGATTTTGTCATCTTAGACATGGAAAACAACTCTAGGATGCCTATTTTGCTTGGTAGACCATTTTTGGTTACGGGGGGAGCCTTGCTAGATATGCGAACCAGGGAGATCACTTTGAGAGTTCACAATGAGAGCGCCACCATCAAGGTTTATGAGCATGTAGGTCATCCTTATGTTGATTGGGGAAAACATGAAAGGGTTGATAAGGTTGAGGTCTTTCAAGTGCGTCATAGCAATCAAGAATTTCCAAAGAGCGAGAAGAGTGAGTTTGAGGCCAATGGAGGGAGAAAGAATCCGAATGTAAAATTTGGTGGATTCAAGTCGTGTCAAGGACTTTAAACTTGACATTCCTACCAGTATAACTCCATCATTACCTTCTTTCTATCCACCATTTCCACATTTGTGTCAACAGTATAACCTAAAAGTTGACACCGTATAAGTCATTATGTCGAGCCAACGACGTAAAACAAAGGCGCTTGTGGGAGGCAACCCACTTTTTCTTTGTTTGGTAGTAGTAGGAGTGAGTCTTAGGTAAAAGAGTGGAGAATTTTGGCCTATGAAAAGAGCTATTGGGTGAAAACTTTCATTTCATTCCCGTATAAGTCATTTTGTTTGCTTCTCTGTTTTTGCTTTAGTTTTGGTGCTAGGAGTGGTCTAGGGTGATACTTTGGGGGTATTGGTTCTGTTTTTGAGTGGTTCTTCTTCGGTCTAATGTTGGTTCGTATCTTTATGCATAGATGTTGTTTTACTTGTTTGATTGTCTTTTCATCCCAAGCGCCCCGAGTTGGTTCCTCTTTTTGGTTTCATATGATCGTGTATGTGACCTTGCGCCTTTTTATTATATCTCGATATTTGTTGCTTGCTTTTGGCACGGTGGTTGTTCCCCGTGCATGCGTTTTCTTGGTGTTTTTGTCCCATGGCTTCAGGTATTCGAGTGGAACTTTCATGGATATGTCACGTACATGGTTTGCGCCTTTCTGCCGGGTTAAGCTAAGCATTCTGTCCTTTTTCATTCACACACTGAGGACAGTGTTGCATTTAAAGTGGGGGGTGGTAGGCTTAGCTATTGTTATGCACATCGTTGTTCTTTTGAGCCATTGTGTTGTATGCTTAGTGTTTGGTCACTTCTTTAGTAAATTGAGCAATTTTTAAAATTTTACAAGGTTTTGATATTGCATTCGTATGTTGAGTCTTCACGTTGATAGGGTAAACGGTTTAGTGAATGTTTGAATGCATGTTACTTGGCTTACTACATTATCTTGGAGACGGGATTTTCATGCACGTATAGCTTTGATTTCATGAACCACGGTAACTAGTGACCGATTATGGTAGACGTAGGCACAATTCGGCTACCTAGAACTCATACCATTAACTTCGAGACGAAATAGAAAGGCCGACTTTGGTAGAGTTTGGGACGATAGTTATGGCATTTCTTTGACCTAACTAGAGCCAAATAGCCATCCCATGGCATACTCCACAGTAACCTCTCTAAGCCTTGGTAGGATGGTTAGACCCCCATCTGACACTTAGCCATTCGTTTTTAGCCCGTAATTTCCCGACCCCCAAGCCTTATTTGTGGTCTAAGTTCCCTTAGACACCCTACGAGTCAAGCTTAATCTTTTCATTTCGAGCACACTTGCTAAAAGCAAGTGTGGGGTGGTAGAGGAGTACGTATGTATAGAGGAGTTGGTGTGGTTACAAGCTGTTTGACGATTAGAGGGTAAGAGCTCATTTTATATTGCATGTACGTGATGGCCTTTGACTCAAACCTATTTAATGTGTATAATGCACCTTTCTAAGTTCAAAAAAAAAAAAAAAAAAAAAAAGAAAAAGAAAAAGAAAAGAAAAGTCAAAAGAAAATGAAATCAATCAAAGAAAGCTTGCAATAAAGTCAATAAAAGTGTAATAAATGTTGAGTCAAAGAAAGCCAAGAGTTTTAAGACTCGTGTTTTTGATTTGTTATGTGATGTTGGTGTTTGGGACGAGTCATTAGTAGAGAAACATGATTCTTTCACATTTTAGCCTCGTTACACTTGAGACATAGTGCGATATGACATTTTATTTAATGAATCATGTTTCTAGGCTCGTCGTGAGCTAGCTAGAGGAGGGTAGAGCTAGCTATGTTTGTTTTGCTGCACCCCGTGATTAAGCTTGCTCGTTTTGTCTCTTTCTTGTTTATTCCCCAGAAATTCCCTTCGATTAGCCCCGTCCCTAGCCTAACGTTACAACCGTGCAATTCCTACTTGACCTTACTAAGCCTCGGTTGGCCCCGATTAGTGGAGATGCTTATGAAGTATGAGCATATGGTGTAGTCGCAATAACCTAGCATCCATAATCCAAACCGGTAAACCGTGGAAAATGTAGAAGAAGCTATTCACACACACACATCCCGTTTGCTTGATAAGGTAGGGTTAAGTTGCATTTATTTACTCTTTTACTTGTCGGTTATCTTTGATATGTGATTGGCTTGACCTACGCATGTAACGTTGACTCTTTGATTCTTTTAAAACGCTCATTTTGCTCGAGGGCGAGCAAACACTAAGTGGGGGGGGGGGGGGGGGTGGTTGATGATAGTCAACTTTACTATGTTTTGGTGCATGTTAACCCCCGTTTAAGACACTTTTGGCTTATATTGGGTAATTTTAGACCATTTATAGGGCAAAATGCATTGCACACTCACTTTGAGGTGAACCGTCACATTGATGGAAAACCTCAGCATTTTACAATATTTTTTTTACCCTTTTCGAGACCTATTTATCTTGTGGGTGTATGTCGATGATGGTTGTGCATAGTATAGAATGGTGGAAAGAGATGGTGATCAATGGCAGAAAAATGGTTTTTATCCGGCTTTGGTTGGCGGTGGTAGAGATGGTGATGTTTACGGTAGTTACCTAAAATATTGCACTACTGTTACATTATCATTATCTTTTGCAAGATTCGTATTAGAAGTAAAGATGCTGGATATTTCACTCAAGGAATTAAAAGATGACTAGGTGGAAATGGAATTATAATGAATTGCCTGCATCTTGACCATTCCTTTACGACATGAGAACCAGGTGGCCAAAAGGTTGTAACCGATGGTTTTAATGGTGCTATGAATTGTATTCATTGTGATAAGAAAATGTAGTGCGGCTGGAAATTGTAACGGAAAGATTAAGTAGAATACTTTGCATTATTGAATGGAGGAGTAAAAGGAAGTTTGATGGTTGTGTTAATGTCAAATTTGTATTGGATATAATTAAAAAATATAATGTATCTTAAACATAAAAATGAATATGGGTAAAAATATAACGTATTCCAAACATGAAGCCAATCACCGGCCACCACTATCATTTATTTTCCTTATGATATGTAATGCTCATTTATTGTCTAACAATACTTAGTCTAGAAGATTAATCTGTAAATACACCAACAAAATATCAAATATTATCTTCAAAACTAAATACTATCAAAACCTACGTCTTTAACGACTATAAAATATAGTAGTTGTTTTATGGTCATATGTTTCAGATTGAATCAAATCACTCAAGAAAATACTTGTAATTAATGTCCATCTTTTGGTATGAGTTAACAATTTCACAACGGTATTATTTCTATGTTGAAAATACCAACGGTATTATTTCGCAGCTTAATCAATAATATGAAAATATCATATATCACTAGCTATTAATAGTTGAAAATAAAAAGAAGAGAGAAATTAAAATAAAATAAAATAAAATTATCTAGACTTAAACTTAAAAATGCCTATAAAGTCCTTTAGAAAAACAACGTGACGAAAATCGGGGCGTTACAACTAGAATCTCAAAAAATTCCCAGGTATATATTATAACTTTATTCTCTCAAACACGTCTGAATAAAGAATACATAATAAGACAAATATTGAAAATATATATATATCGGTTAAAAAACTAACTTGTACTTGCCGGTGCAGAACGCTTGGAAAAAGCAAATTACAAAAGAAAATGCACTTATGAAAAACGGTAAATGACCGGAGCCATTAGAATAAAGGAAAAAGTAATAGATTATCCGAAAAGCCATTATATATCTGATCCACACACACACAAAAAAATACTATTAACAAAAAAACACACACTCATCAATGTTCCTTGTTTCATGAAGAGGGTATCAATATTCAAGTAAAATACAAGTACTAAAAGAGAAGAAACATGGCGATCAATTGCCTTCTTTAGATAACATCAACAATCGTACAAGTACTATAAATTGTGGCAAAATGTCAGTGTGGTTCCAACAAGCTGTTTTCCCTAACATTTTTTATGCTGCAAAGAGCAATAGAATATCTATATAGGGCTGAATATTTTATGTGGTTTCTCATCATCCCACTGCAGTGGGTATAAAATCACACCACGTGGGTTTCTACTCTCTTTCCTAAAACCCCATATTGGGCACATGAAGTACTAAATGCTACTTAACATCACTACATCAAATCCTCATATCATAAACTAGAAAAGAGCCCTGAAAAAAATCCAAACATATAACACGTAGACGGTGTAAGCACACGGTTCAAAAGAACACATAAAAGAAAGCTTATGAACTTGTAAGAAATGACAGAGACAAAAATGGATAGAAAGTTGTATTATAGGTCTTGGAGTTGTTCCATAGTAGGGTGACTAATGTCTGCAAATTTTGGCCTCTCTTTTTCTTTGTCAAAGTTACTGCACTAAAAAGAGAAGTAAATTGCAACAATATACATGGAGGTGGGGAGGGAGGGGATGTGAGGAGAGAGAAGGAATATTTGAAATGATAGTTAATGAAAAGCAAAGAAAGTTAATTCATTAGTATATTGTTAATAAAAATTAGTATATTGGAAAAAGTTATAAATTGTTTTAGTGCTTTGAGTATATATTGTACATAGAATATGATAGTCAAAGCCCGAATGAATGATCTTGATTGATCCTAATACTACATTGACAGGCCCGAATAAATTATATACAATGAACTATAATCCTTTTGTCCTTAATGAACTACATTATATACAATGTCTAGCCGAAAAAGATAACTTATGAAATTTTGGACAGTTTTTACGCACAGAAGACTATGATAATTGATTCCTTACTAAGGAAAGTCTGACTCGATTTAGCAGTTTAACTGAAGCAAAAATGTATCATAAAGAGATTTTGATTTCTTATGTTCAGCATTTTAATTCGGAAAGGTATCAAATTATACTCAACTTGGTCTTTAGTGTGATGATTTTATGTACGAGAGGGAGAGGCATGAATAGAAGCCCAAAATTTCGATGCGATAGAACCAAAACAAAAGTATTTACTAAAGTTCCATTTAGTAACCAAACTTTGTATCACTTTGCAAATAAGCGTACCACTTCTGTATCTAACTCTAAGACTTTTTTCTCAACATGCTCTAATCATTTGGCACACCATTTTTGAATGTCTCTCAGTTTTAGATTAACTTCCGTAGGAGTACTAACCGAACTACACCAACTTAGCCTAGTTTCTTTCAACAAATCTAGAACATATTTTTCTCTGTGATACAATGACTTCTTTTTTCAATATGTAGAAATGTTTAAAGAAGAAAAGAAACTAAACTTTCATTTTAGAAAAGTCTGAGAAGAGAAGAAAATAAAATTTATTTTACTATTCAATCTTAGCAAAGACAAGAGGCTTAAGTATAAGAACATATGTGATAAACAAGTCAATAAAAACAAGTAGCCCACATTTTGTACCTCTACTATGTTAATAATTTCAGAATTCTTAGTCCTTTGGACCTTTGTTTTCAGGCTGCCACTCCTAAGAAGGCTTTTCAGAAGCCTTAGGAACTTCATCACAAACAGCATGTGTATGTCCAGAAACTGGACACACATCGAGGACACGACAGGGGGGCAACCGTGCTCTCATCCAAAATGGGAATAGACGAGTTCTATGATTGGCTTAAGCAATTTAAGGCCACCTTGATAGAACTCCCAAGCCAACAAAATATAAGAACAAAACAATCACTTAAGAAACAAAACTAACTATGAAAACAATCACACAGCAATTCATCAGCAATGTAACAAGACTCAATCACACTCAACAATTAATAATAAAACCAAGAACGCCAAACAAATTTCTCCTCAAGTTGGTCCAGTTGAATTTTTTTTTGGAAATTACTTGGTAAAAAGTTTATCCAAATAACATCTTTTTTCGGAAAGATCCAAATAACATCTAAAATCGTCAAGAAGAATCTACTTCAACCGATATGCCCTTAGGCACATCCATACATAACATAGAAATCACACTTGGAAGGGGTGATCTCGTAGTTCTTGGTATGTGAAGATGCGTTGTTAGGTGCTCCATTTTATTTTCCCATTGAGGCCGAACCTAAACCTATGCTCAAGAGATAGCTGTCCATACACTGATAAGGGATGTATGGATTCTTGAGAAGAGAGTGTTGGACAATCTTATTCAAAAACGAAAGAAAAATTACAAAGAAACGAATAACAACAAATTCGAATTACAATTGCAAAGGAAACGGAAAAAGGATATATGATCCGAGCCCTGTGTTGCACACGGTTTCCTTAAGACTAATTCGTCCCCTCACCTTCGTGTGCCGTGAGCTTCAGCGGGACGTTAATCTCTCAGTATAGAACGGATAGCAATGACAGGAAGCACAACGCCTTCAATTGCTTAAGAACCTTGTAGTTTGAACTCTCAGTTTTCATGTAGAAAAGAAGTAAGAAGAAGCAGATTGCTGGTGTGTGATTCGGTTCTGTATGTTGTTCTTTATATAGGCTTTATTCTGTAGAGGATGTCATAAAACAGATGGAATTCGAAGTGGAACAGCCTCAGCTCGTATTGAATGTCATTACAACAAGGAAATGGAACAGGCACAGCAGCAGCTTGGATGCCATAAGTGTTGTCAGCTGGAAGATCCACGAACTTATCAGTATTCAGTTCCAAAAATAAAGGTTTAGGTTGCAAAACCGAAATGGAACAGGCACAGCAGCAACTTGGATGCCAAAAGTGTTGTCAGCTGGAAGGTCTCTGAACTTATCAATATTTAGTTCCAAAAATAAAGGTTTAGGTTGCAAAACCGAAACTTCGCTGGGAGCCTTTGAATCGAGCTGCATTCGTGTCCGCAGGACGCACGCACACAAGTTCAAGCTGAAATCCGGATGGATTTGCACCCCCTGCGCCCGCGCATAGAGAACGGTATATAAAGTTGGTAAATTCTTTTCATTACACTAATACAACATCATATATATGCTGGCTCTTTTCCTTCCTTCCTTCCAATGTGGGAGAAATTGGTTTCTCCGATTTTCCCTTTATTATTAACACTTTCCATTCACCACTTAGGCCCAATAGGTCCAATATGACATATCATTTAAAATATCCATTTTAACCATAATTTTCCAACAGAGAGGAGCCGCGGTGGTCCCCCCGGACTGCCCGGACCTTGTCAAAGTTCTTCTTTAAAAACATATAACAAAAAATACAGAACAAATTCGGTTTTAACACTTAATCCCATTGTTTTACTCCCCAATTCGCCCTCTAAATTATAGAAAAGGAGATGATTTCTAACCAATAAAAAGACCGATTGGCTCAATACAGTTCATTGTGTGAAACCCCAGCATTTCGGGTTATCAGCGAACAAACTGCAAAACATTAACAAACAATTCAATATTAACAAACAAGCACTATATAACACATAATTTTATCATCTTTCCTTTCATATGATTCATATGAAAGAATTCCAGCTTGCTTTTTGACAAATTAGACCTTAAGTCAACCCAAAAAAACAAATAACACACACAAAATTTAATTGAAAAGAAGTAAAGGTAGAGGAAGCAGTCTTATATGAAGGAAAACCTGAGAGAAATGATTGCGGAGATGAGAAAATACTAGTATGAAGAATTGTTTCCATATACAAACATACAATTATACAAGCAGTTGAGGCGCTTTTTGTGGTTCGACTCTCTATTCCACCATCAAGCTAAGCCTCTGTTTTCAGCAATTGTCGAAGGATAAGAACGGCCATAGAATATGAAATTTGGCACAAATAATTGCAATTTCTTACCCTTAAAGGGGCATGGTCGTGAAGAATGAAAATCCGCCGGAGATGCCGATGTGATGTGGTAGTGAAGCACTGGACAATTTTTGTTCAAAGGGAGCCGAATTAAAGGATGTTATGGTGGAGATGGTGGGACAGAGATAATGGCGGATGGTAGATACGGTTGCTGGCTGGCAGACGGTGGTGGTTAAGGGTGCAAGGGGGAGGAAGTGCTGAAGTAGTAACCCTAATCCTAATGTGAAATAGAAGAATAGGAAAAAGTTTATGTTGGTTTTGTATTAAAAAAAATTAAAATTGTATGATCTTTGCACACAAAAAATAAAAAATAAAAAATTTGTATGATCAATGACGGGAATTTTTTAAACGAACCATTGATGACGGGAAATATGATCAGTAATGACGAAAATGAATATTTGGTCATCCACCAACAAAATAATTTAGGTCCCGTCATTATAAGCGCCCCTTAATGACGGGATGTGCCTCCTGTCATTAAGTTCCCACTAAAAGTCAGTTTTCTTGTAGTGTTGTCCACTCGTCTGGGGGTGATATGCTGCTGCAATCTTATGTCTAACCTCATATCTCATCATCAACTTCTCAAACAACCTATTAAAGAAATGACTGCCTCCGTCACTAATAATGGCTCTTGGCACACCAAATTTCGTCAAAATGCTTTTTTTTTAAGAAATCTCAGGACAACCCTGGCATCATTGGTAGGTGAAGCCACTGCTTCCACCCATTTGGAAACATAATCGACTGCTACCAGGATGTAACGATTTGATTCTGACGATGTGAATGGCCCAACAAAATCAATTCCCCATACATCGAATAACTCCCCTTCCAAGATACTCTGCAGTGGCATCTCATTCCGCTTAGAAATGTTACCAGTCATTTGACAGGAATGACAGGCTCTTGTAAACTCGTAAGCAGATTTATGAATTGTTGGCCAATAGAATCCACACTGCAGTACCTTAGCTGATGTCTTGTCTGGTCCATAGTGACCTCCAGCTTCTCTAGCATGACACATGTGCAAAATACTTGGAATCTCATCATCATGGACACATCTCTTAAGAATGGCATCAGGGCACAATTTTTATAGGTAGGGATCGTCCCAATGATAATACTTTAAGTATGTGAAGAGCTTCTTCTTATCCGCATTCGTGAACTCCGGTGGTATGTACCTTCCTGCTAAATAATTGACAATGTTAGCAAACCAAGGGTATACCTTGCCCACTCTTGATGTAGGGTATCGGGTCTGAGACTCAACTCGAGCAACCACTGATACGGCAAACAGTTGTTCATCAAGAAAGCTTTCCTTGATCTCAGTCGGTTGCTCTTCTTCTAGCAAAGTTAATCTTGACAGGTGATCAACCACCTGGTTCTCAGATCCTTTTTTATCTTTGATTTCCACATCAAACTCTTGTAAGAGTAGAATCCATCTTAATAATCTTGGCTTGGAGTCTTGCTTGGTCAATAGGTATTTCAGAGCTGCATGGTCAGTGAATACAGTGACTTTCGATCCTATCAGATAAGGTCGAAACTTGTCAAATGCAAATATGACAACTAAGAGTTCCTTCTCTGTGGTCGCATAATTCCTCTGGGCACTGTTAAGGGCATGACTGGCGTAATAAATAGGCTTAAAGATTTTATCCTCCCTTTGTCCCAGGGCTGCTCCAACTGCCGTGTTGCTTGCATCACACATCAGCTCAAAAGGTTTGTTCCAATCTGGTGCCACCAGAATTGTAGCGGTTATAAGCATTTGCTTCAATGTGTTGAAAGATTTCTTGCACTCTTCTCCAAATACGAAAGGTACATTCTTTGCAAGTAATTCCGTCAAAGGTCTATAAACTTTAGAGAAGTCCTTGATAAACCTCCTATAAAATCCTGCGTGGCCAAGAAAGGCTCGCAACGTCTTCAAGTTCGTTGGAGGGGGTAACTTCTCTATCACCTCTATCTTTGCTCTATCAACTTCCATTCCCTTCTTTGAAATCCGATGACCCAACACTATGCCTTCTGTAACCATGAAATAGCATTTTCCCAGTTAAGTACAAGGTTGGTTTCTTCACATATCTTTAACACTTTACTCAAATTGTCCAAGCACTTGTCAAAGCTATCTCCAAATACAGAGAAATCATCCATAAAAATCTCCAGAAATCTTCCACCATGTCCGTAAATAATGACATCATGCACCTTTGGAATGTTGCTGGTGCATTGCATAACCCAAAGGGCATGCGATTGTACGCAAATGTTCCATATGGACATGTGAAAGTTGTTTTCTCGCGGTCCTCGGGGGCAATATGGATCTGATAATAACCAAAATATCCATCTAAGAAACAATAAAACGCATGACCGTATAATCTTTCTAACATCTGATCGATAAATGGTAGGGGAAAATGATCTTTACGAGTTGCATCATTCAGTTTCCTGAAATCTATGCAAACTCGATGTCCAGTAATTAGTCTCACAGGGATCAACTCATGAAACTCATTAGGTTGGACAGTGAATCCTCCTTTCTTGGGCACCACATGAATCGGGCTTACCCATTCACTGTCTGCAATTGGGAAAATGATTCCCATCTCCAACATCTTTATAATCTCCTCTTTAACAACATCTTTTAGTTGTAGCGTCAACCTCCTTTGAGGTTGTGCTACTGCTTTCTTCTCAGGGTCTACAGAAATCTTATGCATGCACACCGATGAGCTTATTCCTCTAATATCTGCAATCGTCCATCCAAACACTCCCTTATGCTCTCTCAGTACTCTTAAAAGCATCTCCTCCTCTAAAGGTGATAATGACGTTGAAATTATAAGGGGGAGAGTATCCTCTTGTAAGTATACGTACTTCAGGTGAGAAGGCAAAGGTTTCAAGGTTAAATTCCTTGGTGGCTCTTCTAATGATGATCTTAACAACTTACCAGTCAACTGTAAGTCAAAGAACTTGTGCCATGAAGGTCTATGAATGGTTCGTCCTAAATCCACAGAAGATATAGGCTCTATTTCTCGCACTTGACCTTCACTGCACCCAGGCCAGGTTTCCTCATAACTTTCCTCATCCTTCAGGAGCAAAGTCTCAGCTACTTCAGGGTCTAGTGCCACTTGCTGATATAATTCCATCACAAGCTCGTCTATGGCATCAAGCTTGTAGCATGCTTCTCCTTCATCCTTAGCATATCTCATTGAGTTCATCACATTGAACACTACCTTGTCCTCATTCACTCTCAGAATCAGCTCACCCTTATGAACATCTATCAACGTTTTGCTCGTAACTAGGAAAGGTCTTCCTAAGATCAATGGAACATCGTGATTAGCTTCCATGTCTAGCACCACAAAATCTACAGGGAATACAAACTTATCAACTTTCACCAAAACATCCTCCACCACTCCACAAGGTTCTTTGCATAGACCTCATACGCTAATTGAAGGGTTATAGATGTTTCATTCAACTCCTTCATGCCTAACTTATGAAAGATGGAGAGTGGCATCAGATTGACACTGGCTCCAAGATCACATAATGCTTTGTTCAGGCATACTCCTCCAATTATGCATGGTATGAGGAAGCTCCCAGGATCTTTACACTTAGGAGGCAGCTTGCGTTGCAAAACTGCCGAGCATTCCTCGTTAAGGCAAATGGTTTCAAGGTCTAACAATTTCCTTTTGGTAGAAATGGATTCTTTCAAGAACTTAGCATACTCTGGCATTCCGGCCAGAGCTTCTACCAAAGGTATATTTACTTGAAGCTTGTTAAACATCTCTATAAACTTTTTATAACGTGCATCATCATTATTCGGCTTATATTTCCTAGGGGGATAGGGTAAAGTAGTAGGATTAATAGTTACAGTTCGTGAAGACTTACATGTTGACTGCTGCTGCTCTGCCTGCTTTTCTGATGCATTTTCAGACTCCCGGTTTACCGGAGCATTGTCCCGGGTTACTGGCCCCTCTCTTTCTCCAGGTTCTGCTGCGTTTTGCTGCTGAATGCTTTCTGATTCTACCTGGATAGTTGGTATAACTAGTCCAGGCAGTTCCTTTCCGCTTCTAGTCATGATTGCATTCACGTCCTTCGGATTCTTCTCAGTATTACTTGGCAATCTTCCCGGAGGACGGGTTGACACTTGTTCTGCAATCTGCCCCACTTGGTGCGACAAATTCTGCACTAAGACTAATTGATTGGTCAGTCTGGTGTCATTCTTCTGACAATATGTGGTGAAGTTTGTATTTAGCTCAGTCATGGATTTCGTAAGTTGATTGACCGTGTCGGTCACA
Source organism: Gentiana macrophylla (assembly GCA_026214975.1). Taxonomy (NCBI): domain Eukaryota; kingdom Viridiplantae; phylum Streptophyta; class Magnoliopsida; order Gentianales; family Gentianaceae; genus Gentiana; species Gentiana macrophylla. Next base: position 16,485,958 of record CM047810.1, read on the forward strand.
GTTAAGCTCATTTTATCCATGGCTGCTTCCCAACCACCGGACTTATTGAATTGAGGCATGAATCCACTATTTTGTCTCGGTCTCTCTCCACTGTTTGAATCACTTTGTCGAAAACCCCCAGTAGGGTCGCTCATTCTAAAACCAGGGTGGTCATGAGAACCTGGGCGATATCCGCCCCCATAAGGATTTCCTTGCCTCCCTATATAGTTCACGTCCTCAGTGTTGGTTGCTTCTATATCTTGAACTTTCTCAACCTTGGATATGCGATCTTGCATGCCATCTATCTTCTCATTCATTGCCATTAGCTGGTATAAGATCTTTGAGAAGTATCTTCTCCAAATACGCCTTCAGCTACTTTGGTAGTTTCAACTTGATGTGTTCCCCATTGACTTGTCAGTGTTATTTGCTCCAACTTTTCTTCTGCTTCTTCAGGCGATAGCAACGCAAAACATCCGTTGCTTGATGCATCAACTCTCATTTGTTCACTTTGCCGGAATCCGTGATAAAAACTATGCATTCGTACGAGCAAAGTGATGTCATGATGAGGGCATCTCCTTTGTGCTTCCTTGAATCTTTCCCATGCTTCTTCAAAGGTTTCAATGGGTCTCTGCTTGAAATTCATAATGTCTTGTCTCATCTGTAGTGACTTCCCAGGTGGGCAGTACTTATTCATAAACTTCTGAAGCAGATCGGTCCAAGTTTGGATCGATACTGGTGCTAGAGACAATAACCATATTTTTGTTTTGTCTTTCAGAGTGAATGGAAACAATTTCAACTTGATATTATCCTCTGGCACTCCTGCTGGCTTAACCATGCTGACTATTTCCAGAAAGTTGGTGACGTGTACACTAGGATCTTCATTCATTACTCCATGAAAGGTAGTGTAGTTAGTCACCATTTGAATAACATTCGGTTTAGGGTGAAATACCTCAGCTGCATCCTCAGGCTGAACAATTGCTGGCACGAATTGCTCAATCGTTGGCATTGCATAACTCTGTAGAGTTCTTCTATCTGCTTGTACCACAACTCCTACTCCATTCTGTCCGTTTTCTGTCCGTTCTGCGCCATGTTGGTTTCTATATCTTTCTCTCTCTCGCTGTGATCTCCTTCGTTCGAAACCACGTCGTCCGCCAGCCTAACAGATCTCTTTCGAGTTTCCTTTCTCTTTTGTCTAGCAAAATTTTCAATCTCATGTATGAATCTCTCAAGTTTGGCTACTAAACTACGTGTAGCGTACTATAAGACATAAAAAGAAAATAAAAGGTTAGTAACTTGCCTCGGCGGCTGTTACACTCGCCTGGCAGACTCAAAAATAGAGACTCTGACCACTGACCTGACACTGAACTAACAGAAATGATTCTGGAAAATCGAGACCCTCGGTTTAGCGGAGGTAACCCTCGGTAAACCGGTGGCAATTTTCTTCCAGAATTCACAAAACTGACTCTGTACGGCTCTAGTATAAACAGACTCAATACATACCGCAAACTCAATCTTAAACAAAAAGATATTCTTGACACGAGTCCCCGGCAACGGTGCCAAAAATCTTGATCGCGTGCAAAGCACTTACTAGCAATAAGACTAGGTCTATCGTAGTAGAGTACTGGCGAGTCAAGGTCGAATCCCACAGAGACTCATAAGAATGTCCAATTATCAAGATCGAGTTGTCACGATAACGGTCTACGACCAACTAAATATATAGACAGTAGTATTGGTGCCTCAAACTAACAAGATTATGCTAGTTCAACGAAGCAACTAGAGTTTCAAGGTATTAGTTCAATTATGAGTAATTAGTTATTCCCCCACACATGCAACAGTCCTCCCCATTGGTGAATTTATTCATTGTTCAGCTACGGGTACAACTCCTACCGCTATCTACTCCGACAATGGCAGTAGACAATCTATACGCAAGCTACCCTCCTTAATTGGTCCGTAATAGCCCATACGCATAAAGAACTAGAGCTGCCGATATTGAGTGTTACCTCATACCGCAAACCCGCCTAGGCAATTTTATCGACACCGACCAAAGACGTTCTGTGGTCCATCTAGATAATGTCCTAATTAACACTTCACTTGCGGTCCTTCATGTTAACTTACGATAACATGCAAATAGTTGATCAGGCTACTAACATGTAAATTAAATCTATCGATCAACGTAGCTGGCGCCGATTATCATGAATTAGTAATTTACTAGGTATTCAGATCTAGCGATATAGACCGTCGTAGATCTGAAGAACGCAACTACTATTTCATGATTTCTTCACCAACGAATCAGATCTATAACACATGGGGTAAAATAAACTAACTACTACATAATTAATAAACTAAATAAGCAATTAAACCATACTAATCGAAAATAACAACGATAGATCTACATCTTGGAAAAGATAGGAAATCATACACTCGAAGACGAGCGTAGATCTCCTTCGGATCTCTCCCTAGGCGGCGACTCTGTCGTCTCTCCGACCAGAACTCATGAAATAAATAAACTAAAGAACAAAGAACTTTTATTGCATAATTTCCTTGAATAATTTGAGTACATTGTGTTCTGAGGTGAAGCCTCTTATTTATAGCTATCTAAACCATCTTAGGAACATCTAGTTCGACCCCTCGTCCAAGAAAACATGTTTCGGAAGATTCTGGACCCTCGGTAAGTCGGCACCGCCTCTCGGGTTACCGAGTGCATTTTTGTCCTTTTTCTTCAACCGACTTAACTTGGATGCTTCTAGAATACCCTAGGCCCATTCTTTTCGTCCAGTCCACTCCAGATTCGTCCATCATGCTTAGCCCAATATTCCGTATCCTGAAAATCATCAAATAACGCACGAAATAATATCGAAACAGGGAAAATAAACGCTAAGTGCAGATTTCTCGACTCACGAACCCGACATATGATATTCAACGTAAATGGTTCATATTTATAGGTCGAAACGACTATTTTTAGCTCATAATGGATAGAATGTTGATGCCGTAGGATAGACTATTTTAACCGTCATCACTTGACTTGGCCAATATATGTGATCCTTGTGCCCTTACCATTTGGCAAGGTCACAAACACATTTTCCACTGATTTACAGGTAGAAAACAAGGCCTTATCAAAGATTATATGACCAGTAGCACCAGAATCCACAATCCATTCATAGTAATTAGGAAACTTAGACAAACCTGGGCATGTACCCCCAAAATTTATGGACAGGACATCAGAATTTAGAGAATATGGAAAACCAGCATCTGCACCACCATGTGCCATTGAACTAGCCTTCAAAATACTGAGAATCTGTTGATATTGCTCTTGTGTGACTGGTGCCTTCAAGTCTGTAGATGCATGCTGAGATTGACACTGAGTATCCTTTCAAGATTCACCATCTGCAGACATATTATTGGCAAAAGACCTTCATCTGCCTATGCCTCTAAAATTTGGAGGATATCCATGTTTCTTATAGCACCCATATACAATATGCCCAGTCATACCACAATGAGTGCATTGAGGTTTCTTATTGCCATTATTATAGTTCTTCCTAAAATTTTTGGAAGCATTTTGACATTGATTCTAGACTGCTGAAGCAGATTTCACCACATGATTCATAATATTACTACCAAGAACATTTGAGGAAACAGAAAGATGCCCATAAGAGTAGTGTTGTTGTCTTTCTTGTTTTAAGGCCATAGAAAAGACATTCTTGATAGATGGAAAAAGAGAAATCATCAAAACCTGGGACTTCATTGTGGAAAAACTACCATTAAGACCCTCAATGAAACGTATAACAGTATACCTCTCATTATTCACCCTATACCATTCTTGCCCACAATGGCAAGTAGGAGGATGGGTGAGAACCAACAACTGATCCCAAAGAATTTTAAGTTTAACAAAGTATTCTGTGACAGAAGAATCACCTTGCTTCAAGGCTTGGATCTCATCCACCAAATCAGACAATCTATCAGCATCTCCTCCTCCATATCGATCCTCATGATCAACATAGATGTCATTTGCCGTTGGATAGCACATGACACTCTAAGCAATGTGTTTAAAAACAGAATTAGCCAACCAAGCCTTGACCATACTATTATTTTGATTCCACAATCTAAAATTGGGATCATTGGCTGCTGGCTTAGGAATGGTTCCATCAATGAAACCAGTCTTATTATTCGAAGAGTCTTATTATTCGAAGATAATGTATTCAATACAACAATATTCCAACTATGATACTTTGCCTCATCAAGAATCGGCTGAACCAAGATAAATACGGACTTTCACTGGGATGCAAGACCAAATCAGGAGGAACTACTTGAGCATGAACTTGATTGTTGTCCATTGGCTGCTTTTACGCAAAACACCAGGAAAAAGAAAAGAAGAACAAATACGAGCTAGAATCACAACGGAAGTGATATCAAGAACTTAATTGCTTTGATACCATGATGATTTTACAAGTTCTTGATAAAAATGGAAAAAGGAATTTGAATGAAACAAGCGGGAAACTAAACTAGAAAATCATAATATTGATTCAATGATTAATTCTGAGAATTGTCGATTACAATATGTAATTAGGAGCTTAAATAAGAGTTGAGTTGCTGCTATATATAATAACAAAATCAGTTGTAACAACTTCAATTAACCGTTTCAATGTTCAACTGATTTTGTGACTTCTTGCTCGATCAAATGCATGAATTTAACTTTTAACTGTTGTTGTTGTTGTTGTTTAAAGCACATGCATCAGATACTCTAAAATAATACTCTAATTTATAATTTTAAATACATTTTTTCTAGTTTACAGAATCTCTATCTAAGATGAAATGAATCAGATTCTCTATTTTACGTAATGAGTTCAATATAAGGGAAAATTTACAGAATCTCGATAAATACGGTAGATGTAAAGGAAATTTTACAGAATATGTAGTTTACAGTAAAATGTAGAGTATCTACTGCAGTGCTATTTCTCCTAAATCTGAATGTTGAAATCTTTAAAATACAGTTTTTAAAGGATTTACAGTATCTACTGCAAGTGTTTCTTAGAGCACTTGCATTAGATTCTCTAAAATAATACTCTATTTTACAGTTTTAAATATATATTTTTCTAGTTTACAGAATCTTTATCTGAGATTAAATGAATCAGATTCTCTATTTTATATAATGAGTTAGATATAAAGGAAAATTTATAGAATTTAGATATATGAGGTAAATGTAAATGAAATTTTACAGAATCTGTAGTTTACAGTAAAATGTAAAATATCTACTGCAGTGCTACTTTTCTTAAATATGAATGTTGAAAATTTTAAAATACATTTTTAAAAAGATTTACAGTATCTACTTGCAAAGTGTTCTCTTAAATCAGGTTTCTGGATGTTTAATACTTCAACAGCTAATCCAGGGAATAAGCCAAGTTTGATTTTCTGACAATTTATATTCAATAATGAATAATAGACTTCACAGCTGTCATAATAAAATATTATAGACATCAAAGGTCCATTTAATTGTTTAACATGAAAACGACCGGGTCTCATCTCATGATATAATAATAATTATAATAGTATTCAAAGGTCCATTTTATCCGAATATCCGTAGTATGTGATAAAGATTGATTCAATTCGCTTGCAAATTTTTCTTCGGCTTCCACAGTATACTTCATTGATCTTTATCCTCATTTCAATAATTGTACAAAATTACAACTGTTTCGCTTTGAAAGAAAAATTATAGATTTTTGTCCAGAATGACAAATTATTAAAAAAAATCGGGATTGAAGGAAACTGTAATTTAATAAGAACAAAAGTAAAAATTATGAAGTAACAAATATAAAACACAAAATAACATTAACACGTGAAGTAACAATTTTAAAATAACAATTGTGATTTTTGTCCTTTATAATCATGAAAATGTTATTTTTATCCTTCCAGACTCATTTATTAATTTTTTGTCCTTGTGGACCTTTCCCTGAAAAATTAATTAACCCCTAAATCTACATCATCAATGATGTAATATGTCAAAATTTCATACTACCAACAATACAACTCATTTGCATTTTTATGGTTGATATATTTTTTTTTTTTCCACAAGATATCTCAGACAATTGTTTAAGACTAATCATTCGAGTTACTATCGAAAATAAAAAATGAAGATCTCTACCAATAAAATTTGATGCATCCATAAAAGCTCGAATCCAAAACACATTTATTTACCGGTCACTTCACTTTAAATGCGGTCTCCGCCCAAAAACTTTCTTCATCTTTCATACCGCAATAGTTTAACAAAGAAAGTTCTTGCGGGAGTTTCCAACCGTGTTGAAAAGTAGTGACTCCCTACCAGCCAGCTCAGCCTCATCTTAAAATTAAGACTTCAGAAACCTTATAAATAGAACCCCACTTCTTCTCATTCTATCCATCAACAAGGAAAGGGGGAAAAAAAAAAAAAAAAAAAAATGAAGAGTTCAAATGGCATTCCCATAACTATTTTCCTATGTCTTTCATTGTCTTCTCTACTTTCAGCACAGAGTCCAAAATGCCATCCCCAAGACCAAATAGCTATCGACAAAATTAAAGCAGCTTTTGGTGTCAATACTACCGGAGATTGTTGCAGTTGGTTTCCCGTTGTATGCGACAGTGTTCCTCCCTACCGTGTCATCCAATTTGAAGTCTACAATTCCGACGTTATCTCCGGCCAAATCCCGGATGCCATTGGAGACCTCTCTTTTCTCAAAGTTCTCACCTTTAATAACGTCTCCAAACTTACTGGAAACATCCCATCATCCATTGCTAAGCTTTCTAAGCTTGATTCACTCAGCATCACCAAAACCGGCGTGTCTGGCCCCATTCCTAGATTTCCTCAACCTCTCGAAAACCTCATCGCTTTCCTTTTACCTTTCAATGCTTTAACGGGTTCGATCCCACCTGAGATTTCGAGTTTCCCGATATTGGAACAATTTGATCTACAGAGTAACAAGCTTACCGGGACCATACCCGAATCTTTCGGAAACTTCCCACAAAGCATGTTTTATTTTTCTCTGTCCAACAACTTACTTACCGGAGCAATTCCCAAATCTTTTGGCAATGTCGATCTAACTTTTCTTGATTTGTCCCGGAATAGATTCACCGGCGATGCTTCCTTCTTGTTTGGCAGGAACAAGCAAGCACAGACTTTATATCTATACAAAAACAATTTCACGTTTGATTTGTCGAATGTTGAATACCCATCACAATTGAAAGCGTTTGACATAAGCCACAACAACATTTTCGGGAGCCTCTCGCAGCAGTTGACACAGTTTAATTTCACGAGATTCTATGTGAGTTTCAACAAACTATGTGGTAAGATCCCACAAGGGGGAAGCCTTCAGAATTTTGGAATTCATTCCTATTACCACAATCAATGTCTGTGTGGTGCTCCATTACCTGGTTGTAAGTGAGCCACCCATGATGATCTATATATGACGACGGAATATAAACCGCCACCATTTCTATGAATAAAACAAGTGACAGTGTGCCACTTCATTTTTTTCTTTCCCTAATCTTCTGTCTTGGACCACAAGTCTGATTTGATCCAGGACCATAATAAAATTTGTGTGTTCTTTTTTGGCAAATTTATTACTATACTTGTTTGTATCGTTTTTCAATAATCAATAAATGTAAGAATAAAAGTGTAACTGATTGGCTTTTGTGGGAAGTTATTGTATGGTGAGAGAATTTAAGAAGAAGTGACAGGTGAAACGATCAGAGCCACACAGTTTAAATACAGAATAAAATTGTATGATTTAGAATGTGCCACACGGTATCTCCGCACCGTGTGGGGACACCACCCCTGTATTTCCCGGCTTTTGTAGTAAGTGTGAGTGGTTTTGATGGTTACATTAATTATTGCTTTATGTTGAAGTCTTTACTGTTTAATTTTTCTTCTACCGAAACGAAAATATATTGTAGTATAAACTACACCAAAACTGAATTCTAAAAGAAATCACCTAAACAGTTAAGTTGAGTGATAAATATTTATTTTATATGGTAATTTCGTTTTAGTTTAAAACAAAATACTAACACATTAAGTGATTTAGACACAAAAAAAAAAATGCACATAAATTATTTGCATCACTTTTCAAAAAAAAAAAAAGATTTGCATCACACGTTTTCATCACCCATTTTGAAACAAAAAAAAAAAAAAAAAAAAAAAAAAAAAAAAAAGGAAAAAGCAAAACCTAGACCACAAAATGCAAAAGATGTTCCTATTCAAAAGATTTCCAACCCCCATTTCAACTTCACCTTGCACAGCCTCCATTGCATCCGATCTGACCACAATGTTTCGCTTATTCTTTGCACAACCTCCTTTCCATAAGAGCCAGAGTGATATGCTCATGTTTAGCTCCCTAAAGTTTGAGTCTCCTCATGCGGGAACCATATATTGGTCGTCATTGTCATGCTCTTACAAGACTCCGCAGATATGTGAAAGGAACATTACACTATGGACTTCAATTCAAGCCAACGTCAACCATATCTGACTAGATACACAGATGCAGATTGGGTAGCCTGCACCATTGAAAGGAGATCTATGACAGGATATTGTGTGTTCTTGGGAGAATCCTTGGTGTCATTGAGTTCCAAAAAGCAAAGTGATGTCGATGTACTTAAGTATGGATTAATGGTGAGTTGTCAAATTCGAGACAAAATTTTTGTAAGAAGGAATGATGTAATAATAGCCTGAGTCAAATTTTCCTGTTTGACCTGTAATTGAACCGAATTCCAAATATTAACATGATTATTAAAAAAGTAATATATTAAAATGTTTAATATACTTTTAATTTGATATACTTATAATTTGAGGAAAAGGCTAGAAATGACTTAATGATGGAGTTAGGCTACGATTTAACAGATTCTTGAGGAGTTGGGATGACCGTTGGCGAGTATGGTAGTTGTAGTGGCAAGCTCAAATTAAAAAAAAAATGTAACAGCTGATTAGGGAGTTAATTTCCTCATGATGATCTTTATTACCACAATACCACGTCTTTGGAATGTTAGAATCTCACGAAATAACGAAACCTTATAACTCTATTATAATCCTAATATCCTTAACATTTCTCTTAAGCAAACACTTGGCAAGTCTCTCTAAAGATTCCAGCAGCAAATGCAACAAATCCTAATATCCTTATCCGGAAGGCCCTTGCCTGTGTTTTTGAATAGATAACTTGGTTAAAATCTCCCATAATGAGCCAAGGATAAGATTGATACCCGAATAACGCTTAAGACAATCCCAAAAATCGTTCTTGGCACTTGGGACCGGAGACGCATAAATGAAAGTAACAATCCAATCGATTTTCCTTTCCTACAGAACTGCCATGGATAGACACTGATTAGTATTTGAAATGTGACGCAAAGAAACTCTATGTTTGTCCCAGAAACATGAGAGGCCTCCCGAATAACCTTTGGCTTTAATCGCAAACACGTTGGTAAATGAGGTTTTGCGCAAAATTTCTTTTGCACGTAGGCTGGTAATTCTAGGTTCCAGAAGGCAAAGAACTTCGGGTTTGTAATCCAAAATAAAACAACATAATTGTCTCAAAAATCATCGGAACAGGCTCCCATACAATACCATGACAGAATACGCATTAGGTTAGGATAGGTTAGGAACGTGGGGATCAGTCACAGCCCCCCAGCTTCGAATAATGGGTTATGCCCCTGCAGTCCATATGGTTTCCTTTACTTCTTGTACTTTGGTCGGGAGGGTGTTGTTTAGGATTATTGGGAATCTTCAAAGTTCCTATGGATGGTCTTTCTTATTATCTGTAGCATGTGCTCTTCCTTAATGGGATGAGAGAGATTTGGGCCGATAACTGCTCATTTTTCCTAAAGGGTCCCTGGTCACAATACGAGTTTTCGAAGTGGGAGAGTCTCTTGGCCTAGGGTTTAGACGTTCCACAACATTGTATGAAACCTTCCTTTTCGACATTTTCGAAGTGATTCTATTCGGTTGGGATATGGCTGGGGTGGACTGTGCTTCTTCAGTGGCTTTTTCTTTGGAATGAGCTGTCGATGTGCTTTGTTTAGTGAATTCGGCTGTGTAGGATGGTCCCCCATGAGGATAAACTTGTTATGCTTAATATCTCTGGATAGACACGTCTTCGGAGGCTACATCATTAGGGTTGGTATCGTCATCTAGAACTGAGAAGCGTGACCCATTGTTAGCAGGTTGATCTTGTTGAGAAGTGAAGTTGCCTTGGTTTTGTCCTCCTACCCTATCCGAGTACTTCCCATTATTTTTAATTGATGTGTTTGTGTTTCTTCTTCGCCTTGTTTGCGCAATCATCCACGGCCCATACGGTCTTTCAAGGGTAGGTCCGACTGCTGTTTGCTTTTCTGGAGTAGCATTTTCCGATGTTCATTCTTTTCTGTTTTGCCCGAATTTACCGTATTCGTGTTGGAAAGGTGTCCTAAACCCAATCGGGTTGGATCGGATCCGACCGGGTTGGGTCATTTACAGCCTATTTAGTTCATGTAATAACTTTATTATGATTAATAAAAGCAATTATGTTATTATATATTGTTTATCTTCATATATAGTAACGTCCTTAGTATCAAACTGTGATAGAGAAACCATGATAGTGATTATGGTTGATGACATCTCTAATCACTATAACACGATTGTTACTTAAATGTCTCTAGTCTTATGTACTATCAAATGGGACATTAATAGTATAACCAGACTGGCACGTATTGGATGTCTTCTATCTTATAGAAGGTAGGGATAGATCTCGTCTATCGAAGTGTAGAGACACTTAGACTGTACATGGACGTGTATTAGACAATGTGTACATGAAAGGTAGTAGTCATTGCTTCACATGAAAGGTAGTAGTCATTGCTTTTGACTCTTCCGATGATTGGGGGTCACGGTGTGTTGCTAGATGCTATTAGTGATCGTTAGGCATGAAGGGCATTTTAGTAAATTGCACTATGTGTCTACGGCCAACATATTCGAAAGCCTATCGGGTCACACATATATGAACTTCAAGTCGGATTAAAATGCGGTTATAGTTGATAACCAAATAAATAATGTTTATCTCTAGACTATAAAGGTTATAGTGGTAAATTAATATGGTGGTATTTATTTATTATTGAAGAGAGTTTGAGAATGTGTTAACACAAGAGTAAACTTCAACTTATCTTTTTTATTCATTGATAATGAGGAGTATATGTAGATACAATTGAGGAGTTTGAAAGGTCCTAGACAAGATAGTGACCTTTCATATAAAAAGTAAAAGCTATAAACAAGGCTAGATGCTTTTTGAGTCTCTTACATAATAAATGTCATGACATAAAGTGAACTCGAGTAAAAGCTATGTCTATGACTAGAGTTTGACATATTAATTGTTTGTATGTACTATAATTAATATGTCTCTTTATAAATAAATAAAGTGTACACAGAAAATTCGGCACATGAGTTCAGCAGGTTCAGTACCCTGCTGAACCTCAGCAGACTTATCAGCATGCTGAATATTGCCACACCCCCCCTCAAACTGGGCTGTATATGTTGATGCAGCCAAGTTTGCTACTTAGTCTGCTGAACATGAGAGGTGGAATAGCTTTGGTGAGAATATCTGCATTTTGGTCTGCTTTGAGGAACATCTTTGATTTGGATAATCTTGGCATCAATCATTCCTTTAGGAAGTGTCTCACAATGTCCACATGTTTTGTTTTGTCATGATGGTGGATCTCTGCCATGCATAGTCTTTGAGTGATTATCACAGAGTGTGATAGGTTCTTTGAAGAGAGGCTTGAAGTTCGATGTAAGTACTCTTTTGAGCCAAAGAGCTTCACAAATGCCTAAGACAAGTGCCCTGAGTTCGACTTCGAAGATCGCTTCAGACCTGATGAGGTTGTTTCTTGCTCCTCCAAGTAACAAGATTGCCCCCATACATAGAACGATGAGCTTTGTGGTCGACCTTCTATCTATGTGGCATCATTAATCGACATCGGTGTAGACTTGATGGATCTATCGCCGAGACTTGGTGAAGTGTAACCCTTGGCCGAGTGGACTTTAAATACCTCGAGATTCTAGTTATCGCATCCCAATGTTGCTCAAGTAGGGCAATGCATGAGCCCGACTAACAGATCGACACCATATGCAATATCGGGTCTTGTATGGGAGAGGTAGATGAGTTTCCTACAAGCCTTTGATATTGTTCTTTCTGACAAACAATGTCACCATGTAGCGAGGTATGGTGGGTCTACAGAGGGGATATAGCGAGTTTGCACCCCAAAGATGCCGATTTCCTTGGTGAGATCAGTACATATTTCCTTTGGGGGAGGCAAATGCCTTTGTTGTTTCTTGCTACTTCCATGCCAAGAAAATATTTGAGAAACCCAAGTCTTTCACTGAAACACCTTTGCCAAAGCAGAGTCTTCAAATGTTGGATCTCAAGAGAGTCATCTCCAGGTGAGGATGATATCATCCACATAGACAATAATAATAGACCTCTCTTTGGTTGGTTGTCTTGATGAACATAGTGTGATCGAATTGCATTGGTGATATCCAGCAGATTTGACCACAGTTGTTAATTTTCCAAACCATGCCCTTGGGGATTGCTTGAGCCATATAGAGATTTCCTCGGTTTGCACACCTTGCCTTGAGTATGAGGATTGATAAAACCGGGAGGTACATTCATATAAACCTCCTCGGTGAGGTCCCTATTTAGAAAAGCATTTTTGATGTCCAATTGGTGAAGAGGCCAGTCAAGTTGGACAATTTAGAGAGATCGAGAACCACGGCGGTGTTGAGTTTTGCCCTTTGGTGCAAAAGTTTCCTTATAGTCAATGCCATAAGTTTGAGTGAATCCTGGCTACCAATCGGCTTTGTACTTGTCAATAGTGCCATCGGCATTGTATTTTATAGTGAATAACCATCACAGAATCGATTGTCTTCTTGCCTGTGGGAGAGGTGTCAAATCCCAAGTATGATTATCCGAAGTCTTTGTCATCTCTGTTTTAATGTGACCTTCCATTTATCATTTTGAAGGGCCTCACGAATATTTTTAGGAATAGAGTGAGAGTCAGGTCTGTGAAAACATAGCAAAGCGGGAGATAACTTATCATAAGATACATAAGAATGAATAGAGTGATCGGTGCATGATCTCTTTCCTTCCCAAGAGCAATAGGCCTATCATCAATGTCGGCAGAGTCTTGAGGATGTAGATTCTTTGAGTGTCGATGAGGCTCGAGGATCGTGAGCAGCTCGGGTCGATAGACTCTTGTTCGGGAGGTTCTTTGAGAGTATTAAATTTGTAGAGAGTCGATTAGGATATTGAAGTTCGGTTTGCGGAGGATCGATGAGTTCTTTGATGGTTAAAGAGTTTCTTGAGGAAGGGTTTAGGTCAATTTCAATCGAGTTTTCATCGGTGAATGGCTCAAGAGGTTTCTTTGTAATAAGGGGTCCTTTCAAAGAATTTTACATCCATAGAATTGTAAAATTTCTTTTCGATGGGGAATAACATTTGTAACCTTTTCATCCTTGGCATAACCTAGGAAAATGCACTTGTGAGCTTTAGGATCAAGTTTATACTGTGTTGAGCATGGATATACACAAACACAAGTACAACCAAAGATCTTTGGAGGCAAGCGGGAAACAAGATGATGGGCAGAGTGTGTGGTTAGTAGGGTTTGGAGTGGAGTTTTGAAACCTAACACTCTACTTTGGGAAGTCTGTTGAGTAAATAAGTTGCGATCAGTATATAGCTTCACCCCACATATATTTAGGAACATGTGTGGTGAACATGATTGATCTGGCCATTTTCAAGAGAGTGCTGTTCTTCCTCTCAAGAACCCCATTCTGTTGAGGTGTTTCCACACAACTCTTGATATGAACAATTCCTCTATCTGTCAGAAGGTCACGAGATTAGACTCATAGTATTCTAGAGCATTATCGGTCTTTAAGATCTTGACCTTAGTATCAAATTGAGTGGAGACCATATGATAAAATTCTTGAAAGATAGGGCCAACTTCAGATTTGTCTTTCATTAAAAAACCCAAGTGTTCTGGTATGATCATCAATAAAGGTGACAAACCACCTTTTCCTGTTATACTTTTCACCTAGAGGTCCCCACACATCACTTTGTGTATTAAGGTGAAGGGTGAGGAATGCAAATGAGGTAACTTAGCATACACAGATTTTGTAAGTTTAGCAAATTGACAAATATCACATTGAAGGTCATTCAGATTACATCCTTTAAACAATTCAGAGTTAAAGATTTTAAGTAACCAAAACTTGGATGTCCTAATCTATAATGCCATAACATGATATTGTCTAAAGTGCAGGGAGCGGTCTTGAGGCGATTCAGTCTTGATCTTTGTCTTGTGAGGTTGACGAGAAACAATCAGTATGCAAGGTTTAGCCTTCCCAATCACTTCTCGTGAAGTAGGATCTGGAATGTGCACCGATTTTCCTTAAAAACAACGGTCAATTCAAATCTTTAGTGAGTCTACTAATGAGATATAAGATTGCGATCTAAGTTTGGAACAAATAGGACATCCTGTAGGCATATCTTATTAGTGAGTTTAACATTTCCAACACCTTTTGCACGAGAGATAGATCCATCGCCAGTTTTAATGTTATGGACTTGGTGACAAGGCATATAGTTGGTTATAAGGTTTTATTACTAGTCATATGGGAGGATGCCCCAGAATCAACAATCCATGTTTCATTGCTAAGGAAGAGTAGAATTTACTGTATGAGTATGAGTAGCAACATCAAGTAGAGTGACTACCTTCCTTTTGTTGATTCAGGAAGGCTTTGAATGCAAAGAAAGCGAGCATTCATCTGGTTGTCATTCTCTCCTCACCGATGTGTCTCGCCTTGACTTTCCTCGATAGGTTTTGAGGTTTTGAGGAGTTAGGCTTGCCATGGAGCTTCCAAGAGGATTGTCCTTGGTGTGATTTGTGCGTTTGCAGTGATCACGAACGTTTTCAGATTTTTCTCAAGAGGCTTCTTGTATGTCAAAGAACCTCGCAGCCTTTCCGGCGATCGGCGAGGCGGCACCTTGAGTAGGGTTGTCGGTAGGGGATTTCAAAAGCATGACTTTTCTCCTACTTTCTTCATGTTTGACCTCGGCAAACATGGATTTGAGATTTGAAAGAGGTTTGGTGGCAAGAATTCTTCCTCTAACATCATCAAGAGTAGGATTGATCCGGTGAGGAACACGAATACTCTCTTCTTTTCTATGATGTC
The DNA here is from genome assembly GCA_026214975.1 of Gentiana macrophylla. Lineage (NCBI taxonomy): Eukaryota > Viridiplantae > Streptophyta > Magnoliopsida > Gentianales > Gentianaceae > Gentiana > Gentiana macrophylla. The sequence goes on from CM047810.1 coordinate 16,501,139, forward strand.
TTTATAAAAAGCAACATCCTTGACATCATTCCAAGAGTGAGTTTCTAACATATCTAAGTGTTGCCAAGCCTTAGATAGTTGATTGAAATATTGAGTTCTGAGACATATCCCCTTGCCTGCAAGTTTGAATCTGAGCTTCTAGTTCATATACCTCGGATGTATTATCCTTCTTGGAGTAAAGATCTACGGCATTATCCTGATTTCTTTGGCGATATCATACATCATAAAGTTTTCACTTATCTCTTTTGTCATTGACCTCGTGAGGATGGTCATGAGTTGATTATTTGTCGTGTCCCATGCTTCAAAGCGGGTCGGCCAAGAAAGTGAGTTTTGTTCGAGACAAGTATCCCATCTTACTTTGTCGAGAAATGTACATTTTCATAGACGCTTGACCATAACAGATAGTTGTTACCATCAAGTCTATGGTTTGTATAAGAAGAGAGAGTTGTCAAGTACTCCCGGTCGGTGAGGTTTGCTGAGAGTCTCTCTGAGAGTTGAAGTAATGTCGGATGTGGAAGACATTCTTCAGAAATATGAGTTTTTGCAAATGGAAAAAGTTAGAACACAAATGGCTCCGATACCATGAAGAGAGTTTGAGAATGTGTTAACACAAGAGTAAACTTCAACTTATCTTTTTATTCATTGATAATGAGGAGTATATGTAGATACAATTGAGGAGTTTGAAAGGTCCTAGACAAGATAGTGACCTTTCATATAAAAAGTAAAAGCTATAAACAAGGCTAGATGCTTTTCAGTCTCTTACATAATAAATGTCTATGACATAAAGTGAACTCGAGTAAAAGCTATGTCTATGACTAGAGTTTGACATATTAATTGTTTGTATGTACTATAATTAATATGTCTCTTTATAAATAAATAAAGTGTACACAGAAAATTCGGCACATGAGTTCAGCAGGTTCAGTACCCTGCTGAACCTCAGCAGACTTATCAGCATGCTGAATATTGCCACAATTATGAATAAATAAAATACAAGATATTAATTATATACAAAATATATTAATTAAAGAATATTCCGGAAACCAATTAATTGGCATTTGGGGCGCCACATATAAGTGTATAAGATACACTTGGACTGTGCACTTTAATTAATAAGATTACCATAATATTAATATAAGATATTAATTGATTTTGGAAAAATAGATTTATGGTAATAAGATAATTATATTCAATATAAGATATTGGCAAAATTAATTATAATTAAAGAGATAAATCAATCTAATTGATTTTCCTTATTTTATTGGGAAGATATTTTCTTCTCCTCCACATCATATGGGGCGCCACCTTCTACTATAAATAAGAGGTGGGTGTCAAGCTCTTTTGTACATCATAATTGCAAGAGCTCATAGTTCTTGTGTAAAATAGAGAGCAACCTATTGTGAGTTTGTGGGGGAGGAAAAAGGCCGGTCTATATAGCAACCAGAGTTTTTCCGATAGCAATCCAAGGAGGATTCCGGCGAGGAGTTCGTGTGGATTAGCGATAGAGGCCGGACGCGTGGACGGCTTGCGCACTGTACTACTCTCCGTTGACGGTCAAAGCGACGATCTTATAGATCATCAAAGTATAACCGTCAAACTACTTAACGTGTTTATTGCATTAAACGAAGAACGATCTAGTAAAAGGAAATCAAATTTTAAATTCCGCTGCATTAAACTAGTGATTTCCTAACAGTGGTATCGGAGCTAGACTTCGAGCTTAAGCAATAAGCATATTTTAATTGCGTAGTAATTAATCGATAGATGCAAGATCTAAAATCACGAGACGTTTAAAACAAAAAATAAAGGATTCGATTTGGGGGGGCTCGGCCGACTGGCGGCGGCCCCCCCTTCTGCGGCGGCGGCGGCGGTGCTTTAGGGCTGCCATCCGTCGGCTGTCTTCTTTCAATGGGGGATCGACCCTTTTCGTTTTGTGATATTTATTGTGCATAGATATCTCGTTTGTTTAGTTGTGTCATATGGCCAACTAATGGTTCAAATAGTTTGGGCCATTGGGAAACCATATGGCATATTGGCCTTTCCAAATTTTGATTTGGAATAGGCCTAGGCTCTTTTCAAATATTTGATTTGTAAAAAACTCAGGCCTAGGCCACATCCAAAATTTTGATTTTGAAAAGTGGTTAGGCATAAACCAAAACTATTTTGGCATTTCCAAATTTTGATTTGGAATAGGCAATGACCTTTTCAAATATTTGATTTATAAGAGACCTAGGCCTAGGCCACTTCCAAAATTTTGATTTTGAAAAGTGGTCAGGCCTAAACCAATTTGGTTTTGAAAGATGCCTTTTGGTTAAGAACCAAATAGGGAAATGAAACAAATTGGAGACTTTATAATTTTAATTTTATTCTGAATAGTTCAAATTTAATAAAATTGAAATTAAAATCGATTTAAAATTAAATGTTAATTTTATTTTCGATTAAGACATATAATTAATTAAATGTTATTTAATTATTTGATATGATTAAATAAAGACGCATAAGTAGTTAAAATTAGAATTTAATCTTTTCATAAGATAAAATTGTATGGATTAGATGTGTAGATATAATGTGATTATATGGACCCCGATTGATCATGGACTCGACCAACAGGATAGATGAGAATGTTTTCTTTATGTTGGGTTTTGAAAGAAAAAAAATTGTCCTAGGCCGTTATGAAGAACGTAACCTAGTTTACCTTTTGCATTTATTCCATTCCCGTTAGCCCCACCCCCTCCTCCCGTGTGCGGCGGGTGTAATTATTTATTAGATAGATTATTATGTAACAATAATGGAGCAAGAAGATGAAGACCAAAGAGAGATAAAGAACTCATTGGCGTACAGCAATAAAGATCCTATTGGAGGTTGCAGACACCCTTAGTTTGTGACCCGCGGTTTAAATGATTTGTATTCGAAACCGCACCTAGGAAAAGTCCATGATCATACCGGTTTTTTTGTGCGCGGAATGTTGTGTATGTTTTACTTTATATGATATCGTAGTAATATGCACATAGTAGATGAGACCATAATTAAACAAAATTAATTAAGTGAATTAATTTAAAATTATTCCTACACCAAAAATCGAGCCAAAAATTGTCTCTCAATATCATAATGACGGTGAAGAGCCCTTGTTCGGATCCAACTGATCGGCCCTCGTCGGGAGTTGACCTACCACGGGTATATCGTTATTATCGAGATATGATCGTTACGAGATCTCATGAATATTGGGTTACGACTCGACTAGAATTTTGCGGTGATTGGCCCTCGTTAGGACCGTCTGATTTTAGAGACAAGGGGTTGACTATCACATAGAGATGTGAAACGTCAAAAAGTTGACTAGTCACCCCCGAGGGAGTCGCGATGCGATCGCATTTGGTAGAGTACCTACCTGTCGAAATTATCTCGGTTGATCGGCCCTCGTCGGGAATCGAGGTAACTAGATGGTATCCCAGCCACTAAAGAATTAATTAAATTCTAGAAAGCCAATTGAGAATAGTTGGCTAGTGGGAGTAAAACCTTATAAAATTTTAAGTGCAAATTTAGGGTTTTTATACATTAGCTTTTACTTATTATATCTTTATTTATTGTTGTAGAAAATGTCAAACAAATTGAACCTTCGTTTTATCATCGACAATAAGCTTGACGAAACTAATTTTCTCGATTGGGAAAGAAACCTCAAAATCGTTTTGAGGCACGAGAAGATTGGCTATGTCTTGGACAAGGCCCTGCCGGAAAAGCCCGCTGAGGGTTCGGCTGCAGATGCTGTTGAGAATTAAAACAAGCATTGTTCTGACAGTACTGATGCTACATGTATCATGCTTGCTTCGATGACACCTGAACTGCAAAAATAGCATGAGTCTATGGACGCCTACACGATCATGATCCATCTAAAGGAACTCTATGCTTCTCAGTCTCGCACTGAGAGGTACGAGGTCTGGAAGGCCCTGTTTAGTTGTAAGATGGCATCTAGGACTGCTGTGGGGTCACACGTGCTTAAGATGATCAGGTACATAGAGAGGCTTGGGAAGCTGGGCCACAAGTTGGAGCGAGAATTGAGTATTGACTTGATTCTACAATCTCTACCTGATTCATTTCATGATTCGTGATGAATTATCACATGAACAAGATAGATTGCTCCTGCGGAGTTATTGAACATCTTTGAAAATCTGTTGTAGGCTTGTGGGGAAGCGAAAGCAAGTGTTGCTGGTCACTTCAAGCATGCAAGGGCAAGGCAAAATCCTAGAAAAAGTCCAAGAAGGCGAAGGCTGTCCCTAAGCCAACGCCTAAGATAGCAAAAGACAAATCCAAGGATGCTTGCTTCCATTGCGGTGAGACCGGACATTGGAGGAGCGCAAAAAGGCTTGAGTACCAAGAAGAAGCATTCTGATTCTTCGACTTCAGGTATATTTATGATTGAGATCAACATTACTTCTTCTAAGTCTAACCACTGGGTATTAGATACTGGTTGTGGTTCTCATATTTGTACGAATATGCAGACGCTAAGAAGAACTAGAGATCTGAAGAAAGGAGAGGTGGACCTACGCGTTGGGAATGGAGCAAGTGTTGCTGCACTAGCCGTAGGAGTTTATTTCCTTTCATTGCCCAATGGGCTAGTACTAGAACTTAATAACTGTTATTTTGTTCCTGCTCTTACGAAGAGCATTATTTCTATTTCCGCATTAGATGTCAATGGATTTTCATTTACGTTTGAGAATAAATGTTATTCTTTTTCACGTGACGGAATCTTTTATTGTACTGGCATACTTAGAAATGGTCTCTACATATTAGATATGAATGTTGACGTACTTAATATAAATAACAAGAAAGCCAAGACAAATGACTTGAATGAATCCTACTTATGACATTATAGACTTGGCCATATAAATAAGAATCGCATTTCCAAACTCCATAAAGATGGAACGTTTGATCAATTTGATTACGAATCGTTTGATACATGCGAAGCTTGTTTACTTGGCAAGATGACAAAGTCACCTTTTAGTGGCAAAGGGATAAGATCCAATGAATTGCTTGAGCTCATACATACTGATATGTGTGGCCTAATGTCAATTCAAGCCAAAGGAGGATACTCTTATTTTATCACTTTCACTGATGACCATTCTCGTTATGGTTATATATACTTAATGAAGTATAAGTCTGAAGCCTTCAAAAAGTTCAAGGAATTCAGAAGTGAAGTGGAGAAACAACTAGGTAGAGAAACTAAAACACTTCGATCCGATCGAGGTGGAGAATACCTAGAATGGAGAGTTTCAAGACTATTTGAAGGAGAATAGGATTCTGCCTGAATGGACCCCTCCAGGTACGCCTCAGATGAATGCGTATCTGAGAGGAGGAACCGTACCTTGTTAGACATGGTACGATCCATGATGAGCTATGCAGTTCTCCTAAAATCATTTTGGGGGTATGCTCTAGAAACCGCATCCTATACACTGAACCGAGTTCCATCAAAGACGGTTGAATCCACACCATACGAGGTATAGCACAAGAGAAAACTGAGTCTGGCATATCTTAAACCTTAGGGTTGTCCTACTTACGTGAAGCGGATGATGCCTGACAAATTGGAAACTAGATCTGACAAATGTCTTTTTGTGGATTATCCTAGAGAAATTAGATGATACCAATTTTACCATCCTGGGGAGCAAAAGGTGTTTGTTGCCTGGTCACTTTCTAGAGAAATAGTTTATTCTGGATATGTTCAGTGGGAGTAAAATTGATCTTGAAGAAATTCGAGAACCACTTATGGATAACAGTCAGTTGATGGAAGTAGAGGATCGCCACACACAGATGTGACATCAGCCTCTACCGTGGACACACTAGCACCTCAAAGATCCACCAGGGAACGCCGTGAATCTAAAAGGTACACTGGCGTGTATCTCATGGAAGATGAGGACCCTATAACTTATGAGGAAGTGCTATTAAGGCATGGCAAAGATAAATGGCTAGAAGCCATGAATTCTGAAATGGAATCCATGAAAGACAACCAAGTTTGGAACTTAGTTTATCCACCTGAAGGAATAGTTCCTATAGGGTGCAAATGGGTCATTAAGAGAAAGACCGACATGGACGGTAACGTGACTACCTACAAGGCTAGGTTAGTGGCAAAAGGTTATAAGCAAAGACAAGGAGTTGACTATGACGAAACCTTTTCGCCTGTTGCCATGCTAAAATCCATTAGAATTTTGCTTGCTATTGCAGCATACCATGATTACAAAATCTGGCAGATGGATGTGAAAACAGTTTTCCTTAACGGGAACCTGTCTGAGGAGGTGTATATGACACAGCCTGAGGGTTTCACAACCAATGACACCAGGATGGTGTGTAAACTGCAAAGATCCATTTATGGATTAAAGCAAGCTTCTCGGAGTTGGAATCTTCGCTTTGATGAGATAATGAAACAGTTTGATTTCATCAAGAACGAAGATGAGCCATGTGTTTACAAGAAGGTTAGTGGGAGTGACATTGTGTTCTTAGTGCTTTATATAGACGACATATTGCTCATAGGGAATGATGTGCCTATGTTACAGCCGGTCAAATATTGGTTATCCAAGAACTTCTCAACGAAGGAATTGGGTGATGCAGCCCATATTCTAGGAATAAAGATCTATAGAGATAGATCTAAAAGGTTGCTTGGTCTGTCGCAGTCCACCTATATAGACAAGATGCTGAAGAGATTCAGCATGGAGCAGTCCAAGAAAGGATTGCTGCCCATGTCACATGGGGTCTACTTGTCGAAGGGAATAGTCCTATGACGGAAGAGGAAAGGGCACAATAAGTAAAGTCCCTTATGCTTCGACAATCGGGTCTATCATGTATGCCATGTTATACATAAGACCAGATGTCTCGTACCCTCTTAGTATGACTAGTAGGTACCAGTCCAATCCAGGTGATGGTCACTGGATTGCTGTCAAGAATATCCTCAAGTACTTAAGGCATACTAGGGATATGTTCCTGGTTTTCGGGAACGATGATTTAGTTTTACAAGGTTACACAGATGCCAGTTTCCAAACTGACAAGGATGACTTTAAGTCACAATCTGGATTTGTTTTCAGGCTTAACGGCATAGCAATGAGCTGGAAGAGTTCCAAGCAGGAGACTACTGTAGACTTTACGACGGAAGCCGAATACATAGCAGCCTCGGAGGTGGCAAATGAAGCAGTTTGGATAAAGAAGTTCATTACTAAACTTGGTGTGGTTCCCTCCATTGAAGGTCCAGTGCCTCTGTACTGTGATAATAATGGGCGATATCTCAGTCAAAGGAACCAAGGTCTCATCAGAAGTCCAAACATGTGCTACGGCGCTATCACTTGATTAGAGAGATAGTAGATAGAGGAGATGTAAAGATAGAGAAAGTCCACACGGATGATAACATAGCTGATCCGTTAACCAAGGCGTTGTCTCAAGCAAAGCATGAGAAACATGTTCACTTGCATGGGCTTAAGCTTATGGTTGATTGGCTTTAGGCCAAGTGGGAGATTGTTGGAAAGGTATCTTAAACCCAATCGGGTTGGACCGGATATGACCGGGTCGGTTCATTTACAGTCTATTTAGTTCATGTAATAACTTTATTATGATTAATAAAAGCACTTATGTTATTATTTATTGTTTATCTTCATATATAGTAACGTCTCTAGTATGAATTTGTGATAGAGAAACCATGATAATGATTATGGTTGATGAGATCTCTAATCACTATAACAAGATTGGTACTTAAATGTCTCTAGTCTTATGTACTATCAAATGGGACATTGATAGTATAACCAGACTAGCATGTATTGGATGTCTTCTATCTTATAGAAGGTAGGGATAGATCTCGTCTATCGAAGTGTAGAGACACTTGGACTGTACGTGGACGTGTATTAGAGAATGTGTACGTTAGATTGACCCACTTACATTAAATGTCACACTATGTGGCGGTTGTGTAATTATCCTTTTGACCGGAGTCTTCATGGCATCACGGTGTGGATTGTTATGCTTTGACACTATTGAGATTTTCCCTAGCCACGGGACGATCATGCGGTAGTGATTGGGTATGATATTGAAGCATGAGGAGTATACACGATTGGTCGTCCGGGAATTGCCTATCCTATTATTGGGATCGAATATCCGAAATGACCTTCTTATAAGGAATGTCTAGCTCTCGAGAATCTATGCAAATGGGAGTAAATGTGTTATCCCGAGAGAGCATGATCTCCAGATTATAAGATACAATCGTTAATGTATTGACACTCGAGATACGATCGTATGGATATTATTACAGCGATATGATTGTAAGTTACACGGTAACTGCTTCACATAAAAGGTAGTAGTCATTGATTTTGACTCTTCCGATGATTGGGGGTCACGGTGTGTTGCTAGACGCTATCCCGTGATCGTTAGGCATGAAGGGCATTTTAGTAAATTGCACTTTGTGTCTACGGCCAACAAATTCGGAAGCCTATCGGGTCACACACATATGAACTTCAAGTCGGATTAAAATGCGGTTACAATTGATAACCAAATAAGGAAATTTTATCTCTAGACTATAAAGGTTATAGTGGTAAATTAATATGGTGGTATTTATTTATTATGAATAAATAAAATACAAGATATTAATTATATACAAAATATATTAATTAAAGAATATTCCGGAAGCCAATTAATTGGCATTTGGCGCGCCACATATTAGTGTATAAGATACACTTGGATTGTGCACTTTAATTAATAAGATTACCATAATATTAATATAAGATATTAATTGATTTTGGAAAAATAGATTTATGGTAATAAGATAATTATATTCAATATAAAATATTAGGAAAATTAATTATAATTAAATTAATTGGGAAAATGTTTTCTTCTCCTCCACATCATATGGGGCGCCACCTTCTACTATAAATAAGAGGTGGGTGTCAAGCTCTTTTGTACATCACAATTGCAAAAGCTCATAGTTCTTGTGTAAAATAGAGAGCAACCTATAGTGAGTTTGTGAGGGAGGAAAAATGCCGGTGTAGCAACCGGAGTTTTTCCGATAGCAATCCAAGGAGGATTCCGGCGAGGAGTTCGTGTGGATTAGCGATAGAGGCCGGACGCGTGGACGGCTTGCGCACTGTACTACTCTCTGTTGACGGTCAAAGCGATGATCTTATAGATCATAAAAGTATAACCGTCAAACTACTTAACGTGTTTATTGCAGTAAACGAAGAACGGTCTAGTAAAAGGAAATCAAATTTTAAATTCCGCTGTGTTAAACTAGTAATTTCCTAACATTCCCAACAAAGCATTTACAAACCTTCCCATTCAACCTGCTTTCTCCTCCCATTTATGAATATGAAAGTTTTCAATTGTTTCTCTAGATCAACTTCTACACAAACTCGAGCAAATCGCCCTTTCACATTAAAGAGGGTACGTGGATCAACTTTAACAGCTTTGCCATCCATATATCCTAGTGTCATAAGAAAATGTTCCTTAACATCCCATACAGGAAATCTACAAAACCTTACCCAAACAAGAGTAGTTTTGATGGCGTCTTATGTAGGATCAAAAAATGGTTTTCACTTTGTGACTGCAAGGTAATGACCTACCCACGGACCCTCTTTCAATGCAGTTTCATAGTCAACCTTTCTAGCAAACCGAACAATGTAGAAGCCATTGTCCAAATCGGTGAGTTCCAATTGGCCCTCAGCTCTACACAGACTGGTGAGGCGCTGTGAGAACTGAGATGTACGATAGGAAATTGTTAGATATGTGAGCCAAAGCCCACATAGTTAGTTGTTGTGATTTGTTCCCACATCGGCATTATTAGAATGAAGATGCCGACTATGTTTAGTATATAATAAGATATTTAGCCTATTATTTTGGTGTGACAATTGGTGTATAAATTTGTGTCAAATAAGATAAACTCTCAATTGCATTAGCTATTTTGGCTATTATTTTTTAGGCGTCAGGAGAGTTGTATCTTTTGTAATCCTCCTCTATAGTAATATTTTCACTTTCGCCCGTGGACTAGTCGGCATATTGCCGGAAACCACGTAAATTTGGCGTTTTGTCTTTTTTCATCCATTTTTTATTTTGCGTTACCGTCGTTAAGGGCTATCACTCAGTTTGTTTATTCCTAACAAACCGGTATCAGAGCCGAGGTGTTTCGGAGCAGCGGTTATTTCGAGCTGAGGTTTTACGAGCCGAGGTTTTTTGTTGATATTTTCCGAGATTTGAGAATTAGCCACCATGACGGTTACTAAGTATTATTTTGAGAAGTTTGACAGAAACGTCAACTTTAGGATGTGGCGGTTGAAGATGGAGGCTATGCTGATTCAGGAGGTCTTCGATATTGCCCTATTTGGGAAGGAGAATAAGCAAGAGAAAATGTTAGATGATGAGTTTGCTGGTCTCGACAATAAGGCCAAGTCAGGTATCATCTTGTGTCTTTCTGATGAGGTTTTAAAAGAGGTAGCCATTGAGGTTACTGCTAAGGATTTGTGGGAATAACTAAAATCCTTATATATGAAGAAAAACAATGAAGAATAGGCTTTATTTAAAGCAGAGTTTGTATTTGCTTCGTATGTCTGAAGTGTCATCTATATTATCGCACTTAGATAAATTTGATTCCCTGCTTATGGATTTGAGTAATATAGATGCTAAGATTGATGATGAGTATCAGGCCCTGTTGTTTGTGTTCGTTTCCACGGTCTTTTAAGCATTTTAGGGAAACAATACTTTATGGTAATGATATTATTTCTTACAAAGAAATTAAGTCGATTTTGAAATCGAAAGAGCAAATTGATAAAGATATAACTGGGGGAAGTAGTAGTAGTTAGGCAGACGTGCTGGTAGTTCGGGGCAGATCAAATAAGAAGGATGCAGATAGTGAAAATTTTGTTTTGAATCCCAGACATAAAGATTTGACGTGCAATTATTGTAAGAAGATTGGGCATATCAAATCTGATTGCTTTCGACTTAAGAACAAAAAAAAGCGTGAATAGAAGAAAGAGCATGGTAAAGAGTCTGGTCAGGCCGGTATCGTTGAAGATGAGAGTGATGGAGATATCTTCTTTGTTGATGATAAATTAAGGTCTGTTTATGAGTGGATCTTGGATTCTGGTTGCACGTATCATATGTTTCCCAATAGGGATTGGTTTTTCACGTATGATTCAGTTCAAGGTGGAGTTGTTTCGTTGGGCAACGACGCAGTTTGCAAGGTTGCTGGTATTGGCACGGTTAGAATCAAGACCCGTGATGGTGTTGTCAGAACACTTAAGAAATTCAGACACGTTCCAGATTTGAAGAAAAATCTCATCTCTTTGGGCGCACTTGAGACTCTTGGATTTAGGTACACCGGTGAATGTGAAGTTTTGAAGCTAATTAGGTGCTCTTGTTGTTATGAAAGATAGCATGTCTGGTGGTTTGTATGTTTTGCAAGGATCCACAATTATTGGCAATTCTGCAATCCTCGTGTCATCCCGTTCAGAGTTAGACATTACGAAGCATCGTCCATTTGCTAAGTTCAAGCAGTGCTTGGATTTATTTGACACAGTCTGAAGACTTAGAAGTTTGTGGAGAAAGAGAATTGTTATTATTTTTGGATTTGGGTCTTTGTCCCAAGGTGTAGATTTGTTAGATAAGTGGGCCAAAGCCCATATAGTTAGTTGTTGTGATTTGTTCCCACATCGGCATTATTACAATGAAGCTGCCGACTATGTTTAGTATATAATAGGATATTTAGCCTATTATTTGGTGTGCCAATTGGTGTATCAATTTATGTCAATTAAGATAAACTTTCAATTGTCTTAGCTATTTTGGCTATTGTTTTTTAGGCGTTAGGAGAGTTGTGTCTTTTGCAATTCTCCTCTATAATAATATTTTCACTTTCACCTATGGACTAGTCGGCATATTGCCGGAAACCATGTAAATTTGGTGTTTTGATTTTTTTCTTCCGTTTGTTATTTTATGTTATCATTGTTAAGGGCTATCGCTCGGTTTAATGAGAGCTTGTTTCCATTGACGTCACAAATCCAAGCATTCATCCAACGAAATAACCAATTCGTCTTCACCATGCCCCTCCCCCATCAGGTTTTCAATGGCATCCGTATAATCGGTAAACTAATTGTCGTCTTCGCCTTCTCCGGTATAAATACCTGGGTCGTCTTGCAGACCTTTATTCACCTCGAAGCCACCTCTAATTTACCTGACGGACGGAAGCGGTTGTCGGGGGTCGTCGTTCACGTCTAATGCTTCGCTGCAATAGGTCATGTTCCTCAGCCAAATGATTCCACTGGGGTATCATCCATTTGGATATGAGACCATTTTTCTACATGAAACAAGAATTTTCCAGAAGTATTGTCCTGAATAGTATTTATTAATATTCGTATTTAGACGGGAAAAAATACGAAAAGAATAATTATGAATTTTCTAATTAAACGAAAGTTGTCCCCACAAGACTAATCTGAAAAGTTCTACCATGGAGACTCTCCCATGAAGAGTAACTCATGTGGACGATTCTGAACCACACACTCATTCCTTACAGGAGAGTCTTTATGTTAGTATTTCCCGACTAATCTTATCCTAACCGCCCCACATGTCAGAAAAATGCAAAAAACATGACCCCTCTTGCCAAGGCACATCAACCGCCTTTTGTTTATAAATACCCACAACCACTCCTCCGTCCGTCTCCCCGGTTTGCTTTCTTCCCACTTCCCAATCCCATCAGACAAAAAGAAAAATAAAGTTCTGCAATGAAACCCACATGAAAAGCATGACTGCCGTTACGATTTCGATTTGACAAACAATGGCCGACGCATTTTGTACCGACTGCAAGCAGAACACGGAGGTTGTTTTCGACCATTCCGCCGGAGATACGGTTTGCTCGGAATGCGGATTGGTTTTGGAGTCACATTCTATCGATGAGACTTCTGAGTGGAGAACTTTCGCCAATGAGTCCGGTGATAATGACCCTGTCCGTGTCGGTGGTCCCACTAATCCGTTACTGATGGATGGTGGATTGTCTACTGTGATCTCTAAGCCCAATGGAACTACCAGCGATTTCCTCTCCTCTTCGCTTGGACGCTGGCAAAACCGTGGTTCTAATCCAGATCGCACTCTCATTCTTGCCTTCAAAACCATTGCTACCATGGCGGATAGGTCCGTACATTATCAAAACTGACATTTTTTTTTTTTTTGCATAATTATTGTTTGGAGGATTGTGTTGAATGTGGTGTCTTTCTAGATTTGTAGCTGAATTTGGATAGAGCTTGGAATTTGACGTTTTGTTTTGGATTATTTATTGTGGTTTTATAGGTGTATGAATGTGAAGTGTGACTTTCTAGATTTGTAGCTATATTTTGAGGCCATCTTGGAATTTGATTATTTTTGAAGTAGTATGTGGCTTGATTTCTTTCCATTTGTTGCCAACCATGTTCTTACATGACTTTTGGGGCAAAAAGCTACACTTGCAGTTGATCAATAGGATAAGTGGTTTCCAAATGCTATCAAAAAATGTCTCTGTATTCCTATCTGCACCTTGTAGGGTCAGTAAAATGTGGATCCTTTCTTGCCATTGCGCCCTAGCGTATAGCATTGAATGCTTAACCATGTTACAGGATGTGCATTTTCTTTATGTTTCTATGTTGGCCATCGTGTTTCTCTTGCTTCTTCTAATGCATTGTTTTTGGTCAATATTTTACATTTGGACTTATCTTTAGTCGTTTTGTTTGTGTTGGATGTCTGGCACCTAAAATTATCACACACAGACTTCTATTTATCCTGCTGAATTTAGGTCCTAACACCTTTTGGCTTTTCTGTTGTAGATCTTTTGTATACTAATCCTATTTCAATTGTATTATATTTTTGCATGGAGTTGCAGGATGATTGATGTGATTGTTTTTATTTACAGGTTGGGCCTTGTCGCCACCATTAAGGTATTCTTTTTCATGTAATACTTTGACATGTGTGTCTATCCACGTGCATTTTGTAGTTTTTCAAGTCGTCAATTTTATTAAAAAGTTTTCAACCTGGTCTCCTGATTGTGATTTTTCCATTGGTATTGGTCATTTGATTTGCTTTTCAGTTTACTGGTTTGATCCGGTACTGTTCAATCTTTGGAGCTGTTGGATCTCTCTTAGATTATTATTTAAGGACACATTGATGATTTTTGTATTTTTCTAGTTTGTTGTCACTGTTTATTACAGTTGATTAATGATATCGGCAGTTCTAAAAAGTAAAAATGTTAACTTTTTTCTTCCTTTTATGATGCTTATGTTAGCTACTAGCCCTTTTTCTCTTATGGGATGGGTGCATATGCTGTATTGCGAAAAGTGCATTCAGTGCGTATCAGATATAGATACGTGCAGGATACACACCAGTGTGAATCCGGCGATCTTTTGAAGGTCGAATGCATCAACCCAATTTCGTGTGTTTTGATCCATATTCACCACTATATCCCTAACACATCTCTCAGTCGTCAGTCTCCATATCCCGAAACACTCCTCTCTCTTGCCATCAGAGTATTTGTGCATATTCATAGAGGAGCCGACAATTGAGGGAGGAGGAAGCTGGAGACTGCATGCCAGAGAGGATGGATAAGTGGGAAGGGGTGGGGAGTAGAAAGGTGGAACCTTCTGCTTCCTTGAATGCATGAAGTCATAAGATATGAGATAGAAATGAAAAGAGAGAGTAAAATAACGTCTACCATTAAATAATGCTAATTGGATTCTTTGGAGGGTAGAAGAAGGAAATGGGTAGCGGGATGTTCTGGAAATTTATTTAATTCACCATTTGTGAGGTATTGATTGTTCAGCTTAAGATTTGGTATTCAGATGGATGCATTAATACTTGGTGCTATTAAGATTTGACAGCAACAGTCATTATGCTTGATAATAATTAAGTGGAAAGGACAAAAAAAATTAAAGTATTTCTTCCCCTCCACCCTCCACCCTCCACCCTCCACCCAAGTTCAAAACCAAATATTTAATAAGATTTACATGTTTTTTTTACCTGGGTCTTCAACTGAAATCTTTTCATTTAAATGGTTATTTACCAGTATTAATATGTCGTCCTGTAAGAACCTTTATATTTATAGACCCTTGATTATTAATAACAGTATTAGTATTTACAAGAATATCTTCTAGTATCAAATATTTATAATTTATCCCTATATTTATTTATATTTACTAATTTACATGCATACCCCTGCACTCGTATTTTACATTTCTTAAAATCCTGCCCCCACGTTTATCCCCAGCCGAGCAACAGAAACATAACTCTTGTATATTACTTAAGAAAGTGATGGGGAAAAGAGGATCCATTAATTTTTTTCTGAGGAGGTAGATGGTCTAATTTTTTGATGGAATGCTCACACATTGGAAGCATTTTGACGTGGGTGGATCATCGAAGAACAGGGTAGCGAGTAGGAGAGATTATGAAACCAAAACAATGGTTAATTCCTTTGTGAAGTGTAATATAGAGAGGGTGGATTTATATATTTTGTTTTGCTTTTCCTTGGTCAACGCGATGCTTAGTTTGCTGCATTTGAAATAGTATTCGTTCCCTCTAAAAAAATAAAAAAAAAAATTTAGTATTCGGAACAAGAACCTTATTTAGTTTTGTATCTGTTCCTTTTTTTTTTCCAACCTTATTTACCTTTATGGTTCTTTCCCCCTTTAACTTACCTTCATTGATCAAATGCTGCCTTAATCATTACACCAGTGAATATGCCGTGGATGACACTGAACATTGTTTTGGTTAAGCCTTCTAGCAGTGGAATGTTCAGGGAAAGTTTGGGTGTGCAATTGTTTTTCCGTTTCCCATTCCAATTACAATTACTCTGGTTTAGTTATTCATATTGACACGTTCTTCTTTTGAAAACTAAGGAAAGTTTCTTCATACCATTTAGTTTCAGAGCTTCCTATGCTAGGTTACTTGAAAGGCAGAAAACACTCATGGCTGCTAAATTATTCCCATTGAAATGTTTGGCCACTAAACTTATTTCACAGTTTAATCTCTATATTCTCAGAAGCGTGTTTTTAAGACACTTCTATTCTCTGTGTTTAAGTGAGAGAGAAACAAGCCATTATCTTTTAAGCGATCTCACGTATTAGCATAGTCAACAAAAAGCCAAAATTCACTGAGCACCAGAGGCAACCAACATGCATTGGTTGTCATGTGGCGGCACGTGTGCAAGTTGTGTGGTTTCCTCATGGGGATCCTCTTTGGGGCAATGTTTTTCTGTCTGGGTGTTAATTGGATTGAAACTTGATTAGAAGAGCCTTTTTTACCCTGGTCTTTATAGTGCTTATCATGGAATGGTGGAGGGAAAGTCTAGTATTACAATGTGCAATTTGAGAAGACTGATATGACGCCTATTTAATTGATATAAGAGCGAGCGTGCATAGATAGGTGGGCTGAAATTTTACCTTATTTGAAATACATTAACTGATTTTAACTGAAGTTCACACGGATAATATTAGGGCGCCTTTTGTGGGACCACACAACATCTATGGTGGTACCGCTCCAGGGGTGTCAGGTTCGACTTTCCAAGGGTCAAATGGCATTGTGGTGTCCAAAAGTACCGGTGTATTGTCAGTAATGACGCCCATAATATTACGGTTCTATCCTATTGTTTTTAACCCTATGCTTCATCTGTAAAAAACTTCCATATTGGTGGAATTTTCCAATGATAATACGATATCGTTTCGTGATCTTGCATTAATTTTTCTGCCATTTGTTTTCTTGTGTGATTTGGAGCTGTGGGTTCGTTCTGCTCCAATTGTATATTGTTTTTGTATGAAATGAAGGATCGAGCAAATGAGATATACAAGAAGGTAGAAGATCAGAAATCCAGTAGAGGGAGAAACCAGGATGCCATTTATGCTGCTTGCTTGTTCATTGCTTGCAAGCAAGAGGATAAGCCACGCACCGTTAAGGGTACGAATAATCTAGGGAGCCCGCCTTTAACGACACCACGTGAAATTTACTGCGGCACAACACACATCCTACCTTTCAAAAGTTGATTGCATGATTTATAATCGACTTTTAAAAGGTTGACTATCACAATCGACCTTCTTAACGTCGATTATATAGTCTAGAAGCGGCTTTTAAAAGGTCGAATGTGTAGTGGCACAGTAAATATGGTGTGGTGCCACTAAAAATCCCTACATTCTAAATTGATTACTGTTCACATGTCTAGTATTGAATGTGTGTTTTTTTTTACCTGTGCTCGATTGGGAATAGAGATTTGTTCTATTGCTAATGGTGCAACCAAGAAAGAAATTGGCCGAGCAAAAGAGTACATCGTGAAACTACTTGAGATTGGGTCGGGTCCAGATAATCCAGACAAGGGACCAGCATATGCTGAAAAACTCATGGTGAGGTTTTCAAGTTCTGAAATTGCTGAAAAAGCCCCTCTTTATAATTTCTCCTGCAAAAATTCATGATAGACTCATTTTATCATCTTGTTCAGAGAAGGTTTTGTTCAAATCTAGGAATGTCAAATCAAGCTGTTAAAGCCGCCCAAGAAGCTGTCAAAACGTGCGAAGAGTTTGATATAAGGTATATTAATATCGTTGCGTTCTTTTTAAAGTTTCAAGACAGTTGCTTTTGTACTAACACGTCTTCAGAGATTAATTTTAACCTACTCAATATGTATTATTTCGCGCTGTTAAGTAATGATGCATAGTGTTTCATGTCCTCCTTTTGGAGCTTCAATCTTGTATTGTGATGTTAAGTTAAACCCATCTCTATGTTCCAATACTCAGGAGGAGTCCGATATCCATTGCCGCTGCAGTCATATACATAATAACTCAGCTTTCAGAAGCTAAGAAGCCTGTTAGAGGTACGGTTTTCATCCTTTGCTTTTTCTTTTTGGTGTGATCCATTGATACAATTATATACCGGTGCAATATTCAAGAAGGAATTTCTTTTCTTGAATATACATTACATAAGTGGTTAATAAATAATAGTATATGAAGTAAGACATGATGTGCAGAAGTTTCACTTGCAACTGGAGTTGCAGAAGGTACAATCAGGAACGTTTACAAAGATATCCAGCCCAATCTTTCGAAGATAATACCGAACTGGTTTGCCCAGGAAGACGATCTTAAGAACCTGTCTAGTCCTTGATATATAACAAACAATAACAGGGGTATACAACACAGCTTCAATCTATAGCCTGGTAGATGAAAATGTTTAGTTTAAAAAAAATCTATCCACCCCATTATGTGAAGTACAAATGTTGTATCCATGTTCTTTATTCATTTATACTTTTATCTTTAAGGTGGCTAGGTTGACATGACCTGTAAAAGTAACTTATACTATTTTACATATTTAATTTATTTTTAAACAATATGAATCGTTGGGGATGTATTATGTATAGCTCTTTCTTTGTGACAGGTTTAATATAATTTAAGCCATATAAGATGGACGAAAACATATACAGTAAAATGTTAATTAATTGTCTGTTCGATAGCATATCGAATTATTGAAACTTAAGAAAGGTAGTTCTTATTATGTGTAAATCTTTTTTTCTTTTCTTTTCCTTTTTTGAAGCAGCTTAAGATATCATGTTATCAAACCTAATATGCATAACAAACGCGGGAATGGAATTAATTATTCCATTCCATTCCATTTCTGCGTAACAAACGAGCCATAAGTGTTCTCAGTGGCATTATGTGTTTTTTTTGTTCTTTTTTTTTTCTTGTTTTTTTTTAATTGCTATACAGTTGGTCTTGAATCTCGACACACATGTCGCAAAATTTTTAAACAAAATATTATTGCTATCCGTTGAAATAACAAGTCTTATTATTTTTATTTTATCGAAACGAAATTACCTCATTTAAAGGATTATATAACTGTAACATGTCACCGAGGACTATATAACTTAATTGAACACGTGACCAAGTCATGGGCTTCAACTTAAACATTGAAGTAAGTCTTATTAACAATCACAACACATGCACACGGTGTGACTCGAAAACGTGATCAAGTCAACGAGAACTATATAACTCGAACACGTGACCAAGTCACGGGTCACGGGGCCTCAACTTTAATATTGAGACTCGAATCCGAAACTTTCGGATTAAAGACAATAATAATTACCGCTGGGTCAATGTCTTGTTGTCAATCACAAATTTTTTTAAATTTTTTTTGGAGAAACAATCACAAGCTACACGCACCATACCATTATTGGACACGGCGACACGGTTACTTTCGGAATTTGAGGGAACGACACACGCCGCCGACGCGCTTTTAATATATATATATGTATATTAATATATATATTATTAAAAACATAGACGTAGGTTGACGCCAATTCGCGGGGACGGAAATTTAATATTTCTCGTGTCTCCGTGAATCCAAACTTTCGGATTAAAGCGTAATAATAATCACGGCCGTGTCGGCCATTCGCCGTTTATGTCAATCACAAATTTTTTTAAATTTTTTTTGGAGAAACAATCACAAGTCTTTTGAACTGTTTTTTTTTGTCTTGTAGCATAATTCCTTATAAAATCTATATTTATATTTTATAGTGAAAAACTGTCAAATTGCCCATTTTTTTTAATTGACCCGACCCATACCCGTTTTCCAGCTTGCGTTTTGCCCCAAAAAAAAAAAAAAAAAACAAAAATCCCACTTTATTTACACCATTACACCCACGTTTGACACAACTAAAAAAAAAAAACCACATCTGGCCAAAAAAAAAAAAAAAAAAAAAAAAAAAAAAACACGTCTGGCACAAAAGAAAAAAAAACAAACCTCCCACTTTAATTACAATTGCACCCACGTCCCATCATTAAAAAAAAAAATTTAAACTTCCACTCATAACCACCATTTCCCAAACAGACCGGATAATAACCTCCCACTTTATAGATGGGATTCTGCTTCACTTATTAAAAAAAAACCAACAGCCGAATTAAAAATAAATAAAGTTACATATCCAGCATTACAACATCATGCAGCAGCAGCAAACATTAATTCTTCTGAGTAGCAGCATCCAGCTATCCAGCCAAACAGCAGCTGTTGAAACATCATCTACCAACGGTCCAACACACTTTCGCATCAACACAGATTTGCAACCACACCATTGCAGCAGGTTCCTATTTCACACATGTAAGTATTCCACATTATTGTTCCCATTAACATTTACATAATCACTTGCTACAAAGAAAACTATGGTTTCAACAATCAAAAACAGGTTCAGGTATGCAGTTCCGTTCACTGTTGGTTTTAATTTTCTTCATTTCCCGACAGTAAGGCAAAAGTGATCAACATTTCATTACCAAGAGGCATTTCAGGCTACTATATCCATATAAGTGTTCTACTATTATTTCAACGAATTACTTACCAATTAATATTACTGTTCCCAATTAGTATTACTATTGTTCTACTACCAGGTGAGCTCCCAAGATCCTTCATTGCATCATGCATGGAAGCAAGATCAACAACTGCTGGAAACCAGTAAAATCCTACAAATGGAAAGGGAAAAATACACTGTGAGAACATCACACCATTCCATCAAAAGCCACTACATCACGACTGAGTACAACCTGCAGTAAAACACGCGAAGGCTTGAAAGGTAATTCAACTTGATTTGGTTTATTCTTTTCCCAGTCAATGATCTTTTCAACATCATTCTCATTGACTTGGAAATTGTCACAGTCATCCAAAACATAATAAATTATCCGCAATAAAATTTATATTAAAAAAAAAAATCAGTCATACTACCTAATAACCCCAGGATTTTAGCAACAAAAAACCATAATAAACGTGTTTATCAGGAATTAAAAAAAAATCAGTAAAATAACCACCACGATTTTAGGAAGTCCCCTATCTTCCACGATTTTAGCAACTGCACACACACATAATGCTGACACCACTACATCACAGTTAACTGCAACACACTTCCAGTAACAAAAAAAACAGTCAAATATCCCCACGATTTTAAAATAACCACTATATCAGTAAAAAAAATCAGTAAATTAACCACCACGATTTTAAGAAGTCCCCTATCTCTCACGATTTTAGCAACTGCACACACACATAATGCTGACACCACTACATCACAGTTAAGTGCAACATACTTCCACTTCAAACACAAATAACTCGGCATAATTTATACTTTCATTGCATTCCCATTAACAATTACATAATCAGTTGCTACAAATTAAACTATGGTTTAAACACTAAGACAGGTGCAGGTATGCTGTTCTTCTTCCATTCACCGTTGGTTTTCAATTTCTTCATTTCACAACACTCAAGCAAAATTTAACAACATCTCATTACTTATTTCATTAACAGTGAACAACAGCTCATTTAAGGTACATTCATAACAACCGTCATTACCAACAGGCATTTCAGGCTACTATATCCATGTAAGTGTTCTACTTTTATCCCAACGAATTTCTTACGTTATTTCATAATTCATTTCCAGCACGTTTTCATAATACAGAGAATTTCAATTCACATCACTACATACCTATTACCAATTAGTATTACTATTGTTCTACTACCAATTACTATTACTGTTGTTTTTATCCTATGTATGTAAACTTTAGACAATGTTAAAAACATATATTTGTTAAACTACAAAACCAACACAATGTTAAAAGGTTATATTTGTAGAGAGAATTTCAATTCACATCACTACATACCTATTACCAATTACTATTACTATTGTGTCAGTACCAGCACATTTTCGGAATACATAGGATTTCAATTCACATCACTTCAATTGACACATCATTGAACCAATTGGTTCTCAGACTTTGTTCTGACCGGAATTAAATTGACTATCCTTCGGTTAAGCTTCTGTCAAACCAGTTCAGAAATCCCAGGAAAACGGGTCCCCCACCATACCTGAGCCAACCCGGCATAGAACTCAGATTGTATTTACCTGAAAGGATGCCATATACAGTCTGTAAATTATTGAACAACCAAAGCTCTGATAACCGTTCAGATTCACTGTTTTTTGGCTCCAAGGTTGGACCTTTTCAACACTAAATCATCATCACCAAAGAATTAGGGTTATCAAATCCCCTTTTCTTCACCTTTGACAGCCACTTACGGCTTTGACCAGGCAGTTGTCTCCATCTTATCATATAATCTGCAAATAGACCATTGGTCAAACACCGATATCATAGGAGATTAAAACACAAATTACAGTTTTAGAGAGATTGGATCTAAAACTAGACTAATACTTCCCTGATTTGGCATAATCTACACGATATAGGTTGGTTGATGTTGATAGAATCATTGGCCTCAGAAAAAACTCATAATCGGCCTTAGAGAGGTAATTTTCAGCATTAATATCCAAGCTTTACTTTCAGGAGCTTTCGGTTAAGCCTCAGTCAAATCCTCTTTTCTTCACCTTCGACAGCCACTTACGGCTTTGACCAGGCAGCTGTCTCGATCTTATCATATAATCTGCAAATAGACCATTGGTCAAACACCGATATCATAGGAGATTAAAACACAAATTACAGTTTCAGATAGATTGGATCTAAAAATAAACTAATACTTCCCTGATTTGGCATACCACATCTCTGATGACCGTTCAGATTCACTATTTTTAGGCTCCAAGGTTGGACCTTTTCAACACTCAATCATCATCACCAAAGAATTAGGGTTATCAAATCCCCTTTTCTTCACCTTTGACAGCCACTTACGGCTTTGACCAGGCAGCTATCTGTAAGGTGTAGTGCCCGAAAGACAATTATATAATTGTTTTAGGACGGAATCAGTAATTCATCTTATTATATGCATGTATGCTTATAATTAAGACACTGCTGAAAACCCTAAGTACCTCGTTTATGTAATCACATAACTCAGTGTATGGCTATACACACGAGGATTGAGTTAGTGAGATGTACTTAAAGTTAACTTAGTCCGTAGCGTTTATTAATCTGAGTATGGGTCTCATGATTAATTTGCTAATAATGCACCCAGAACACTTTAGGTGTGACAGTTTTATCCGGACTGTCGGTAATAGGGTACTTAATGGGGCATTTATATATTATGATAATCATATAGGGCTGGACCGATTTGATTTGAGTTCTCGATATAATTCCGTAATCGAGAAGTCTTATAGAATCACAAGATGATCATATATGGATTAATCTTAATCCTGAGGTGATCACAGTTGACTGCTTAGACTAGGGTAGAGTTTGATGTTAGTAAGGATCACTTCGCAGTATGTGGTCCAACACTTCTCGTTGGCTCTATTATGGGATGAGTGAGTAGTCTGTGCTATCACAGATATGGAATCCATTCCTTTCCTCGGGAAGTAGACAAACAGTTCCCTTATTTGTTGACCCTAGAAACTGATCGATCGGCCGAGTTCATATTATATTGGATATGAACTAATTGATTACTAGGGGGTTAATGGTAAATGAGGATAATATGTTTCGAGAAGGGTTTACGGAAATATCCCGAATCAAAGTGAACAGTCTATGGAGGATTTATCCGTATGTAATGATTATATCAGTGGACGCTTTCGACTCATAAATTGAGTGTAAGTTATCTATATATATTCGATAGAGTTCAGTTTCGGGTTTATGGTGGTGTAATCCCGGAATTAATAGGTTGGATATAATTATTACATCTGATGAATATTTTTATTCGATTTATCAGAATTATCGAATATGGGTCCGTGGTCCCGACATGGCTCCTAAAATAGCATAATTAGTTTTCTCATCGTTTCACCTCAATTATAATTAAATAGTTGGATTGGACTATTTAATTTGATATGTGGATTAATTGTTTAGTTGGACTAAATAATTAAATACTGGAAAAGAAATTTTAAGTGATTTTACCAAATAAGTGTGTTGACCTTTTGACCTCATTGGTCAAATATTGAAAAATGCGTGGACCTTAATTGTTTAATAAGTGGGGCGCATGTTTTTATTATTTAGTTATCAATGAATTAGTTTTCTTGGATAATTATTTAATGTGTGATTTATCTTTTATTTGTTAATTGATAATTCATGGAATATTAGATAATAATATGATTTATCCTAATTTGTTTGGGATAATTATTTTATTTATCTTTTATTTGGAAAAAGGATTAATGTAATAATTATCTCTTAATTATTTAATCCTTGGAGGTTAAGTTTTACTCTCCTATATAAAGAGAGTTCTTCCAAGCCTTTTGACACACACATTATAGAACACGCCATATTGAAAGAAAAGTAGCTTGGAATTTTCGGCTATTTTCTTCGGGTTTCGAGTTGGAATAATCTTCGGGATTATTCCGGTACCATATCAAGGAGGTCCGGCGGCGGGAAACACCATCCACCTGGTGTTGCTGGGAGACACACGTTAGAAGGCTGTGGCTTCTCAACTTGCGTGGATACTACTTTTGATCTTGGAGTTAAGCACCATAAAAAGGTAAAATCCAAACCCCCTTGTAGTTGGATCTTTAATTTATGTTCTTTGTTTCGTTTAGATCTAGATCTGATGCATTCCAGCTGCGTAATCGGGTCAATCTATGATTGATCCGACGATATTACATCCAACACTATCTCCATCTTATCATATAATCTGCAAATAGACCATTGGTCAAACACCAATATCATATGAGATTAAAACACAAATTACAGTTTTAGAGAGATTGACTAATACTTCCCTGATTTGGCATAATCTTCACGATATAGGTTGGTTGATGTTGATAGAATCTTTGGCCTCAGAAAAAACTCATCATCGGCCTCAGAGAGTTAATTTTCAGTATTAATATCCAAGCTTTACTTTCAGGAATAAAAGTTTGGTTTGACCATCATTGGGTTAAATTTCCCTCAGCAGACTGCAATTCAGTTTCATTGGGTGAAAACCCTCAATTGAATTGTTTTGACCGGACTAGGGGTACAGGGTTCAGCCAATTTACCACAGCAATCCGGGTAGTAATTCACCGGATCAAATTGTCATGTGCTGATATTGAACGGATTGCTTTGTTGGAGCCTTAGTTACAGCTGAGGATCCAAATCACACATGTGGTCAAAGGCTAAGACCTCACGCCATCAATGCTTCAGAACGGTCATGGGTTGACCTGTAAACATCCAGTAAAGGAAAAGATCAGGCAGATTCATAGTTCAAATCAGAATAATAAACATGATATTAACCCTATATTGAAATGATTATGACCTAATTAAATGCAGTCAATTTGACCTTCCATTTGCTCATAATTATCACATGCTGACTGCACGAGACTGGAAAGATGGAGTCTTTCATCTTCAAGTAAATTAGCGTAGAATCGGGGTGATGAAATCCCCGATTCATTTCCTTTCTCTGCACAGAGCTTCGAGTCAAGGCAGATTTCAGAGATCTTACGGTTCGTATCTGCAAGATTAACCCAATTAATGTAGGAGAAACGTATCAACACAAAAAGCGGAAGGGAATCGAAGAATTAAATGGAACGATTTCACCATTTTGAATTCGATTTGTGGCCATCATGTTTCTTCTCGCAGAGAACGTGTTTCCAACAAATGCGAATCAAGCGTTAACTGCTCGAATAACGCTGGATTAGGAAGGAGAAGGGAGCAGCACCACGATTTTCTGGGTTTTCGAAGATCAGGCAATTAATTTGAAGAATTGGAATAGAAGAGGCGAAAGAGATTAAGGTTTCAGGGCAAAAACGAGGACGGCTGATAAAATGGAGTTTGGGATCGGATTTTTGGGGTTTTGTTTAAAAGAAAAAAAAAACTTTGGGCCTGACATATGCTATGGACAGGCTGGATTAAAAAAAGGGCTGGGTTAATACAAAAGATCAGGCAATAAATAATAGAAGTCCAACAAACAATATAGTACATATTAAAAAAATTATACTAATTAAATTCATAATATTCATATACTATTTATTTAACTTATTAACTGGGCCTTTTTTTTATAACTGGACCGACAAACAGCAGATTGAGCCTTTTTTTTATGTCCGGTCCAGCATAAATACAATTAAAAATTATTAAATATTTAATTAAATAAACTTAAATAATTTATTCATAAAGTTAATTAATTAATTAATTAAAAAACTTAGTTCAAATCACTACAATATCTACAAATTTCTACCTACACATATATCATTTTAAATATTTCAATTATGCCATTTTTTTACATACTGTTTTCACTTAAATAGCTCTTAAATTAATACAGTATCTACAAATTTCTACATGCACATATCGACTTTTCAAAATAAACGTTCTAGTGAAAAATGTGCAATTTTTTTTGTCTCTCTAGTAGAGCAACTCTCCCTTCTCTCTTGAAGCCCCTCCCACCTTCTTGGTCCTCCCCTAGCCATCTTGGCTTCCCTCTCCATAGCCACTCATGGAAAATGAAGATATTGATCAACTCCTCTCAAACCTTAAGATACATGAAACACCCATCACCACCACTAGCATAAAAAAAACTGACTTGGAAAAAGGTATTCAAAAAAACAGCAACAGTCTCTTGGGGAAATTCATCTGCATCAAGGAAATACATGTAAAGAACCTGCGCATTGCTATGGAAAAGTCTTGGTCTACCACTAAGTTCAAAGTTAATAAACAAGGCATGAATTTTTATCAATTTCTTTTTGACTACTCTGAAGAGCAAAACAGAATCCTTCTAGAGGGGCCTTGGTGCTTTGACAACAACCTTCTTGTTCTTAAACAATGGAGCCCTTTCTTAAACTATTCCAGCACTTCTTTTCTTGAAACCCCTTTCTGGATCAACATCAATGGCCTGCCAATTTATCTTCATACTGAAGAGGTTGGGAGAAAAATAGCCTCAGATCTTAAGGACTGTGCTTTTATTCAAATAAGAGAAGATCCTAACACAAATCTCTTGTCCTTCAGATTCAGAGCCTCTATCCAGCTTGACAAACCCTTAACCCAACTCCTATCAATTGCCTTTGAAAATGACCCCTACCAAAATCTCGGCCCAGAACCTACCCTTGCTCTCTATCGTTATGAAAGGTTACCTTTTTTCTGCTTCTTTTGTGGAATGGTTGGCCACACAGCAGCCAATTGCATGCCCTCAGACCTGTGAAGAATTCACCCAAGAAGATGAGAAAAAAATTCAAATATGGTACATGGCTTAATGCAACGAGAAAAACAAAACTAGTACAAAAATTCAGGCTCTGGGACATGGATTTCCAAACATCTAAACCAGCTAGCAGCTCTTCCATTCTTCTTGAAGAAAATTCAAACTTTGAAATTTTGGCTCTCATTTCCAGTACCATACCTGCACAAAGATCAGAAACACAAAAGTCAACCTTGGATGAGCACAAAAAACAAAACTTCTCTCCAGAACCTGACACCATCTCCCAACCACCCAAGCTCTTCAACCAAGAAACCCCAAAAAATAAAAAGCTAACCTTATCCCTGTCTGACCCTAAAGGTGTTGTCCCCATCCAACTTGTAATCACTGCTACCTTTGACAACTTCACAAGCCAAAACACCTCCTTGCCAAAAGATTCCCCCTTTCCCCGACAACCTTGTATGCACAATAACCAAAGACCACAAAATGACAAAAATATTAAAGCTACCTTTTCTGAAACCTTAGCATATGTCCCTCTCCAATCAGAACCTCCTCAGAAAGCACACCAACCAAAAACTCAGTTAGCCTTTTGCTCAACATCATCTACAAGCCAATTCAACCTGGAAATTGATGAAAAAAAGTCCCTCACAATTGAGAAAAACAAAAAAACAGAAATCGAAAATCCAGAAAACTTCCTTCAAAAAAATCCAGGAAACCCTTCTCCAAACCAAAACCCATCTTCATACCAAAACCCCCTCACATCCATCTATGAACCCCACTCTGCTCTCTCCCTGCAAACCCAACTGCCGCTTGATGATAATGCCCCTTCTGCACAAAACCCTTCTCCTTTCCAAAATTCAGAAAACCCTTCTTCATACAAAAATCCTCTCACATCCACCTTTGAAGCCCACTCTGCTCTCTCCCTGCAAACCCAGATGATGCCTGATGCTAATGCTCGTTCTGCACCAAACTCCTCCTTAACACCTAATACCCCAAATACCCTCAATTTTCTTACCCATGAACCCTCATCTCTTGGCCATTATAAAGGCACCTACAAGAAACACAAACAAGGAATTGATAGAGTCCTGAATGACATTTCCAACCTTGAGCCCTACCTAGGAAAGAGAAAGAATGAGGAGGATTCTGTTGTATCTCCTAAAAAGATCAAAAGTGAGCACCAACCAGGAAAGGTGGAGTCTGCAATGCAGCTCCACCAAGAGCAATGAATATTATATGTTGGAACTGCAGGGGCTTAGGCAACCCCAGGGCAGTTCCTAGTCTCAAATGCCTGATAAAAAACTCTTCTCCCTCCCTTCTCTTTCTCTCTGAAACCAAACTTTCTTTTTCTGCAATGGATAATATTAGATTTAAGCTTGGGTTTGCCTCTGGTTTCCATGTCAGTAGTGAGGAAACTAGAGGAGGACTCTCCTTTTTATGGAACGACTCTATATCTGTTAAAATTCTTGAAAGCTCGGCAGGCTACATTGACTCCCTGGTTACTATTGACAATAAATTCTTTAGATTCACTGGTTTCTATGGGAATCCAGACCATGCTCTTAGAAAGAATTCCTGGACACTTTTAAGAAGGCTTCACTCAATTCTACACAAACCTTGGCTTTGTGCTGGTGATTTTAACGAGATCTTGCATGCTGATGAAAAAACTGGTGAGGCCAAACCCAGATATCTTATGGAGAACTTAAGAAGGGCCCTGTCTGACTGTGAGCTCTTGGACCTTGGTTTCTCTGGCGCTAAATATACTTGGGATAATGGATGGCCTGTTGTAAATGTTAAGGCAAGACTCGATAGGCTATGGCTAATAGTGACTGGACAAATCTCTTCCCTGAATTCAGTGTTACACATCTCACTGCTTCAAGGAGTGATCATATTCCAATCCTGATCTTCAACAAGGCTTTTGAAAGAAAAAAATTGCAGCACTAGAGGGAACATTCCCAGGTTTGATCCCTTCTGGCTTCATGATTCTGAGTGTTTAGATATTTCTGAGTCTGTTTGGAATAGTACTCCTCATGTTACAGACACTGACTGTGCGCAAGGTATTAGGCTGTCAGGGACTCTCTGTGTCTTTGGAGCTCTAATAAGTATGGTAAATTGAAAAAGAAGATTAGTTTACTACAAGACAAGCTGACTTACTTACAACAGAAGGATGATGTTGATGTTAAGACCGAAAAATCCTTGATGAATGAAATTGATCTCCTTTTGAACATGCAAGATGATTACTGAAGGTAAAGGGGAAGATGTGATTGGCTGAAGTCAGGGGACAGGAACACCTCTTATTTTCATGTGAAGGCTTCAAGAAGGCAAGCAAAAAATAGAATTGATACTCTTACTACTGAGGAGGGATCAATCCTTACCAAACTGAAGGAGTTGAGAAATTATGCAAAGAATTTTTACACTAAATTATTTGCTTCCTGTGCAGGGACTGTTAACTTAAATATTCTGGACAGGTTACCAATCAATCAATTAAATGTGGTCCAGAATTCTCTCTTATTGGAACCTTTCATAGAACTTGAAGTGGTCAAGGCTCTTAAACAATTACCTGGAAGAAAAAGCCCTAGACCTGATGATATGCAAGCAATCTTTCTACGGAAACATTGGGATATTTACAAGATGGACATTCTACCCTTTGTGCTAAAAGTGCTAAATGATGGTGATTTTTCTAGAATCAATGATACCTATATTACCTTGATCCCAAAAACAACCCGGGCAAACACTCTCAAAGATTACAGGCCTATTAGCCTTAGCAATACTGTGTATAAATTAATATCCAAGACATTGGCTAACAAGCTAAAGAAGACCTTAGATTCTGTGATTGACTCCTCTCAAAGTGCTTTTCAAAAGGGAAGACTCATTACTGACAATGCCATAGCAGCCTTTGAGGCCTTTCATACTCTCAATGGAGGTGGGAAAAACAGAAATTAGCAGATGGCATTAAAATTGGATATGGTCAAAGCCTTCGATAGAATTGAATGGGGGTATTTAGAGAAGATGCTAAGAAGAATGAATTACCCACTGAATTTTGTCAAGCTAATAATGAAGTGTGTCACCACTACCTCTTTTAAAATTTTGGTCAATGGTAAACCTTCCAGCCAGTTTAGGCCAACTAGAGGTATTAGACAAGGGGACCCTCTGTCCCATTTTCTGTTTATCTTATGTTCTGAAGGACAAACAGCCCTTATCAAACAGTCTATTCTTGATGAAGATCTTTCCCCCTTAAGGTTTGGTACTGATGGACCTTGTTTGTCATATTTGCTCTTTGCATACGATAGCATCTTATTTGCAAGAGTTGATCTCTGCAATGCATTGGAAATAAAAAGAATCCTAAAATGCTATGAGAACCTTTCTGGTCAACAGGTCAACCTTCAAAAATCTAACATCTATTTCAACAAATTCTTGGGGGCTAACTTGAAAGAGGAAATCACCCACTGTCTGGGAATACCCGTGGGGCAAGCAAAAGGGAAATATCTTGGACTTCCCTTCCTAATTGTAAAATCCAAATATGATGTGTTCAAGTACCTCAAGGACAAGGTCTGGAAAAAGCTCAATGGATGGAGATCTATGCACCTTATTCAGGCAGGAAAAGAAGTCTTAATCAAAGTTGTCATTCAGGCCATACCAACCTATGTAATGCAATGTTTCTATCTTCCTAAGAAACTGCTCAATGAGGGGACTAGGCCTTCATTTATTTGGAGAAGCATTCTTATGGTAAGAACTCTGATCAAGAAAGGGATTAGATGGTCTGTTGGGAATGGTGACACAATCAGCATTTGGCAACAACCCTGGATTCCTCTGAACCCAAGTTTATGGTCACAAGGATTTCTGACTCTCTAGATTTTCAAACTGTTAATTAGCTAATGGTCAATGGACAATGGAATCATAGACTTATGGACTCTCACTTCCTACCACATGAAGCAGAAGCAATAAAATCTATACCTACATGTCAATCTCTACATCAAGATCGTATTATCTGGCATTATGAGAAAAAAAGGGATTTACAGTGTTAAGTCCGGGTACAAACTCGCTTTAACCTTGCTCCAGAAGGATTTATATCCTAGTGAGCCCTCAACTGATAAAGCAAACAAGGAATCTTGGAATTACCTGTGGAAAGCAAATGTCACCCCCAAAATCAAGGCTTTCCTGTGGAAAATGGCAACCAATTCTCTTCCAGTTACTGCTAACCTTCACAAGAGGCATTTGTCCGATGGTCTCTGCCCTCTTTGTTGGAAAGGTGTCCTAAACCCAATCGGGTCGGACCGGATCCGACCGGGTCGGGTCATTTACAGTCTATTTAGTTCATGTAATAACTTTATTATGATTAATAAAAGCACTTATGTTATTATATATTGTTTGTCTTCATATTATTTGTTGTATATATATAGTAACGTCCCTAGTATCGATCTGTGATAGAGAAACCATGATAGTGATTATGGTTGATGAGATCTCTAATCACTATAACAAGGTTGGTACTTAAATGTCTCTAGTCTTACATATTATCAAATGGGACATTGATGATATAATCGGACTAAGCACGTATTGGATGTCTTCTATCTTTTAGAAAGTAGGGATAGATCTCGTCTATCGAAGTGTAGGGACACTTGGGACCGTGCGTGGGACGTGTATTAGAGAATGCGACGTTAGATCGACCCACTTACATTAAGTGTCACACTATGTGGCGGTTGTGTAATTATCCTTTGACCGAGTCTTCATGGCATCACGGTGTGGATTGTCATGCTTTGACACTATTGAGATTTCTCCTAACCAGGCGATCATGCGGTAGTGATTGGGTATGATATTGAAGCATCGCGGAGTATACATGATTGGTCGTCCGGGAATCGCGTATCCTATGATTGGGATTGAATATCCGAAATGGCCTTCTTATAAGGAATGTCTAGCTCTCGAGAATCTTTGCAAAGTGGGAGTAAATGTGTTATTCCGAGAGAGAGCATGATATTCAGATTGTAAGATACGATCGTCAATGTATTGACACTCGAGATACGATCGTATGGATATTATTATAGCGATAGGATTGTAAGTTACACGGTAACTGCTTCACATGAAAGGTAGTAGTCATTGCTTTTGACTCTTCCGATAATTGGGGGTCACGGTGTGTTGCTAGACGCTATCCCGTGATTGTTAGGTATGAAGGGCATTTTAGTAAATTGCACTTTGTGTCTACGGCCAACATATTCGGAAGCCTATCGGGTCACACACATATGAACATCGAGTCGGATTAAAATGCGGTTATAGTTGATAACCAAATAAGGAAAGTTTATCTCTAGACTATAAAGGTTATAGTGGTAAATTAATATGGTGGTATTTATTTATTATGAATAAATAAAATACAAGATATTAATTATATATAAATTATATTAATTAAAGAATATTCCGGAAGTCAATCTTTTGGGATATGGGGCGCCACTTTTGAGTGTATGAGATACACTTGGATTGTGCACTTTAATTAATAAATATTGCCATAATATTAATATAGGATATTAATTGATTTTGGAAAAATAGATTTATGGTAATAAGATAATTATAATCAATATATGATATTGACAAAATATTATAATTAAAGAGATAAATCAATCTAATTGATTTTCCTTATTTTATTGGAAAAAGGTTTTCTTCTCCTCCACACTACACATGGGGCGCCACTTACTCTATAAAAAGGAAGTGGGTGTCAAGCTCTTTTGTACAACACAATTGCAAGAGTTCATAATTCTTGTGTAAAAATAGAGAGCTCTCCATAGTGAGTTTGTGAGGGAAGAAAAGGTCCGGTCTAGCGAGCGGAGTTTTTCCGATAGCAATCAAGGAGGATTCCGGCGAGGGTTTCGTGTGGATTAGCGATAGAGGCCGGACGCGTGGGCGGCTGCGCGATTGAACTACTCTCCGTTGGCGGTCAAAGCGACGATCTTGTAGATCATCTAAGGTATAACCGTCAAACTACTTAACGTGTTTATTGCATTAAACGAAGAACGATCTAGAAAAGGAAATCAAAATTTTAAATTCCGCTGCGTTAAACTAGTGATTTCCTAACACTCTTTGCCAGAGATTTTCTGAAACTTGGCATCATTGCCTCTTTCTATGCCCTTGGATTAAAAAGTACTGGGATAAAGACCCAACTTTTGGTCATCTTGCGCGCTTGCATCATGCCTCCTTCCTTGTTTTCTGTTACTATATGGCTACTAAAGGCGAAACTTATGTGGAGATTTTCTTCACTCGTCTCTGGTTCATTTGGCTAGAACGAAATAATGCTGTCTTCAAGAACGTGACACCGGTGACGTCTCGTCTTACCTACCTGGCTGATTCTTTAACCTCGGAATTCCAGAAGGCAAATGCCATTGATGGTTCCTTACATTGCACTGTGCCCCTGCCAATGCTTTGGACCAAGCCTCCTCCAAATTGCATCAAGACCAATGTTGATGCAGGCTTCAAAAATGGAATTGGTACGCTAGGAATTGTTATCAGGGACTGTGATGGCGTTCTTCTATCGGCTCTATCTCTAAATCTGGGGTTTGTCTCATCGGTGGAACATGTAGAGCTCCTTGCCATCCTCCTTGGTACCTCTGAATCAGCTAGAATCTAGAGTGGGCACATACAAGTTGAATCCGATTCTGCTATCAATATTGCAAGATTACACTCTGAAGAAGACGACCTCACAGCTCTTGGATCTTTAGTGAGTAGAATTCAAAGAACTATTAGCCTCTTTCGCTCTTGTATCTTCAGATTTGTTAACAGATGTTGTAATTGCCCAGCTGATGGGTTAGCAAAATTAGGGTTTTTTATCTCTGAGGAAAAATCCGGCTACTGTAACTGGGGTACCCAGCCCCCAAACTCTATTCTCTCTGCTTTATTGGCAGATGAAATGTCTTAATGAATTTCCCTTTTCAAAATAAAAATAAAAATAAACGTTCTCCGTGCATCGCACGGATTCCCTACTAGTTTATTTTATATTTATTAAGTTTTTTTCTTCATATCAATATACTGTAATTGTATTTGGTACACCGGCCTAGCAGTTGCTAGGCTATATCTTGGCCTGGTGACCAGGGTTCGAGCCCCGTTAGGAACATAAGTAGGGTGTGTGTGTGTAATCTTTCGTATCTGGAAAAAAAAAATACTGTAATTGTTATTATGTTTTATCACCGATACGAAATATACACACATATACACGTACACTTTATATATACACACGTACACTTTATTGTTATTGTGTTTATCTATATCTATCTATATCTATATCTATATCTATCTATACTCATAATAAAAGGGCGACGGAGTGTTTCCCCCAAAAAATGTTTCCTACCCTCGGTGTTTCCTCAAAAAATGTTTCCTACCCTTGGTGTTTCCTCCATTTTTTTATTTATTAATAATTATTATTATATTATTATATTTATTCTTATCTTAATTTATTTTACACGTACTACACAACTTATCCTAATCCTAATGAGGTGATATAACAATTCGCTGTCCACCTTTTAATTTATTAATAATTTATTATTATACATTATATTATTATATTATTAACTTATCCTAATCCTAATAGATGAGATAGCAATTCCCTGATTTGTAAAAGAAATAATAAAAATAAATAAATAAATAAAAACACAACAATTCACTGGTTTGATTGTCTTGTGTTTTATTAAAAGCAATTCTGGCCGATACACGACATTATCAATATAATAACCATTATTACCAATTATAATTTCTTTTTCTTTTTTTTTTCCAAGACGAAAGCTTTATTAAAAACCGATAAACCGTACTTACATCGCGGACAAAGACCGCACTACAACACAACCAAAAGCCACACTACAACGCGGCCTAACCGCACAACAAACAACCACATAACAACAAAGCCGAATAATAGATCGGATTGAGGGTGCTGAACAGAAGGAAATAATATTTTTCTGAAAGGAGGCGTTCAGACACGTGGATCCTCTATGCAACCTATTATTCGACAAACACAAACGTAGAACTAAACAACAATTACAGAGAAAAACAAGCTAGATACAGTATTAACAAAAAACAAGACTAATGAACGCAGCAAAACTGAAACCATGACCAAAGATGGACGCCACCAGAGCCCACCGCCGCCTCCGGGCGGAGAGAGAAACCCGAAAGAGATGACTAACGCCTCTGTCAAGAGAACGACTACCATAACCGCCAATTAAGAGCCCGGAGCCTTAACGGAATTATGAGAGCCTCGCAGCAATGGATAGCACCACCAACCGGCAAGGGAGACAGTCATGCCGCACGACACAAACACAGAAAAATACAAAAATACATCATAGTACCCATCATTGATCAATCAATATCTCAACAATATATAATACCCATCATTGATCAAGGGGTTAAGTTCCAACAATATATGAGATTGATGAAGTTGAGAGGCTGTGACAGTGTGTTAGGGGTGGATTGGATAAATAGGTACAGTCATATGGTCTTTGACTTCAACAAAACGGAGGTGGTTTTTGTTGGATATACAGAAACCTGAATCCGGATCCGATCCATAATTGGATCGTCAGATTTGATTCAAAGCACCGATCGAGACACTCGATCATGCACAGTGGAAGCTACGAATTAAATTCGCATGCGATTTTACCACGATATATTCACATGATTAATTAATTAACTACAAGAAGGTCTAAGATTTAACCGAATCGAGATGCCGTGATATTCCGGATTGCATCTCCAAGCGACGACTGATGGACGTCTATCGCACATTTGAACCTCCTCGAATATGCCTTCAAGAAAAAGCCTAATTTTTTTTCTTCTCAATGGCTAAGACAAGAAACAAAATGTCTCCGTTTTCAAAAAAAATACGCGTTTATCTTATTCACACAAATTTATCTTTTCTTTTAAGGAAAAATACAACATTTATCCAATAAGAAAACAAATATCCTATTTATCCAATAAGAAAACTAATTTCTTATTTCTTTTTCCAAAATCAAAAAAATATGGCGCCATTTTTATGCCAACTGGGATAATAGAAAATATCTTTTCTATATTACGTATTATTTACCGTATAAATAATATCAGCATATTCATTAAATAGACTAACTATTTAATTTATTCTCGAGGTTCCATAATACGAGAATTTACTCGCGTGTTTGGAGCCAACCCGGGGACCATGGAACTATAACCAGTAGCTACAATAAATTGAATAAAATATTCAACGAACATAATATTTCTACTCAACTTATTAATTCCGGATTTACGCCACCATAAATCTGAAACAGAACTCTATCGATTATAGATATAACTTATTCTCAAAGTGTCGAGTCGATAAGTGTCCATTGATATAACCATTATATATAGACTAACCCTCCATAGACTATCCGTAATGAAATGAGAATGTTTCCGTAAACCTTCTTCATTACATCTTATCCTTATTTACCAATAACCCACTAATGATCAATTAGTTCATAACCAATATGAACTCCGCGGATCGATCAGTTTCTAGGATTAACAAATAAAGGGATTGTCTTTCTACTTCCCGCAGGAAGGAATGGATTCCATATCCGTGAGACACACAGTACTCCTCACTTATTCCAGAATAGTGCCAACATGAAAGTGATTCGGACCGCGCCTCTTAGCAATCCTTAACGAACACATCAAACCCTATCATGAAACAAGCAGGAGTCTGCAACCACTTCGGGATTAAGGTTAATCCATATATGATCATCTTGTGATTTAATAAGATTTCTCAATTACGGAATTATATGAGAAATACAGATTAAATCGGTCCAGTCATATATGACTACATCATATATAAATGCCCCACTTAGATAACCAATATCGACGGTCTGAATAAGACGGTCACACCATAAAGTGTTTTGGGAGTATTAATGGTGGTTTAATCAATAGACCTTATACTTTGATTAAGTTCACCACGGACTAACAGTTCAAGTGTGTCACCATAAATTTAATCCTCGTGTGTGACACACACTAAATTATATGGCTACATATGATACAATTTGGGGTTTTCAGTAGTGTATTATTTACAAGCACGAAGCAAGTAATAAGATGAGGATAAATCGATCATTAATTAATTATAAAAACAATTACATAAATTGTCTTTCGGGCGCTACTTACAACAGTTTTCACTAACGAGTGTGATCAAATTAAGTTGAGAAATTACATAGAAGAAACTCAACTTAAGATGATCATATGTTAAAGCTTTCGTAAGAAATTGAGCAATTGGGCCTATAAACTCTTAAGGAGTCTCTATTTGATACAAGAACATGCTCTGAATCATGCGCCCAGAGAACTAACTCCTGTCCCAGAAGAGTGTCATGTGGTGTTTGCAAATTCCCAAGGATTTCCATCAATGGTGGGCTATGATCATACCATAACTCTAAATGAAGGTGTTTAGCCTGTGAAAGTAAAACCATATAAGTATGCTCACTATCAGAAGAATGAAATAGATTAGTTGTGGATCAAATGCTACAACAGGGGATTATACAGCACAATAATAGTCCATTTTCATCACCATTGCTCCTGGTGAAAAAGAAAGATGGAACCTAGATATATTCTATGGATTATAGAAAGTTGAATGACTTGATTGTCAAGGATACCTACCCTATTTCCCTAATTGATGAATTATTGGATGAGTTAATGAGTACTAGAGTACTTTGAAAAATAGATTTAATGTTTGGATTCCATCAGATGCTGATGAAAGAGGTTGATGTCTAGAAGACTATTGTTGAACTCATCATGACCAATTTGAATTCAATGTAATGCCATAGAATTATGATGAGATGTTGAGACATTACTTGAGGAAGTTTATGCCGGTATTTTTTGATGTCATCTTACTCTTTAACCCTGAAATGGATTCATGCATACAACATTAAAGTGCTTTTAGAATTTTTGAAGAAGAACCAATACTATGCTAAATTGTACAAATGATCCTTTGGACAAACCAATGTGGAATACTTGGTTCATATCATACATTAGTGTGAAGTGCATGCTGACCCAAGCAATATTCTAGCCATGTTATACTGGCCCAACCCTATAATGTGACTGTATCGAGAGGTGTTTTGGGCCTAACATGATTTTACAGGATATTTGTGCCTCATTATGAGATTATTGCTAAACCCTTGAATGACCTGCTCAAGAACAATGTATTTTGTTGGTCATAGAGTGCCTCGGAAGCATTTTAGACACTCAATGAGGCCATGTGCAAATCACCAGTACTTGTCTTACAAGATTTTGGAATTCCATTTTGCATTGAAACATATGCATGTGGCAAAGGCTTAAGGGCTGTTTTACATCAAAATAAGAAACACGTGTTTATCTAAGTAGGGCCTTCAACTCTAAGGAGATGTGATTGTTCATCAATGAAAAGGAACTCCTAGCAGTCCTCAATGTAGTAACCAAACGGAAACCATATGTTCAAGGCAAGCCCTTTTTCATCGAAACTTATCAACGGAGTCTGAAGTTCATTCTGGATCCGAGGACCATTACTACATTACAATAAAAAAAAGTGTGACCAAGTTACTTCGTTGGATATCAGTATTGAGTACAAAAAGGGAAGTGAAAATGTAGTGGTAGATGTCTAAATTAGTCTGTGACGTGTATTTTCACAAGATATATATATATATATATATATATATATATATATATATATATATATATATATATATTTATATTTTTTTGGAAAACTTTGCCAGTATAGATATATATATATATATTTTATTTTTTTGGAAAACTTTGCCAGTATAGTTAAAATAGGGTTTTAGATGTTTCTGGAAAAAGGAAATCGCCATTTAACTTTTTTTAATGTGTCATTAAACTTCTGATAAGGCATAGTAGTTGATATAAATTTCGCACGTTTGTTGAATGGGGGAGCCACTTTAAGCACTAAAATTAGTGATCAACGTCAAATAAAAAGCGGCGGTCAAGGTAGACAAGATTAATTTTGATCCCATCCATTCATCTTATTTCAAACTTTTAAAAATACGTGTGTATATAAATGTCTACGTTGATTATAAAACGTTTATGGTTTCTGTTCAATTAAGATCACTATACGGATCACACAATCCCTCGATCCCTAAACAAGATCCATGATAGAGCGAATCACACAATCATTCTCACTAAACAAGATCTCGGTCGTATTAGTGCACGTGTCAGATGGGACTACATGCTAATTTATTATCGTCTCGAAGGCCTTTGTATTGTAATCAAGATTGTATATACGGACTTTACCTTCCTTTCAATACTTGGGTTTTTCTTAAATTATTGGTTACGAGGGCACCTAACCAATCTTGAATGAGTCCGTGACAAAACAAAAAGAAAGCTTTCTTTTATTAACATACATAAGTTACATTTAGAAAATCATTCTTATGGAAACACTAAAGGTCTGTTTGGTAAATCTATTCATCATTTGTTCTTATTAAGTGCTAGTTAAATTTAAGAACGTTTGATAACGTTTTACAACATCACGTTGAATCTAAAAAGATACAAGTAATAGAACAAAAAGAAAAAGGGGGAAAAAAATGAATGGAAAAAAATTAATAAAAGGCATTCATCTGCCATTCAGATAATGCTGACATTGAATACCACGTGCACAAGTTTGATTGAACTGAAGTGCCCATAGTTTTTTAAATTGTAAAAGCAGAAGTGCCCATAATTTGGATATGGATGCATATGCCTGATTTCCATAATGGATGACTACAAAACTCAAGACTGCTGTCGATATGTGTTCAGGAAGTTGTTGTGTTGTGAGAGATTTTGAGGTGAAGTGACGGGTGATACGATCAGAACCACACAGTTTTAATACAGAATAAAAATGTGTGGTGTGTGGGGCTAGATACAGTTTTAAAACATGGTCAACCAACAGTGACGGATTCCTACTGTGTGGTTGCATGGTCAACCAATATTTTTCAGGATCCGTCACTGTTGGTTGACCATGTTTCCGTAATATCGCACCATATATTTCCCACGTGGCCACATATGTGGATCGTTATTAATGTGATGCCAGCATTACACCCAAACGTGGGGATTAACTCCCGACATGATTGATAACAGAAACAAAACTACAAAATCCTTTTAAAAAAAAATAAAAAGAAAGAACTGCTGAAGCATAACGTGATATGCATGCCTTAAATCGAACTACGGAAATGACCATCTAAACATAATTAAACCGTGAAACTCAATATTAAGCTTGCTCTCCAAACTCATCATCATATCCATCATACACCTACATATATTCACAACTAAAAGAAAGGATTACACACTAGCTAGGTGCTCAATAAGAAATAAACTGAACATAACATAGCATAATCTGTTTGTGGCACCCATATGTCGTTGACAAATAGCTAAAACTATTTATATTTTAGGAGGGAGGGTGTATTATATTGTCGGTCTGCTTACTCGATCTTTTTTTTTTTTTTTTTTTTTTTTTTTTTTTTGAGAACTGATCTATATTCTTTTGAGGAACTAGATTTACATGCCGTCACAGCAGACTTTGCCGACAAAACGCTATTAGTCTGCTCATATTGACCATTGGGATTATATGTCGATGAGACAATGATATAGTGGTCATTGAGAGACAATGGTATTAAATTCGCCTTCCAGTCAGGTAAAGTGTATGTGTGTGTGATTATAATTGTGTTATCGTTTTCATTAAAAAAAAAAAGATATAGAACACTTTCGTTAGTATAACCTTTGTCTTAATTTATAAATTTATTGGATTTTTCTCTCAAAAAAAATTATTTGGAATTTTTTATACATTTTAAATTTTTTTGATAAATTAGTTGTGTTATTACTTCTAATGAAGTCTAAGACAAATTTTATAAGTCCATTTGGATTTTTCACATATTTTAATAAAGTTTATTAAATTAGTTATGTGTTTTTAATTTTAATTAAAAATCTAAATAATATTTGAGTGCAATTAATGTAATAGTTATAAAATATTGAAAAGTAGATGAATAAATAATAAATAAAATGTAAAATGAAAAAAATATAATAAATACTTTTTTGATATTTTAAATACACTTATATTATTATATTATGAGAGAACGTAAAAAATCTAAAGAAGTTTATATTTTGAGATTAATATAGTAGATACCGCAGTAGAGAACATTAAACGAACGGCGTTAAGTGTCATGAACAAAGCTCGAACTCGACTCGCTTAAGCTCGTTCAAGCTCGTTCGTTAATGGTATCGAGCCGAGCTCGGCGATTTCTCTCGCTCATTTACTAAACGAGCGAACACGAGCCCTGCTCGTGAACGCTCGTTAGTGTTCGCGAACTTAGGTAATATATATAAATAATATATACACATTAACATTTTACATTGAGTTTGTAGTTGAACGAGCCGAGCTCGAAAAAAATTACTATTGAACGAGCCGAGATTGAAAAAAAATACTATTGAACGAGCCGAGCTCGAGTTCGAGCTTGTTTGCGAGCTTGATATCGAGCTTGAGCTCGAGCTTGAACATTTTTCATACTTATCGAGCCGAGCTCGAACGGCTTTTTAGGCTCGTTTGTGTTAACGAGCTCGAGCTTGAACTTCAGCTACTCGGCTCGTTAACAGCACTAACCGTAGGCACTTGTACTCCATTAATCATTAATCATGAAACGAGGCATATATTCAACATTTGGTCACATCATATTTATTAGTATCTGTAATATTTCGATTTTCGGAAAAAAACAGGCGTGTCATTTTGCGAAAACAAAATATTATCTTCATTATTTATTCTTGGAATTAAAGTGTATTATATATATATATATATATATATATATATATATATATATATATATATATATATATATATATATATATATATTGGAAAATCTGATTTGAATTATTAAGGAATAATTAAGGAAAATAATAAGTAATTATTATATTTGGGATTTGCTATTTAAGGAAAATAAATCTCACAGTCCTTATAACCTAATAGTAAATCAGAAGTGTTCCTACGTTCTTTGAAAAATGCGTGAGAAGCAATAGAGAAAGGGCTGTGAGATTTCTTCAGAGTTCTAAGCCAGTTTTCAACCGTTTTTAGATTCGAGTAGAGCATTGGAATCGTCGTGAAGAGAGCGTCGTTTCGACACAAGAAAATTGGAGTTTTCTTAAGGTATGATTTTCGAGCCCTAGATGTGTTTTTGATTGAGTTTGATGGATTTAAACTCATGGATTCATAGTGTTGTTGTTTTAGAAGCGTGTGATCAAATCTAATCTAATTTTGGATTGATCACATAGGTTTTCTGCGAAAAAAGATCAAGTTTTGCTGCTGATTTTCTTGGTTTGGAGTTGGAGTTTACTTGCCATCAAGTAAAAGGATCTTCCTATGATTCAATTACGTTTATAGGGTTTAAGTTGAGGTCTTGATGTGTTTTGTGTTAGAAATTACACCTTTATGTTCTTTAAGGGTCAAGGGTTGTTATGGTTCATAAAAGTGGTGTTTTTCAGCTATGCTTATGAGTATATTCGTGTTGAACCTGTTTGGAATCGCGTAGAGATCGTAAAAAGTACCGAAAATCGTGTTTAGGATTTTACAGTGTCGAATGCGCACTCATTCACTGGAATGTGCACGCATTCGTGATTCAGGATGTCAGATTCTTTTCACAGCAGGTGCAGTGCGCACGTATTCACTAGAATGCGCGAGCATTGCTGTTTCATGATGTTTAGTTTTGTTCCCAGCATGGGCAATGCGTACGTATTGGTCGGACAGAAACTCCTAGCAAGTTTATGGACGATCAATGCGCACGCATTGACCCCAGTTTTGGGGATAATGTTGTTTTAAGCTATAGAATGAGTTTTAAATGTTGTTTCTTGACCTAATAACATTAATTAAACATGAACAAGCCTTGATTGAGTTTTTGATGCGTTTAGTTCCGGCACCGAATTTACTCTTCCTAAGAGGTGAATTTCGGGACCGTCACAAGGGCATGATAGACTTGTGCTTTGATGAATTAGAGTTCATCAATGTCTGTGTACTTGATAGGATATGGTGTCTAGATGTCTAAGTGAGGGAGTAGAGTTGTTAATGTGAGCTTTGCCTTGAAAACATTTAGGAGGCTAGTTAACACTTAATAAATTACATACATGTTTAGTAAAAAGATTAAATGTCATGCTATTCTTGGTAAGACACCGATTCATATCGGCGATGTGATACGTTCTAAAGGTGAACAATGCTGCTGGCCCCCAAAAGGGCTGAAGGGTAGTGGAGGAAATTCATCAAACGTATACGCATACCGGGGAGACCCTAGTGCTATTGGTGTATATCACCGTTAGTTA
Source organism: Gentiana macrophylla (assembly GCA_026214975.1). Lineage (NCBI taxonomy): Eukaryota > Viridiplantae > Streptophyta > Magnoliopsida > Gentianales > Gentianaceae > Gentiana > Gentiana macrophylla. The sequence goes on from CM047810.1 coordinate 16,544,369, forward strand.
GCAAGTATATCGTCTGGTGGATACACACAATGCGTAGTGCCCTTGAATGCTGACGTAACCAAGATAAGTTAAGCTAGATACGTATAGTTATGACATGTTGATGGACATGGAGTGAACCTTAGATTGAGTCGGTCTTATAAGATAATCTATTAATTATAAATCTTGCGTTATAAACCTTAATTAAATTGTAGCTTCTACCTTTTGCTGAGTACATTGTACTTACCTCAAATACATGTTTTTGTTATGTGTTTGAGAGAGAGAAGATGAACATGTTGAACCGGAATTCGATGAGGATTTCGAAGATGACGTTTGAGGATGCTATCTTGAAGCTTTTCTTTATTTCTTTATTATGATGTTTTAGTTGGATTTTGGGAATAATATGTTCTTTCTTTTTAGACTTTGTAATTTCCTTTATTGCAGATTTAGAGGTTTTCGTACGTTATAAGTTTCTTTTGGAATTCTGTTGTAATAAATTACATTTCCATCTTTAGTGAATGTTTCTATTCTTATCATTGGTTGAAAAGAAATATACCCGAGTCTTTTGTTTCCGTTTTGCTTAAGTCGATACGACGTGGTAGATGTATACGTATAATGTGAAATTTAGTTTATATTATACGTGCCGAACGTTTCTTTTCCGGATAAAGACTCGGTGTCCGAGAACGAGCTGTTACAGTATCTACAGTAACATGAAATTGTAACAGTGACTTTCAGCTTGACAAGATGACTTCTAGTTGTTACAAAAACTCTAATTTTAGTAGTCATAGTGAAAAAGTGTGGGCGAGGGGAGTTGATTAGAATGTGGGCGAGAGTAATCTTAGTGTTATAGTCATATTTACGTAAACAATATCATTGATGAATTAGTGTGACAATTAATGATGTGATAATGTGTTTTCTTATTAAATAAACATCACATTTCAAGTGATCATAATAACGTACGATATTTGTTGTATTAGTCTTGTATATAATATAAAAAAAACAACAGTGAAACATTAGGGTCGTAAGAATCGGGGCGGAACAAGTAGAGTAGAATAGGGTCAATGGTCTCAATGAGATCCACGAAGTATAAATTTATTGATAAAAAAATATAAAAATACCTACTAATGTTTTCAATTTTTCGATTTTATTCTAAAGCATAATTGATAAATTTTTGTGGGTCCCCCGAAACTGGGTCGGAGGAGTACTATATCAGTGGTTTTATGGTAGTCCAGGATCACCATATCAAACTTGTCCACCAATGAAAATCCATATAATAAGGGTAAAAATGTAAATTAATGGCATTTATATTTTACACGGTGAAGCGCTATATGTTTTCTTTAACTTTCTATTTGGTCCTGGATCATCAGTTTCATACTTTGGCCCGGGGACCATTATAAAAATTTCCGGTACTATAGTATATGAGAAGCACCATGTGTTTCGCATTCCAACATTCCAAACCTTTCATTAGTTATTGATTGAAAATGGCTGTCTACACACAAGAACACCAACCAAAAGTGGCTGTAATAATGGTTCCATTTCCGGCACAAGGCCATCTCAACCAACTTCTTCATCTTTCTCGCCTCCTTTACTCTTTCAACCACATGATGATCCAAATCCATTACGTCTCAACCGTTTCTCATTGCCGTCAAGCCAAGCTTCGACTCCATGGATGGAACCTTCATTCAACTTCTAACAACATCCATTTCCATGAATTCTCAACTTCTTCTTTCATGTCTCCTCTTCCAAACCCGGATTCTCAAAACAAGTTTCCTTCACATCTTCAGCCATCTTTTGATTCATCAGCACAACTTCGTGAGCCCGTTGCTAATCTTATGAAGTCACTTTCATCCACAGCCAAAAGGGTTGTTGTTATTCATGATTCGCTTATGGCATCTGTGGTTCAAGATTTCGTGTCTTTGCCGAATGCTGAATCATACGCTTTTCATAGCGTGTCTGCTTTTTGTAGCTTATTTTTCAAATGGGAAAGAATGGGAAGGCCTTTTCCAATTGATGAAGAAATACTGAACATTCTTCCTTCCATGGATGACTGTTTCACTTCTGAATTTCGGGATTTCGTAAACGCGCAGTTTGATCATTTGAAACTGTCGTCAGGTAGAATTTACAATTCATGCAGAATTATAGAGGACCAATTCATTGAATTGCTTGAGAAAGAAGAAATCAGTGATAATGAGAAACAATGGGCACTTGGACCCTTTAATCCTGTGAAAGTAATTAATTATGAAAATGGCCGACGACGACACAAATGTCTGGAATGGCTTGACAAACATAATCCGAAATCGGTTTTGTATGTTTCATTTGGTAGCACGACTTCAATGTCTGATGAACAGATTAAAGAACTAGCAATTGGGCTACAAAAAAGCAAGCAAAAATTCTTGTGGGTTCTTAGAGATGCTGACAAAGGAGATGTTTTTGATGGTGAAACTAGAAAAATACATCTACCAGAAGGGTACGAGGAGAGTGTTGAAGGAAGTGGACTAGTGCTCACTAGCTGGGCTCCCCAGCTGGATATTCTGTGTCATCCTGCAACAGGTGCTTCAATAGATCCCAACCCCCTATTTTTGTACTCGAGTAATGCTATTTTGGGTTACAGGCTTGCAGTTAGTGTCACACGTAAAAAATACGGAGAATATTCGCACTCTGCGGGTATACCATCCTAAAAAAAATTCTAGTATACCATCCCAAAAAAAATTCTATTATCACAACCGACACAATAAATATCATAACATTGACTCATTTGTTGTTTATCTGAAAGGGTAATGATAATTCCACAATAAAATAATCATAATATTGTACACAACATATTTTGGAGTTATGATTTATGACGTGGGACATATTAAATCATACGAGTCTCAAAAAAATCAATGATTTAAAAGTTTGTTGTGTATGTTTCATTGTGTCGCACGTCAGATTTCCACATTTAATGTGTAAAAGTTATTGTCACGGACATTTTTTTTTTAAGAAAATGACAATACCACAATATTTTGTTGCACTACACAGACCGCTGATGAATTAGTAGGATCCATATGAGTCAATTCCACCATTAATAGCCTAACATTGTGTAGTGAAACAAAATATAGTGATTTTTTTTTTTTTTTTTTTTGAGTGGAGATATAGTGATCGTTATATAGAATACAATTCTTTTTTCTTATGTACTTTGGCTGATTGGGAATTCGATTTGGCCTAGTGACAAAAGTTATTGCATTTTTTATTATAGAGAATCGGGGTTCGATTCTCATCACTGCCATGAATTAAAAAAATATCCTTCGCCTTTCCAGGCCTACCCCACCCCCAATAAAAATGTACTTTGGTGGATTGGCTCTAATCATTTTTTTTCTTGGACAACATCTAGGTGGGTTTTTAAGTCACTGTGGGTGGAATTCATGCATGGAGAGCATAACAATGGGAGTGCCTATTGTCACATGGCCGATGCATTCTGATCAGCCTAGAAATGCTGCATTGATAGTAAATGTGTTAAAGATTGGCCTAGAGGTAAAGGACTGGGGATGTCGGAATCAGCTGGTGACATCTTCAATGGTCGAGGAAACGGTCAAGAAATTGATGGTGTCGGAGATGGGTGGTGAGATGAGGAGGAAGGCCGCGGAGTTGGGTGTTGCTGTTCGGAGATCAGTTGAAGATGACGGTGTTACTAAGAGGGAGTTGGATTCTTTCATTGCTCATATTTGTAGGAACTAGAAGATTTGTATTGTGCCGTAATTGTAGATTATATGGTTATTTTCGAAGCATTAGATTATGCATTACACGAAGAGTAATCAAGAAATTATTCTCGTAAGGAAAATGTGATGATAAAATGGACGCAACATTAGTTACACAGTTGATTATAATAGACAATTATTCTTATTTGTATTGGAATGATATGGTGGCCTAGTGGAATAAGCATCACTCAACCAAGTAGCTTAACTCAAGTGGTAAGTGACTTGAAAATGTTTTTAAGAATTATATGTTTTAAGAACGGCGCATATAATACTTTTATTTTCTTAAAATATATGGTAAAACATTTGGCGAATAAAAAACGGAAACAGTGAATATATGTAGTAACAAACGTACGCGTAATAAATGCCTATTACTTCAAAAGTACGTTACGAAAAAACGGTAATTTTTTTATAAATTTTGATAACATCTAATAGTATTAAAACACAACCATAAATAGAAAATGAATCCTATCAAATGAATAATGTCACTGCATTCACCGATATATAAAAGAAAAGGGGAGAGAATTTTTATTTTACATTTACTTGTTATCTTCTTAGTCTTCTTAGTTTCTCTACGTTGAAAACATTGGAAATCGGAAGAAAAAAAAAAAAAAAAACCAATTAATCTCAAATAGTTAAAGACCAAATGATCAGATTTGACAATGGCTGAGGAGTTCACCGGTTCGATTCTCCTTTGAGGCGTTTTGTTGAAAGAACTTTTGGCTATGCATTACCTGTAACGCCCCGCTCCCGGATACCGAGCCCTTATCCGGAAGAGAACGTTCGGCGCGCATAACATTAAATAAATCTAATATTATATGACATCCTACGTCGTCGTATCAAAATTAAAGCAACGGAAGCCAAAAGACTCGAAAATAAAATCATAAAAGCTACTAGAATTAGATTACAACATACCAAAGGTAGAATATTTGTCTTACAACATATGATAACTTAAAAGAAAGAATGGTACAACATCTATCTTACAACGTTTTACAAGAAGGAAAGATACAACATGTTTCTTGAGAATACAACTACAACAAGTCTAGTACCTTTAATCTATTTAAAAGAAAAGATAATATAATCATCTCAAGCATCATCAGGAATGCCATCCATCTCTCGAGAAACCTGTTCGCCTTCTTACCCCAACAGCATACAAAGAAACATGCAATTGAGGTAAGTACAAAGTACTTAGTAAGAGTGAGAAGCTATTGTATACTTTAAGTTTTACAACGTTAAGATTCACATTATTATTTAAGTTATCTTTCAAGTGACGGACTCAATCTATGGTTCACTAAGTGCTCATCAACACTTCGTGACTAAGCGTTTCTATCTTAACTTATCTTTGTTACAGCATGTTTGCGAGAGCACTACACTTAGTGAGATATGCACTAAGACAAAAGACGCAACCATATAGAGATAAATTTCTAGCGGTCCTGAGACAGTCATTCCACTTTGTCTGGCCAACCCTAGAGAGCTGACCGGTGAATGTCTATCTTGTTCGTGAGTTTGTCCGGCGGAATGATCACTGTTTTATCTGCCGGGTCTAGAATCCGGCAGTGATCATCACCACTTTTTTTTGGGTTTATGATCATCACCACTTTATCTGGCCAAACCTCACATTGCCGATATTGTACTGTGCCTATCCAAGCTCTCATGATGTTTAACCTTTTATCTAGTAAAATACGTTAATTAAGTGATTAGCTAGCCACCTAGGTTCATTCAGGACAAAAATCTCCCTACTCCCTCTTCTTAGACTCTTAGACTCAAGCTAGCAATTACACAGACATTGATGAATACTAATTCATCAAAGCACAAGCCAATCATACTCTTCCGACGGTCCCGAACTTCAACTCCCTTGAAGAGTAAATTCGGTGCCGGAACTAACGCATCAGAAGCTTAATCAAGGCTTGTTCATGTTCATTTATCTTCTTTATAACATCATTATAAAGTTAGGAACTGATTCCCAACTTGGTACACTTGAAAAGTACTCAAAATAAGCTTAAACAACTTTCTAAAACCTAATGAAAATCTGCATTGCTTTTAATACGTTTTTCAGCAAAAACTCAACAAAACAACATCAAAACAGCCTCTAAAAGTCTCATAAAGTACTACTAAACACAACAAAAACCTTTAAACATATTTCTACAAACAATTCATAACATAAAAACCTTCTAACATCATCTAATCATGTCATCATACAACTAAAGCATACAAAAGGAAGAGCCTCTTACTTGATTGAAGTCACAAACCAAAACTAATATCTGAAGCACTTAAACAGGCCTCAAACAAGATCTAAAATATCACAATTAACATGAATTAATTGATGATCAAAGCTTCTAAACAAAGAACTACGAAACAAAACCCTAGAACATGAATTCATGATCCTTTTCCTGAATTTACAACAGAAATTCGACTCCAACATACCTGAGAATCAGACCCAAATTTTGGTATCATCACGATCCTTGTTCTCACACGAGTCCGGCGGTACTTTCGGATTTCTAAACAGATTCACGGATCAAAAGTTATGCCCAAAACCCCTAAAACACAAAACATCATGATCTTTTATGATTTTACAGCAGAAAACGAGTTAACCATACCTGAAAATCAGTCCCAAATTCTTGTATCAAAACGATCATCGTCTTCTCACGATTCCAGTAGTATTTTCGGATTTCTAAACGGATTAACGGTCGCGGAGATCTGCCCAAAAGTATACAATGCTATATCATTTGTTTCTGTTTTCTTTTCTCCTAAAAATTCATGTTCGAACTTCCTCCCGGTAAATTGAAGGCTATATTCTTAAAATAAATAGCCTCCTTTCAAAAATATTCTTTTCTTTTTCCTTTTATCAATATTTACTCTTAAGTCCAAGCCCTTATACATATTTGACCTTATAATTTAAACTTCCAATTAAAAGAAGACAATTATAATATTTCGTTTTCGTGAAAAAAACACGTATGTCTTTTCCCGTAAATCGAAATATCACAATTTAGCCCCTTTTAAAGCCAAAGAAAATAAATATAATAACTTTTTCGTAAAAAACGTAAATCTTCTCAATATCGTCTGAATATTACATTACCCTTTAAATAAAGTGATTTATGCAGAAAATAAATGAACACCGGATAATAGGACGTTTTCGATACCGTGTTTTTTAGCAAAAAATAAAAATAAAAAAAGACAAAAGGAAAAAATAAATAAATAGTCGAGCGCCATAAAGGACAAAATAAAATCTAAATGGGAAAAAAGGACGAAAAAAAAATGGTTGAGAAGAATATTAAAATTACATTCACTTTAAATAAAGAGTGACGTATAAGAACAACGTAGTAATAACACCGCATTTTGTCATTTCCAGTTCGGATACCAGGGGTTTTAGCCTCAAAAATAAAAATAAAAAAAGACAAAAAAGGAAAAAATAAATAAATAAAAGGAGACCAAATAATCACACTATTTGATATTATGGCTTTGGAGAAATATTACATATTATGAAAAAAGCGTGAATTTTTCAACCCGAACAATTCGGGATCTGAATTATACATGCGATTTTTGACACACCAAAAAGACGCGAATTTTCGCAAATCATTGAACCAGTGCATTACACGTAAGTATTTTTTATTAATTCGTTCGGATGCGAATTTACTAACTATGTCTGTAACCATTTTTGGGAATATAAAATGAAAATGCGATATTCATTCTTTATGTGTGTCTATAACTTTTTATTTGTATTATTATAATAATTGTACAACATAAAGTTTAGTTTTATTTTTATTTTTATTTTTTTTTTGAAATACATAAAGTTTAGTTATAATTCTACCAAATGTTTTGATGAAAATAGGTTCAGGTTTAGCCCAGGCATTTTGGTTCGGGCTCTATGCGTATGGGTATGGGATGTTCAATGTAAAAGAAAAAATGCGAAAAAAAATTGATTTTAATAGAGGAAAAAATATGAAATTTTGAACAGTCCAAATCCAAACTGCACTAACCATAACTTCAAACATCAAAGGGAGCAGCAAAGTGTCAACCAAAATCAAGAATAATTACTATGTCAAAGCTAAGCAATGTGGTGATGAAAGAAGGGCACTTGGAAGCTCTACTCAACAAAGGGCTCAAATCCCTTGGTGATTCTGTTTTGCTTAATACCTTGCGCTCTGAAATTAAGTATGAATTGGATTCCTCCTCCTCTAAATTTCAGGTAATCAACAAGGAAAACCCAACTTTTATCTGTCTATATGGGGCTTTCTTTGAAAATGAAAATCCCATTTTTTGTTTGGCGTTTGTGCATGTGGTACAGGTACTCAAAATTTCTCCTTTTCATTCACAATGTTTTCTGCATTTTATTTAGGGTTGTCGAATTGCTAGGGCTGAATGAAAAATACTGGAAGTTGTAGGCTGATTAAGTCATCTATCAATCTGCTGTTGGTTGTCTTTTTTTCCATTGCTTGATTTTATTGGTGAATTGGTGATTGGTGATTGGTGGGAGAAATCATTTTATTTCCCTAAATGTTGCTTTGACGTTATGCATAAGTATATATGTCCCTCATATTTTTAACAGATTTTTAAGCTAGCAATGACGAAATCGAATAATGTTCTTGAATCGCTCTTTGGAACGATGTATGCATTTTAGTTGAGATTTTCGGAATATATTACTTTTTTTTTAAAAGATGAAGCTAGTTTAATGACAGTTCTTTTAGGGTTAATCAAGTAGTTGGCTGCTTGCTGTTGAAGGTGTTGGAAACGTAGATCTGCTGTCACTGTTTCTAAGAATACTAAGAGGTTCTTGTGGTTTCGTAGCTCAAAGCATCAATAACAAAGCTTAGTTCTTTTCTTCCTAGCAATTGTACATTGAATTGGCATTTGATGATATGATTTGGGGGGTCGTATTGGGCGTGCGTGATCAGTATTGTGAGTCTTATTTGCCCAAAATTGCATTTTTTTGGTCCGACTGAAGTTTTTTTTTTCTGCGCTATGTAAGCAGTTTATTAGTCTACCCCTTACAGCTTCATCAATTTGTTTCATACTTGGTTCGTTGTGTGTTCTCAGTCCATACATGGTAACGTATGATGAAGATAGCATGAAAATGGTTTCCTTTTGTTTTCCATCATTCAACTGTTAAAATCAATACAGGATGATAATGGTTGTTCTTTGGGGGATTTTAAGCTCGATTGGGATTCAAAGTTATCCCAAGATATTCTTTTACGAAGAAAAGACGAGTCAGGTGAGGAAACTGTTGTTTCTGCTCTATTGGACCCTTTATCACTTGAATACAAGGAATATCTTCCATGGAAAGTCATGATGAAAGTTTGCATCAAGAAGCCAGGCCTGAACTCCATTTTGCAGTTTGACTGCAATGCTACTAGTGATGATTTTGGCAAATCTAGCTATAAAATTCAGAATGCATACTGCATCCAATCAGCATCAAAGTTGCAGACTTCCTATGGAGCCTACTCATACCGGTAATCTGCTTCTTTCATTTCTAACAATTTCATGTGATCAGGAAAAACCTAATATTGGCTATTGCAAGAATCACTTGGAAATATTGTCTTATGTTCTCCTTTTGCATTTGAATTATGCTTTTGAATATAACCAAATAAACATTTAACTGGCTGATGTTAAACATGTACTCACTGTAAAGTATGCTTCAGTGTACATACCTCCTGTTGAGACTTGCATAAGCCATATTTAATGATCTTTAACACGGAGAAATTTCAAACCATCATCTTTTCACTTACCACAGCCGCCGTTTAGACAGGTTCAACACTTTTTTTCATCATTGTACGATGTCTCTTTGTTGGGTGTCTTAAGTAAAATCAGAGGAAAGTGCAATCCTTGGTAATAATAAGGTTTTTTTTGGTGTGTGTGTTGGCTTCGTTTTGTTATTTTTCGATGCAGGCAAGAGAGAAAGTCAGCTCACATCCTTAGAATCTCTTCTTTATCTTACATTTTATGCAATTATATCCTTGAACTAGAGCAAACAGTGGAGAGGGGTCAAAAATGTATTGAAAAGGAGGTTAAATAAGTCATATTGAAAAATGTCTGTCTTTTGTAAATTTGTCTCTTTTAACTCTCTTGATTTAGTGCCACTCCTCTGGTGCAGTTCTTTCAAAGTATCCTATACACCATTGTCTAAAGACTATAGATGCACGTAACATATCAAATTAGTTTTAGCATATATATTATAGGCACTGTGGATTGAATATGGAGGATTGCACTGGTTTAGATGATGTTGTGAACAATAATTTTTAAAGACCACCTCCCTCCCCCATCATCTTTGGGTTCATAATCTATATCTTTCCTTCTCGCTTGTTGAATCATCAAAATTCCCTGGATTACCCCTCAGCAATAAACCATTTTCCTCTTCACGTTTATACCCTTAGAACCTCTTCCTCAATGCCTTCATCTCTTATAGCTTAAATTTTTTCTGTTCCCCCATTTCACCATGGTTAGGGTAATCTCAAAAACCAGCAAATCCTTCTTTGCCACTCTATTTCCTGGACAGAGAAATTCAACGTCTTCTTCTTCTTGCCAGATCTTGGCCGCTTTGATTTTTGCTCCCCGCGAAATTCCTCATCCAATATGGTTCATCATTTAAGCAGCTGAATCCGTCCTGGGAAACTTTAAGCAGATCATCATTAAGATGGACTGTCTACTTTCTATCCAGCTAGGACAGATAATAACTAATTGTAACGGCTATGTTTTCATGATGGAAATGAACATTGATTACACCTGTTGTAGATTCAGATTTATGTTTTGCTCACCACAAAATTCCTCATCAAATATGGTTCATCGTTTAAACCCTAGTTACACGTGCTCCGGATTCATATATATGCCAGACCCTTCACTAGAATCTTGCTGCTTGTGCAAATTATGCTTAGGGTTTTCCCTACTCAAGTAAATAAGAGAAAGAAAGAACAAAGTTGCAAAGTCCTAGATTGGTGTTGGCATGTTGTTTATTTATGTGACCTTCTTTAACTCAAAATCCAATGCTTAATAAGGTTTGCACACATTACTTCAATGGTGTTAGTTAAACTCATCACTTGTAATAATTTGAAACTGCAGTAAAAGTGGTGCATTTTTTTCTTAAAAACATATCCCACTCGGTAGCTATGTGTACATCCCAAGTTCACTCCAAACGATTTGAAGTCATTGTCAATCAGTGGGTCCTGCCATTATCAACCGGTGGGACACACTATGATCAACATTTTTAGTCATTTGAAGTGAACTTGGAGTTAAAGTTTGAAGGGTGAGTAACATTTTCCTATTCCAATTTCCGCTTGCGGGTATACTGCCAACAGCCTACTAGCTCTACTTTAACCATCATGGTGGAAAAAACGCATATTTGGGGGCTAGAAGTATTGGCTGAGATTATTCCTCAAAAATATAGGTGCTTTCATATGTTGGATTGTCCTTCTAAACTATGATGTTGAAAAATGGATTGCTTTCTTTTTTCCGCTCGAGTGTAAAAGAAATCATCTCAAAACTAGGTTCTTGAAAGGGTATCTAAAATAATTCATATTTTTCCTCAATTGTATGAAGAATGTTTAGCTTATCCTTTTTTCTTTTTCTCCCCAGAAATTTGAACATGAAACTGAGGAATGAGCTTCACAAATATCTAGAAGCAAGAGGAATCAGAGAAAGTCTAACGAACTTCCTTCTACTCCACCTGCACAAGAAAGAGCAAGATCGGTATTTGGAATGGTTGCAGAAATTAGAAACAACTCTTGCAGAGAATGAGTGAAAGATATACACTAAAACTTCTTACAGAGGTTTAGCCCCTTGATCTTTTTTCCCCTCTAGTTTCTTCTTACATAGAAACTTGTTATTTCTCTCAGACGGAAACGATATTATCACATCCTAATTGGATTTGAACTCGGGATCTTTTGGTACCGAGTCCTCAGCTATCATTGTGGTATTAATTTTAGATGTACGAAAATAGAAATATTCGCCTATGATAAAAAAAAAAAATCCTTTTTCTAGATCTGTCTTCGGATTCAAGTGAACACTATCATCTTGTGTCTTTTATTTAGGGAGAGAAACCCATTTTGCTTAGTAGATTTCTTTTCAAACGCAAAGAAGTCTTAATACACCACACTTTTATTTCCAGTTTTACTCTTTTCATTTTTTCACTAATTGATTTTGAGTCAATTTTAGGCAGAATGTTGATTAGTTAAATGACAAGATTCTACTCAGCAAGCATCAAATGTGTATGTGTTTACTGAATGGCATTGAGTCTAGAAGATACTAACATTCTGACTCAAATGCGGTCAGAATAAAAATTATTTCCTGACTCAAATCCGGTCGGAATCAAGTACAGGTGGAAAGAGTCTCGTTTAAAATATACGATAACCAAAAGCATAACGTTTATGTAATACTTGCATACTCTTAGGACGAAGAGGAAGGCTCAAAGAGTTTATTTTGTTTAATATACAATATCCTATAGCATAATTAATTATTATATATTATATTACATTTGTGATAAACAATATGATGTTTATCCCCACTCCCTCCCCCCAAAAACAAGACATTCATATTAAATGAAAACAATCCACATTGCCGAATCGAATTTTTAATTAGAAAATCATGATATTTTGATTAATAAATTATCCGAAATATTATCATTTTTAATACAATAACTAGACTTAGAACAAACAATACAAGACAGATAGTGGATGCCAAACTATCCTCAGAGATATTAGATTGAATTGCAATGTCTTAGGCTGGAATTGAGTTGGCATCCGTCTCATAATGGTACCGAATCTTCGTCTTGATATGATTTGAGAATCTATTTTTGTCCTCGACCACATATCTGAAAAACTTGTATGTAGAATATACTCCGAAAAATGACATTTTATTATTTCATCAACTTTATTAACACAAGTTGTCTTAATCTAAACCATCCGATCATCCGAATACGGTCCAATAGCTTACCCCAACTTCAATTTATGGTTCTTCCCTTGCTTCATTGCATGGTGTTTAGCATGTGAAGTATGTTGATGTTTCCGTCATTATATTTGAAACCAAGGGCGGATGCAGGCCCCTGGATAAGGCGGCGGATCACAATAGCGGTTTTTTTTTTTTCATAATCTGACAAACTCATGTTTATTTAAACAATAGAAGAAACGGTGTATATAGACTATAGAGTATATAGTTATTTTTCCAGACCTAACGACGGGGACGACTTGCCCCTGCTTATGCAGGGGTCCGCCTCGGTTTGGAAAGATTAGGAAACAGCCAAAAAGTATTAAAGACTAAGTCAGTCTCTCTATTAAACATCGCACGACAATTGATGACCTTTTTAAAACTGTTCCTATGAAGCCTGTTTGACAAGAAAAAAAAAATGGGGTGGCCTGAAGACAAAGCAAGTAGTATTTGTTTGATTTTTCAAACCAAACTTCCATCGTTTTCATTTCACGAATGTAGCACATATGGGGCAACCCACTTGGCGTGAAAATGTAGAACAAGTGAACGTATAAAAGTTATGATCTCATTCAAAATACCAAAGAATAGTATTGTGCGCCACTTATATATATCCACTCTGCAAATTTTTTACATATATATTTATCAGAATTCATTGCTTGATAATTTTTTTCACAATTTGGTCCCAACTAGAGTTGTCCTTCAAGAAAAGTGAAACCCTTCACACAAATGACAAAAGGAAATGGGGCCAATAATGCGCCGTGTAGGAATGTGATATATCATTTGAACCTGACGTACCCGCATCATCTGGGGACGCTTATTTCATAAATTTCAATAACATATCTTGGGCCTCCATCCCCTTAGTCCGCAATTCATAAGTCGGATCCAACCCGCCGTTCGTAAGCCGGGTTCAGTCCGCAATTCATAAGCCGGACCCCTTTTCATTCCGAGGCCTCGGATACAGTGGAACCTCCCATGTTTTCAGGATGACATCAAGACAAGGCAGATATGAGTCCGACCAACATATGAGTCCGTTGTCCGCCATACTTATCTAGACAGCTGGCTGGTCCACTTGTATCAATTTGTATGATTGTCTCTAAATTATATCCTTTTAATTGTCTTGTCATGAACAGTCAACCAACTTAGTCCTAGCCTATATATATAGGATCACAATGTAATAAGAAGGGATCCAAGAACTAATACACAGAGCTACTCTGTCTATTTGTCGACTCACTTGTGTTTACTCTCAGCATAGTCCGACCGCCTAGTTCTTAATATCGCCACCTTCTCCCCGGAGAAATCATTCATATACAGCCATATATCCACTTATATATCTGTTACCGCAAATATGGTATTCACCACAATATTAGAATGATACGCAGGAGTGCATGCGATTAACAAGCACATGAAAAGTAACCGGCGAGACTAAGTGTAATATTTCGATTTTCTGGAAAGGGCAGACGCGTCATTTTGCGAAAACGAAATATTATTATTTCTTTTCTTTTATTGGAGTTAAATATTTTATCAATTATCTATACATAATTTTCGAGTATGTGTATATATAATTAAGGGATAAATCTGAATTTTGGTAATTAAGGGTGTTTATGGAAAAAGGGATTTATTGGGAATTGGAATTGGTTAGTTTTTCAGAATTTTGAAGTAAAGCTTAACCGTTTTCAGATCAGGCGAGAGCTTTGGAATCGTTGTGAGAAGGGCAACGTTTGAATATCAGTTTGTGGGAAGTGCAGCAGTTTTTCAGAGGCTGTTGATCTGGTTTGTGGCTGCAAATAGGTAAGAAACTCTTCCTATGACTTCGGTTATGATTCGTAAAGTTTAGATTTTGTTTTTGAGACGTGTAGATGCTAGTAAAAGATGTGTTTCGTTGATCAAGGATCCTAGGTAAATCTTGGGATGATTAGATATGTTTACTACGTTTTACTGTGCTGAAAACGATGTTAATTAGGTTAGAATCGGTTCAGAAATCGAGTTTTGACGATTTTAGCGTTTGGGAAAAAACTCAGGCGGACGGGCGTCCGAGACCCTAGTAGCTCAGACGGGCGGTTGCAATAGGCAGACGGGCGTCTGAGGTGAGATTTTTGATTCAGGATGTGGCTGTTTTTGGCGGACAGGCGTTTGGGGTTTAGTGGACGGGTGTCTGATACGGACGGGCGTCCATGGTAGGTCAAACGGGCGTCTGGCCTGTTTTGCCTTGTTTTTACGGTTGTATCATTCTAGTTTGGTTTTGGGTTTTATAATCATACTATTAATGTCTTCAACCCTTATTTATGACATGATATCATTGTTTAAACTTAAACAAGCCTGAATTGAACTTCTGATTCGTTCAGTTAAAACACCGAATGTACTCTTAAAGGGAGTTGAAGTTCGGATCCGTCGGAAGAGCATGATAGGCTTGTGCTTTGATGAATTAGCATTCATCAATGTCTGTGTAATTGCTAGGCTTTGTTAATGTCTAGTGGTCTAGGAAGAGAGTAGTTAATGTGAGGGAGATTAATTGAAAACACTTAGGTGGCTAGTTAATCATCCTAATAAATGCGTACTTGACTAGTAAAAGATTAAACAACATGTCTCTCTTGGATAGGCACCAGTCTATATCGCGATGTATGCCTACCTCTGAAGGTGGAAGAACTCCGTAGGTCAACAAAACCCTAAGTACGGGCGGACTCCGCTGAGATGTGCGTATTATCGGAGTCTACCTTTTCTAGACTTCGTGGATGTTGGTGTGTGTAAGGTGTAGTGCCCGAAAGACAATTATATAATTGTTTTAGGACAGAATTAGTAATTCATCTTATTATATGCATGTATGCTTATAATTAAGACACTACTGAAAACCCTAAGTACCTCGTTTATGTAATCACATAACTTCGGTGTATGGTATACACAAGAGGATTGAGTTAGTGAGATGTACTTAAAATTAACTTAGTCCGTAGCGTTTATTAACTGAGTATGGGTCTCATGATTAATTTGCTATTAATCGCGCCCGTAACACTTTACGGTGTGATGATCTTATCGGACTATCGGTAATAGGTGGTACTAGTGGGGCATTTATATATGATGATAATCATATAGATTGGACCGATTTGATTTGAGTTCTCGATATAATTCCGTGATCGAGAAGTCTTATCGAATCACAAGATGATCATATATGGATTAATCGAATCTCGAGGTGATCACTGCATAACCGCTTAGACTAGGGTAGAGTTTGATGTGTTAGTAAGGATCACTTCGCAAAGATGTGGTCCAACACTCTCGTTGGCTCTATTCGGAATGAGTGAGTGGTCCGTGTTATCACGAATATGGAATCCATTCCTTCCTCGGGAAGTAGATAGACAGATTCACTTATTTGTTGACCCTAGAAATCGATCGATGGGCCCGAGTTCATATTATATTGGTTATGAACTAATTGATCACTAGGGGTTAATGTTAAATAAGGATAATATGTTTCGAGAAGGGTTTACGGAAATATCCCGAATCAAGTGAGCGATCATGGAGGACTTATCCGTATGTAATGATTATATCGAGTGGACGATTTCGACTCATAAATTGAGTGTAAGTTATCTATATTCGATAGAGTTCAATTTCGGGTTTATGGTGGTGTAATCCCGGAATTAATAGGTTGGATATAATTATTCTGTCTGACGAATAATTTTATCTAATTTATCAGAATGCATCGAATATGGCCCCATGGCCCCCGACGCTTCCTCGAAATAGCATAATTGGATTTCTCGTCGTTGCACTCAATTATAATTAAATAGTTGGATTGGACTATTTAATTGATATGTGGATTAATTGTTTAGTTGGACTAAATAATTAAATACACGCGGAAAAGACATTTTTTTCGTGACTTTACTCGAATTGGTGCGTTGACCTATTTTTTGGTCAAATATAGAAAATAGGTGCGTGACCTTATTTTGAGAGAAAGGTGTGCATGCATATTGTGATTTATTATTTAATTATTAAGAAATTAGTTTTCTTGGATAATTATTTAATATGTGATTTATTTTTGATTTGTTAAATGATAATTCATTGAATATTAGATAATAATATGATTTATCCTAATTTGTTTGGGATAATTATTTTATTTATCTTTTATTTGAAAAAGGATTAATATAATAATTATCTCTTAATTATTTAATCATTCGCTTAAGTTTTACTCTCCTATATAAAGAGAGTCTCCTGCCTTTTGACAATCACTATTCACGTCACTATTCACAAGAGAAATTGGCTGAAAATTTCGGCCTCTATTCTGTAGGGTTGAGTTGGAAAAATCTTCGGATTTTTCCGGTGTAGCATATCAAGGAGGTCCGGCGGCGGGAAACACCATCCACTTGGTGTTGCTGGGAGACACACGTTGGAAGACGGTGGCTGCTCAATCACGTGTTCAAGGAGCCTTTTGATCTTGGAGTTAAGCACCATAAAAAGGTAGGCTCCTAAACCCCCTTGTAGATTTAGATCTTTAATTTATGTTCTTTGTTTCGTTTAGATCTAGATCTGATGCCTTCCGCTGCGTAATCGGGTCAATCTATGATTGATCCGACGATATTACTTCTAACAGTGTGATCCACCAATATGTTGCCAAGAATATCCCCAGCTTGGATATGCATAGTGCCCTTGAGTGCGGTTGTAACATAGATAAGTTAAGTAGAAATGTTTAGTCAATTCATGTTGATGGACATTGAGTGAACCCTAGATTGAATCGGTCACACATAATCAACTAAACTTTTAATTATCTTTACTTTATAAATTATAATTATCGTCATAGCTTCTCTTTCTTATTAAGTACGTTGTACTTATCTCAAATGCATGTTTTCTATGTGTTTGGGGATGAGAAGACGAACAAGTAGACATTGTTTACGAGGAGGAGTTCGATGATGACGTTTGAAGACGCATCATTGAAGAATTTACATTTATTCTTTATTAGATTGTCTTAGACTTTTGGGCTTTCGAGACTTGTAGCACCGTTACGTTTCTTTTGGAGAATATCGTACTTTTCTTTTGGATTCGTTTTTTTTTTCCTTGAATGTAATAAGTTACATTTCCACCTTTAGATTTCATTTCTATTCTTGGATGTTTGGGAATTTTTATACCCGAGTCTTCTGCTTCCGTTTGCTTGTTTTTTATACGACGTAGTAGAGGCTTACGTATGAAATGAATTTATTTTTATTTTATACGTGCCGAACGTTCCTTTTTCGGATAAGGACTCGGTGCCCGGGAACGGGGCGTTACACTAAGCACATAATCAAGGTAATGAATCCAGATTGTAAGAACATTATCTTCATGACATCAGTTAAATAGTCTCATTCGACTTGTTGAAACGCCTTAGCCATTTCAAACTATAGGGTAAATCCAATTGTAATACCTTTAATTCTGAAAACATATCATGTAAATCCACATCTGACGCATTATCATAAGAAAACGTAGTTGCAAAATTAGTGCAACATTTTCTTAGTTCATCATCAGCCAATGACTTTCACTTCTTCGAATCAAATAAGAATCCAAAAATAATTTCAAAGTATTTCAATTGATCAAATCTATTCTTTAATGACACAATTGCTCAATTCCCTGAGAAATCAACAATTTATCAAATATTAATTAACAAACGAAATAGGAAAAAATTCAAAATATACTTCAATTCACCACGGTGTTTTATTGAAATAGTTCGATTTAAAAAAAAAACCAAAAAAATCATACCTGAACACAGAAGGCACGAGCAATAGACGGAGGAGGGATGAATTAAATTGTGGATATTTATTTTTTTCTACGGTAGAAAGAAAACAAAATTATGAAGATTTTTTTTTTGTTGAATGCAAATAGACTACGATGTGGAAGTAGAAATGCTGAAGTGATGATATGGTTTAATGTGCAGTTACAACATTTATATGTATATATATAAAAAAATAAAAATAAAAATACTGTAGTCAGCATGTTCGAATTTATATGTATATATATAAAAAAAAATTTAAAAAAAATATTGTAGTCAGCTGGATTCAAACCTGCATCAGCAGGATACAAAAACCGCTGCTACTCCACTACACCAACACGCATTACTGTAAAGTTACTAATTGTCAGTCATATTATATACTTCAATACAATTGCACAACATGTAGCTATGTGCCTCCTTGTATCGTGGGCCCGGGTCGGTCGCCCATGTTAGATGTAATATCGCCGGATGGATTATAGATCCACCCGATTACGCAGCGGAATAGTATAGATCCAGATCTAAGCAATACAAAATACATAAATAATAGATCTAACCTACGAGGGGGTTAGATTACCAACCTTTTATGGTGCAAAACGCCAAGAACAAAAGATCAATCCAATCCGAGCTAGTTGAGAGCCTAGTTGAGAAGCCAAAGTCTTCCAACATGTGTCTCCAAGCACCACCAGGTGGATGGTGTTTCAAGCCGCCGGACCTCCTCGATATGCTACCTTAGAAAACCCGAAGTTTTCTAAAACTCAAACCCAAAGAACTATAGCCGAAAATTTTAAGCTATTTTCTTACAATAATTTCGAAAATTATGTCATATGATTTGGCTTGGGAGAACTCTCTTTATATAGGAGAGTAATCATTGTCCTCCAATGATTTATTTAATTAATCCAAAATCAATTGAAATAATCCTTTTCCTAAAAAGATATATCTAAGATATTCCAAAATAAATAAGGATATATAAAAGATATTCTTTTCCTTAAATTATTTAACACATAAATAATTTAATCACATGTCTTATTATTTATTGAGAAAACAAATTTCCCAATAATAAATAACAAATAGGCGCCCCAAACCCTAATTAATTGGGTCATGCGCATTTTCCATTTATTTGGGCCGAGTCCACGAAAAAAGTATTTTCATGTATTTAATCATCTAGTCCAACTAAACAATTAATCCACATATCAATTAAATAGCCCAATGCACTATTTAATTATAATTGAGGTGAAGCGACGAGAAAGCTTATATGCTATATTAGGAGCCACGTCGGGGACCATGGACCCATATTCAGTAGCTATAATAAATTAAATAATATTATCCGTCATACCGAACAATAATATTCAATCTATTAATTCCGGGATTACACCACCATAAACCCAAAACTGAACACTGCCGAATATAGATAACTTACACTCAACTATGAGTTGATAAGCGTCCACTGATATAATCATTTCATACGGATAAATCCTCCATAGACTGTTCACTTCGATTCGGCATATTTCCGTAAACCCTTCTCGAAACATATATTTACCATTAACCCCTAGTGATCAATTAGTTCATATCCAATATAATATGAACTTGGCCGATCGATCGGTTTTGTGGTCAACAAATAAGAGGAATCGTCTGCCTACTTCCCGAGGGAAGGAATAGATTCCATATCTGTGATAGCACAGACCACCCACTCATCCCAGAATAGAGCTAACGAGAAGTGTTGGACCACATACTTCGAAGTGATCCTTACTAACACATCAAACTCTAACATAGTCTAAGTTAGGTTGTGCAGTGATCATCTTAGGATTGAGATTAATCCATATATGATCATCTTGTGATTCAATAAGACTTTCGACACGAAATTATATCGAGAACTCAAATCAAATCGGTCCAAATTTCTATATGAATATCATCATATATAAATGCCCCACTAGTACTCCTATTACCGACGATCGGATAAAATCACACGCTGGAAGTGTTCGGGCCCATTAATAGCAAATTAATCATGAGACCCGCACTCAGATTAATAAACGCTACGGACTAAGTTAATTTTAAGTACATCTCACTAACTCAATCCTCTTGTGTATAGCCATACACCGAAGTTATGTGATTCATAAACGATGATACTTAGGGTTTTCGTGAGTGTCTTAATTATAGGCATACATGCATATAATAAGATGAATTATTAATCTTTCTAAAACAATTAGATAATTGTTTTTGAAAGACTACACCTAACAAATTTCATCCCGCCCGCCTGTGGCCGCCACGATGTTGATCACAACCTCAAAGTCCGTGAACGACATTTATAATCCGTAAACGAACGGACTATATATGATTACCAGAGATCACAATGTTAATCACATGCTTCCAACGATTGACCACAACATGTGACATTTATATATAGAGTTACACAGATTGCTGGGTTGAGAGTCATTGTAAGAAACGGATAATCGACTTTCGCAATAAGAGTAACGAAAGTCTCAATTAAAGAAGTGACATCATTGCCAACTAGACATTGACACATTGATAATTATTATAGTCTTTAACTCAGAGGTTTCAAATTCGAATCTTAATATGGATAAAAATTGTGTGAATTTTTTTTTTTTTGACATCACTGTCCCCGTAAAGAAAACTCAAGATAAACGGAAGAATATATCTGCTTTTCCTTGACTTTAGGTCTATTAATTAATTGCCTGAGATAATTTTTTTTTTTTTTTGCAAAATTAGCTCGAGATGATTAAAATATTCTTTTAGCCGTAAATAAAAATTGTCAGTGTTTTGTTTTTAGTCAGAATGTATTTTCGTTAAATGACGTCCCTTTAGGCTATTTCATCAAGTTTCAATTTCCTTTTTTTTTTTTTTCATTTCATTTGTTTATTTTCATTCATTCTTTATACTCATGCGACTTTCACGTTCAAAACACCAACAATGTCGCGCCGGCCAACTATAAAAATAAAAGGTTAAAGGTTGTGGAGATGATTTTGATTTAAAACGGAAAAAAAATGATAAAAAAAAAAAATAGTGGTTGAGAATGACAAAACGCGCGACGTTATTACAGATCCGCATTACACGTCGCTACAACCACATGCGCGTTTAATACATGTAAGAATGTAGCGTTTTGGCCATTCTCAACCATTATTTTTTTTGTCATTTTTTCCGTTTTTCAGAACTTATTTTGTTCTTCCTACTCCTGGCTATTTAAAACACAAATATATTAACGATGTGAGTTAATACTTTAATTTGAAAGCTTAAATGACTAAAAAATTCATAGTCTATAATAAATATAATGTCATTAACTCTTCACCGTTAATAAATAAGTGTAGTAGTAGGAAAAACATAATAAATGCAGATTGAAAATATAAGTCGCTTTAATTATTTTTAACAAATCATTTTGTATTTGAATTATTTAGAAACAGAGGGAGTAAATTAATACCAGCACTAGTTTAGAGGATAAATGCTTCTTTCCACAAAATCCAAAGAGAGAATACGTAATTTTTAACGCTAGTAACTTGTGTATGTTCTCAAGTCAGGAAAAAAAAAATCTTAATTAATGCTAATTAATTAGAATTAACTTTTAGTATAATTTCATAAATAAATCTTGCTCAAAGAATTAATACTAGTTAACAACTTGAGCTCAAACTAAACCGAGCCGGACACGGCGACGCGCGTATTGTGAGTCATCTAAGTCCTCCATCCAACAAAAGAATATCCATGCCCTTTGGGAGGGTCGAAAAGGACGACACCATCACTACTCTGTTATACAATATTTAGAAATCTCGCTTTTATGACTCCCAAAAAACAAACATGTTCTTTAAATCTAAAGCTTAATGCTCTCATCAAGACAATAGGGTAGAGAAGAGTTTATACACAATTCAACTTTTCTCTCCCACACACATGAAGAGGGAAATAAGGATATTATGAAGAGATAAAAAACAAATCCACAAAATGATAATGTTTTCACATGTAAAATGACTTACCCATTGTTTATGCTAACCAAGAAATGCTAATTGGGTGAAATTCCCTAATTCATTTGATGAACTTCAAAGGCCGTGTGTGGAGGAAAAAACTCAGATGTGGATGAGAAACTTTGGTTAGATGAAAGTGATAGATAAAATTCGAAGGTAAGACATCACTCACCATTAATAGCCTATTTACAATTATCGTAACGCCCCTGCACTGACGCCCAGAACGCATTATACGAAGCCATAAATTGTCCGGCCAATCGCTTAGACCGTCGCCCTCGCTGGTCTAAAAAGGCTAACCCGAGTTGACAAGATATTTTATGTCTCACACTTATATGGAGGTGAGCTTTTCGCTAATTCCGATGTGGGATTTTACATTCTCACCCCCTGGCGGATGGCGTCCTCGCCAGACGGCCAAGACGGTCTGGATCGCCCCTACCGGAGGCAATTACACCATCTTTCTTATACGGTGCGGCGCAGGGCCTTCGATGATCGTCTCTCGATACCATTCGTAACGCCCCTGCACTCGGCGCCAGTAACGCTACACGAGCCATAAATTGTCCGCCAATCGCTAGACCGCCGCCCTCGCTGGTCTGCAAAGCGGCTAACCCGAGTTGACAAGATATTTTATGTCTCACACTTATATGGAGGTGAGCTTTCTGCTAATTTCCCGATGTGGGATTTTACAATTACCGTTTAAATTATGGAAGGGACCGGAAGCGTAACACGCCGAAATTATCGAAGGATCATTTCGTTGCCTTTCGGTATTAAAGACGAGTAATAATCTCAACCCGTTGATAATTCAAATCATGTTTATCGATGAAACGAGACTATTACATGTCTTTATTATTGAAAGGTAATCTAATAACATGTCGATAATATTGACGGGTAATATACTCTTCCCTTTGATAATCCTGATTTGAATTATCAACAGCTTGAGTTTATTTCTTGTCTTTATCACCGACGTGTAATGAATTACCGTTCGCTATACTGTAGGTATGTATAAAAAAAATCATAGAAAAAAAAACTAAAAAGAATGTCAGGGCCCACGTGATTTCCGAATTTCCAACTATATATCCAACGTATTGTTAATTTGTTACTGCAGATTGTTGAAAAAACTAAAGGAAGAAAACCCAAAATGTAAGGGGCGAAATGATATATTTGTGAAACTTTGGGTAGGAAAATAGAAGTTTTATAAAATTTGGAGCATCCCCATTTCGTAGACTTATCAGTTATCCAATGAAAGTGCTGAAATCCCCGAAAGAAAATTCTCTATTTATTAAACCTATTTAAGGGAGCTCTCTTATTTCTTTGAGTCTCTCTTAAATCACCGGTTCCTGCGGAACTCCGGTGTGCCTACAACTCCGGCGTGGGTGCCATTTCAGTATACTTCAATTAAAAAAAAAACATGTCTCTCGAGAATCTGTTAAAAGATTTTGAGGTGCCGGCGAAGCATCCGTCAGATGAGGCTCAACGGAACTGGAGAAATCTCGTCACTCTGGTTAGGAATAAGCGCCGGCGTTTCCGATATGGTCCTAATTTCGAAAAGCGTGATGAGGCCAGAGAACAAATCCAGAAACTTCGGGTGAGTAACTACACAACATTTCATTGATCATACTGTTCTGTTCTGTGTTTGTTTTCATTGTGGATTTGGTTTGCGATTTGTCTATCAAAATTGATCTGATCTGTTAATATTTTTACGTTCTCGGCTGTTTATTTTATTTTATTTTATTTTTATAATTTTTATTTTATTTTTAGGATTTAACCGAATATATTGACTAGTTTAATTAATGTGTATGAGTGGTCAAATATTTAGGTTGAGAACTTAATGGAAAAACGTTAGGAAAATCGAGAACGTGTCTGCTTTACTTTGATTGTGTTTTAGGCAGTTATGATCGTCATACAGCGAACCAGGAGAGAAAATATTAATTATAATGGAAAATTATGATAATGACACATAATCAAATATTTTGGTGACAAATAATCCAGAAAATTAATAATTTCGATTATGAATTTTGAAAATTAGTGAATTTCGACGATAATTTTCACAAATAATTTGAAACAAGTGAATTTCGCCAGGTGAATAAATAGTTTATTCTTTACGCAAAAGTTTTAAAAACTGTCTTTCTACTCAATTGATGAAATATTTCTGTCCTTCTCCCTCATTCCCCCTAATTATAATTATAGAATTCCTAGAATTGGTTTAAAAGCTTACCGAGGGTAAAATAATAATTAATCGTTATAAAGTCCGTCTTCTCAAAAAAAAAAAAAAAAAATTGAAAATTATTTTGTGATTTATAAAAATTTATGCGATTTAGCTAACTCTGAAAGATGTTAATCGCTCTCTATCAGATTGTAAAAATATGGCCTTCATTTAAAATGACAGGCTAACCTCTCTTCATTAAAAAGTCTCTTCATCTAAAAACCCTTCATTTTACACACAAAATCAAACCTTTTAACTAATCACTCAAATAAAAAGTTCTCTTTAACTGTAATCATCACATCACCGCACTTTTAAATAAATTTCCCAAAAAGAGTATAGCATTTTTTTTCTTCATCAGGATAACATGCTTTTTGTAAAAGATGTGAATCCTTTGCAACATGACATATTCCTCTATTCCATTCCATCTAAGTAAAATAAATTTATTTATTGAATAAACTAATTTTTTTATTTTATTGTTTTTCTCACAGTAATCTATGTTATCTCATCAATTTTTCTATACAAATTTATTCACCCAATAAAATTGAGTTAAAATAGATTTATGTGCAAGCTTATATTGCTTGTACTTTTTTTAAATCTACTGTTGCTAAAGTACCGGAATCTTCTTTAGTTCTCGTGCAAGACTTTTGCATGCTCCTTTTAGAATTTTCAAAAGTTCTCCTTTCTCAACGTGTGATGTGTGATGTGTGATGTGTGATGTGTGATGATGGGTCATAAATGGTCCGGTCAACTGCTTAGAACGTCGTTTTCGATTGGTCTAAAAGGACTAATCCGAATTGATAAGACATTCATGTCTCATACTTATACGAAGGTGAATATTCTAGTTTTCTTTACCGATATAGGACTTTACATGTTCAAAAAATTGTACATATTGTCAAATTTAGTGTACCAGGGACCACGTCCACATAGTATAGTTCGGGAGTAGTGATAGTGTAATTACAAAATGACTACAACATTATAACAATACAACTTTTAGACCATTAATTATAATAACAAAATGGAGATAGAAGCAAATGTAGCATAGATACCTAGAGGAGCAAATCCTGCAGATGTTTACCGACCTGCCAAAAAGCCTTCTATAAAGGGGGTAAGTCTTCTATGGTCACTCAATTTACTCCGTGAGCTCGTGGTCACTTTCGACACACTGGGCCAATCTAGATTCAAATCACATGATTCCAGAGTGAGCCACATAGGCTCACTCCTCAAATATCCTCCTCATATAAGAATCTAGATTTAAACTGTGTGGTCCAGAGTGAGCCACATAGGCTCACTCCTCAAATATCCTCCTCATATAAGATTCAAATCACAGAAGTCAGAGTGAGCCACGAGCCACTCTCAAATATCCTCCTCATATAAGACTAACCCCTATAAAGGCTATGCCCTCCTTATATATTTTTCCTAGCTTCAGAAAATGCCCGAAGCCTATTGGTTCAAAATCAATGGTGTAAAAATACGTTATGCAATTTGTTATACATATTTTGTTACAAGCGTGACATTTCTCATAGTTCGTGACTAAAAAGTTTGAATATTGTTGTGATAATCTAGTTTCATAGAGTGTGGGGTTTCATTATCTTGTATGGGGACGACCTTTTAGCAACAAAAAGCTTAAAAGCGAGTGTAGGTACAGGTGGCGGGGAACTAAAAATTTTCGGGATTGTGCTTTAGTATATAAAGCGCAAAGCTAAAAAAATCCGGGAAAAAATAAAAATGTTGGTAGTGGGATTTGAACTTACAACCTGTAATTATGGAGATCGAAAATAGTTAGTTCTTAAACCACTAGGATATAAGGTCTAAAAAAGACACATAACATACTAATATTAACATTACTATTAATATAATAATAAAAATTTGGAGGTTGATGGGGGGAGGAGGCTTGGGACCATATGGAGGGGGGCTTGACAAGATTTGGGGGGGCTTGAGACCACCCTAGCTATAGGGTGGTTCCGCCCCTGGTGGGTACAATGAACACACGTCATTCGATTTATATTATCCTCTATTCCTCCTTGGACGGATAATAGGGAACGGGTTTGTTATAAAACGGATGGAGATAACTTCAGATGCAAGAAACGTAAAGCGAAGCAATCAAACATAAACAATCAAATGAGAAAAAAGAAACAAGAAGAATACAGATTTAACGTGGAAACCCCGCGATGGGAGAGGTAAAAACCACGGGCGTAAAAGAGATATTTTATTATGCATCTGAATTTCTGATTTCAACACACATGAGACAATGAGACAACAATTGTATTTATAGCACAAATCCCTAAACCCAGCCGCCAGAATCTTTGTCTCGATGCACCATAAGTACCCCTACACGTGTCCTCCTTTTAATGACATTTGTATAATTTGCCACATAAATGTAATTTCGGATGTGGGACCTCGGCCAGATTCAAGTACTCACAGACTATCACCCCGCCGATAGTCACCCCGCCGATGAAGCTCGAGAGACTCCACCCCACAAGCAATGGAACTGAATACACTTTCGGTGACCATCACTCAATTGAGTCTTCGATTGGTTCCACCAGGATGTAGAGTTTAAGTCACTTTACCGACAAATCTCCACCTTGACTTCAACTCTCCCAGAGTCAAACAGATTGCATAACCGGATGTACTTGTACCGGATGCATTCGTCAATGCCGGATGTACTTGTACCAGACTATCTCCACAAAGATCCACTCCACCGACCGCCTCGTAGAGTTTCCAAGCAGATTATAAGCTTTGAATATTCGGTGAAGTCCAGGCAAAGCTGGAACTTACTCACGAATCTGGTTTAGTGAACATATCGCCAGGATTCTCCTTTGTGCCAATCTTCTTCACCACAACCTCTTCTCATTCCTCAAGAAATGATACATGACATCAATATGCTTGGTTCTCTCATGATGAACCCGATCCTTGGCTAAACATATTGCACTTGGGATCATCACAATAAATCTCGGCTGATCTTGATGCAACCCCAAATCACCGACTAGCCCCTTCAACCGGATACCTCCTTAATCGCTTCAAGAAGAGCATATATATTCGCTTCATGAGTTGATAAGGCTACATCAGAGCCTCAAGAGTAGCTTTCGGTGACCACCGCATTTCCCAATGTAAACACATAACCGGATCATTGATTTTCTCATCATCAACATCACTGCGATATAATCAAGATCACAAGAACTCGTGACTGCACGAGATCACCTCCATAAATGAGACCAACATCACCGTACCTCTCGTGGTACTGAATATCCTTTAACAACTTTCCAGTTGTTCCTTTCTGTGTTGAGCCATAAACCTCGCCGACAACACCGATCGCTCGAGCGAGATCAGGCCTAAAGTGCATACCATGGCATACATCGACTACCAACCGCACTAGCATAGGAACTTTTGACATATTCTCCTTCTCTTGGTGATCGTGAAGCATAAGCAGACAAATGAACATTTGATGCCATAGAGTATCTATTGGTTTTGCAAACAGACATCCCAAACTTGGCCAATATCTTCGCACATAACCTCGCCGAGACAGAACAACTTCTTCCGACTTCTATCTCTCCAGATCTCCATCCCCAAGATTTTCTTGGCAAAGACCCAAATCCTTCATTTCAAATTCAAGACTGAGAAGGTTCTTCGATTTTGAACATCGACTTCCTTGTCTGCATTTATCAAGATGTCATCCACATATGAGGACAAGATAGATATATGATCCATCTTTCAAATAGATCAGTAGTAAACACAATAAATCATATGGACTGTTGTAACCTCGTGAAGCATGAAATCACAAACCTTTTATACCATCGCCTTGGAGCTTGCTTCAAACCATACAATGATTTCTTCAACTTGCAAACATAGTTTTCTTTGCCAGGAACTTGAAAACCTCAGCCGTGTCATGTATATCTCCTTATCCACCTCACCATGTGTAAAAGTTTTCACATCTAATTGCTCAAGTTCCAGATCTTTGTTGTGCTACCATTGCTAAGAACACTCGATTGAAGTATGTCGACCCTTTGGTGAAAATATTTCATCAAAGTCAACCCTTCCTTTTGATCGAATCCTCTTGCAACCAAACGTGCCTTATACTTGACCCTTTCGCTTTAGTTATTCCTTTTTCTTGAAAATCCATTTACAAGTCACAACTCCCTTGTCAAGAGTCGTTTGACCAATTCCCAAGTCCGATTCTTCAACAATGACTCCATTTCATCTCCCATGGTCGCATGCCACCGAGATGCTTCAGACATGTCATCGCTTCCGTAGTAAGTAGTAGGTTCAAGAACCTCTACTTCTTCACTACTTGGAGTGCATATCCACCAAATCATCATATCCATATCTCCCTGAGGTATCCCAACATTAGATCTTCAGTTCTCTTTGGCGCCTAGACTCACGATCAATGTTTGTATGACGCTCACGAGGTCTCAAAGAGTCGGGCTTGGATCGATTCGGTTCATTATCCGGATCCAAGATAGTGTTGATTTGGATCCACCGATTGTTGCATATCGATGGACTCCACCAAGCTCCACCTGTTTCTCAACACTATCGATTTAAAAGATCGGGTTTCGCACTCAAGAGACCTCCCACCGATGAGTTTAACATAGAATTTTCATCAAACACAACGTCTCTGCCGAGGATTACTCGACTCTGCCGATGACCAAATCCTATATCCTTTCACTCCATCACCATACCCCACAAACACTCCTTCTTGGCTCTTGGCTCCAACTTCCCTTCACTAACACGATAGTAAGTCGCACTTCCAAAAACCCTTAGAATCGAGTAGTCAGCAGGCTTGCTCGACCACATCTCAAATGGTGTCTTGAGATTGATTCTCGTGTGAGGACTCCTGTTGATTAAGTAGCAAGTCGCCTTAATGAACTTCCGCCCAAAATCTCCTTGATAAACCAACTTGAGAAAGCATACATCTTGCTCTCTCCAAGAGAGTTTGATTCATCCTTTCAATTTACTATACTCCATTTCACGAGGTGTATTCCTTATGATGATGATGTCTCAAGCAATACCCTCGGTGCACAAAATGAATCAAAATCCGCCCAAAGCAGTAACTCCGCACCATTATCTCAGACGAAGCTTCTTGATTTTCTTGCCTAACTGATTCTCCACTGTGGCCTTCCAACGCTTGAAGTTATTGAATGCATCACTTTTGTTTTTCATCATCACCACCCAAGTCATCCTTGAATAGTCATCTATGAATGACACAAAATATCTGTGACCACCCAATGACTCAACTTTTGATGGACCCCAAAGAATCGAATGGATATAATCAAGTGTTGCCTTTGTATTGTGCAACCCTCGCTGAGAATTTACTTTATGCAACTTCCCAAACACAAATGTTCACAAAAGTCCAGATTCTTGACCTTATATCCCCAATAAAACTCGGCCAAGAAAGAATCAGATACCCTTTCACCCATGTGACCTAGTCTCACGTACACAAATGAAGTCTCATTGAGATCAGTGAATCAGCGAGGATGCAACAAAGAAGAAGGATCTGATACAGAGATCCTTGTAATATATACAAGGTTCCTCTTGATGCCTTTGAGGACTACAATCGAATCTTTGAAGACATTCAAATTGTCTACCTTCACCCTTGAAATTGAACCCTTGTCGTCTCAAGAGACTAAGAGATACCAAATTCTTGGTCATCTGTGGAACATGTCTTACATCTTTCGATTGTACAAAATTTACCATCCTCTCGCCCTTAACTTTCTATCGAGCCAATTCCCACAACTTTGCAAACTTCTTTGTTGTTGGCCATATAGATTTGACCACCATCCATCTCGCTTCATAAGTACAAAACCACTCCTGCTTGGACAAATATGGTAGGATGCTCCAGAATCAAGTATCCACACATCGTTGTGGTGTGTAATCTCCCGCAACTAGAACTGGACTCATCGATTGCTCAAGAGCCAAAGTCGCTGTGCTGTAACTGCCTTCCCGCTGCTTTCTTCTTCATTGGGCAGTTGGACTTCCAATGTCCCCGCTCCTTACAAAGAATTACAGACATCAGTAGACTTAGGACCTTTGGACCCCGACTTCTTTTTTCTTCTTCTCGTCCATATCCTTTTCCAATATTGTCGCTAGCTACTAGCCCAAAGAAACTGATCTGTCTGTACTGCAGCCTCGTGTCTAAGCTCCCTGGCATGTAGGCGGACCTTACATCCTCCAAAGCTATCAGATCCTTTCCAACTATGAAAGATCGCACAAAGTTTTCATATGATGCCGGTAATGACACCAACAGATTAGTGTCGTGATCTTCATCTTCAATTTTAACATCAATATTCCTTAAATCAAGCAATATTGTGTTCACCGGTCGAGATGTTCCTCAGTGGACTTCCTTCATGCATCTTCAAACCGAACAACCTCTGTTTCAACAACTTGTTGGTCGTTGACTTGGTCATATACAAAGCTTTCAAGCTTCTTCCACAACTTGGTCGCGGTGTCTTCCTCAAAGAACCTCGGTGATAACATCATCGATAAGCACAACATGATGGTTGAATGTGCTTTCTTCCGTGACCGCATAATCTGGCCGACTGTATTTGGTTTGTCGATAAAGGATTCCACAAAACCTCCTTTGTTTCAACAGTTCCACGATCTTGATTTGCCACTGCACCAAAAGCTGTTCCTTCCTCAGAATTTATCGATTTTTACGCGTTTCATGGCCGACATCTTTTCTTGCTAAAGATCACAACTTTATCACAGATCCTAGCACCTTGTCAAGGCCTAGTGAAGATGAAGTTGATCGACATATTGTTTTCTCCGTAACCTTGCTCGATACCACTTGTTATAAAACGGATGGAGATAACTTCGGATGCAAGAAATGAAAATGTAAGCAATCAAACATAAACAATCAAAAGGAGAAAACAGAAACAAGAAGAACACACAGATTTAACGTGGAAAACCCTCGATTGGGAGAGGTAAAAACTACGGGCGTAAAAGAGATATTTTATTATGTGATCGAATTTTACTGATTTCAACACACACAGCATAATGAGACAACAATTGTATTTATAGCACAAATCCCTAAACCCTAGCCGCCAGAATCTTTGTCTGATGCACTATAAATACCCCTACACGTGTCCTCCTTTTAATGACATCAGATAGCTTTCACATAATGTAATTTCCGGATGTGGGACCTCTCAGTATTCAAGTACTCAACAGACTATCACCTCGCCTGATAGTCACCCGCGACAGAAGCTCAGAGACTCCACCCCATCAAGCACAGATTGAATACACTTCTCACCGACCATCACTCACCAGTCTTGGACGGCTCCACCAGATGTAGAGTTTAAGTCACTTTACTGACAAGGTTCAATTTTTATTTTTTTTATTATATCAAGTACCAGAGGATACATTTTGAAAATATGTTGGATTTACGATCTATGATTAAAACTTAGAGAAGGATAAATGTTGAAAAAATGGATTAAATTAGGGAAACACTATTTTAGAATTTTTACACCAATTTATTTGTCTTTATAATTATTCATTAAATAAATCTGGTTGAAATGTTTTTGAATTTATATCAATATCGTGTTGAATAAAAAAGTATAAAATACATATGTATTATGAATATGATCATGTATTATTAAAAAAGTAATAAATAATATTAATCATTCTTTCAACAAATAAAATTGTTTATTTTGAATCGGATGGAACGAGCGCACCACCCCTTATTATCCAGAACATCTAATAAAAAGTCAACAATAGAGGGACCAAACTATCCCTCTGTTTACCGGCAGAAAGCAATTCTGAAGTGGTCATATGCCTGTCATGGTCAAAGTTTTTATTAATTAGATATTTTATGATGCAACGGTTGTAGGAATGTTATACCAAGTGCCATACATTAGAGTCTCTCATTTTCACCCTCTTTCATATAATACATTTTTATCGTGTGTGAGGGGTTAGAAATATGAATGATTGTAATATATGGTACTGACGATGGTCGGCTCGGCCATTGCCACGTGTTATGAATACGAAGGATGGATGCGAAGGGCGTCCCAACCAGTGGTCGGATGTCCGACCATGGTCCACCACAAATTGTGAGGGCGAGCTGCCTCATTCCTCCTGACAACCGCAGGACCGGTTGGTCGGTTAAGAACGCGCAGAGCGTGACCATAGGAGCTCGGCTAGTATGCCTGAGTGGTCAATCAGTTACACCCGTTTCCTTAAATCAAGGGTAAACGTGGGAAAAGAACCTAGCCTCATTAAGGCTCAAATTCAACATTAATGATAAGGGAGAGATTATCTCAAGGACCATGGATTCAAATCAATCCAAATTAATGATAAAATGACCGAATCCTTGAAGGATACGGCAGTATTAGGGTGAAACCCCCTATATAAACCTCCTGCAAGAACTACGGCTGGCTTGATTCCAATTACGTTAGATTGGATACGTAGGCAGCTTGGGAATAATCCAAGTTCAGTCATAAAATATCAAACACAACCCCCCATTTTTGGTGTTTATCGGTGACCGGAAGAACTACCCCTAGATCCATTAACCCGAAAACAGTTGTTGGTGAAATCCTACTTCGTCAGGTACAACTTTAATACAACGGTTGTATTATAAAATTTTCCATAATACTGTGATACAAAATGCATAAAATTGACGAAGCATGAGGGGTCTCCGTATATGGAGACTAATAATTCCCCGTAAACAAGTCCTAATTTCTATGAAAGGGATAGAATATGAGAATTTTGATACATACCGGATGTTGATAGGGTTATGCTAAAAATCTGTATTATGTTTACACTCAAAAGGCTATCCGGTGGTTGTGAGCGTTTTCAATATTTTTATAAAACGAAGAATGTGTGATGAGATGATGATGACATAGACGAGTAACTCTATCTCTATCCATTCCAAAATATTGAAATTTTATTGTAGGAGAAGTCTATATTTCACCGGATTGTGACATGTCAACCCGTTTTTTCTCTCCATATATTTATCACACACTTAACGGATCGTTCCAATAAAAGTCTTTCGGATGACAACTCTATATATATAGAGTCAGCCTATGTTTCAATACCGTTCACATATTTTTAATCCAAAATAAAACTGTGTGGTCTGATTCTGTTAATAGAGTTACTAGTTACCAGTATAAAATTCTCCTATAAACGGCGTAGTGCTGGCGATAGTTGTTGCGGTTAGCCGGTGGTTTTCCATTCTCTGTGTATGGGGTAGTTGGAAAGCGTAATAAAAGGTGTTCCTAATAATAATACAATGGAAATCCCTGTATTGTATTTGTATTATTAAAATAAAAATAAAAACTTTAAAAAGTCTCCATCACAACGATTTTGGGAGCACGTATCTTCCTCTGGTGTTGACATAAGGGCCTGCAAGGACATTAAAGTACATGTGCATAAGACATGTGAGAGGGGTGGTTTCTTAAATATTTCGCAACGATTTCGTAGTTATCCCACGACAAATCCGCAACGAAATATTTTTCAGGCATACTTTTTAAATGGTACACAAGTAATTCGTTTTTCAAAGTTCAAACATAATTTTTTCAAGTTTCCCTTATTAAAATCCGTTAAATCCTGCAGCAGCAGTTTGGAGAAAAGTGTACATGAACTCTCTTTATATACATATATATATACGTATTGATTTATGATACAATTATATTTTATCAAGTTTTTGTGGCAAGTGTAAAGTAACTTATTATTGAATGAATATTGTTTATATAACACTTATACCGTAGTTTTACTCAAATTAAAAGGTATAAAGTCATGTATCTGAATAGAGGAAAGTTTGACTTGGAGGGTCTTTGCTTAAGCCACATAACGTGTGTTTTCGTAAGAGATGACAGAAAGATGCAAATATTATTCCTTGATATGTTAGAAAATTATTGAATATGTGATTTGTGAATGGGTGCAGTTGTGGTTCCTCCTATCTCAAATAATTGTACGAGCTAGCTTCAGTTGACCAAAAAATGTATCCATCGATGGCTATGACATACACTTATAATAGAGACAAAACAATGATGTCATTTAATTGTCTTTGTATTTGATAGTTTATTAAAAAAAACAAAATATAACATAAAAGTTTAAAAGAAAGAAAAGATAACATATTCTATTTAGGTGAGAGATGAAATCAACCAGTCATGGATGTCCCAACACTTTTTTTCTTTTTCTTAGACTTTTCCCGGAAGTTGGGTTGGTGGGGATAAATGTGGCGTGGCAGTCACCATCCGCGTTCTTCCCACGGTTTGCGTGGGCCTTC
This sequence comes from Gentiana macrophylla, assembly GCA_026214975.1. Lineage (NCBI taxonomy): Eukaryota > Viridiplantae > Streptophyta > Magnoliopsida > Gentianales > Gentianaceae > Gentiana > Gentiana macrophylla. The sequence goes on from CM047810.1 coordinate 16,579,077, forward strand.
CTCCTTATGTATTAGTATATTGGGCGGTCCGGCCCTGCTGTTCTAAATATGGACTATATCAAACACCTACTTGGTTCCATATTTCCTATTTCTAAACAAAAGACAAGAACGTGGTGGCAGGATTGTCTTTCCATTTATTTTTAAATTTATTTTACCTTCTCTCTACGTTATCTTTTTTTTTTATTTTTTTTTAATACTTTTTTGTGAGAGTATTTTCAAAAATAATTTTTATCCCGATCGAATCCGAATCAGGATTTTGGATTTTTTTATAGACACAACATCCGTCAGAAATCACAGTTGGTTTGATAATGATACTTTCTAACTATTTGGTCCGTAAATTAATCAACATTTTGTCTAAATTAAGTTCGAATCAATTAGTTAAATAAATTAATAATAAAACTGGAAATAAAAATTAGATGTGTTAAGATTATTTTAAGTGTGAAAAGACTTAACCTTTTTTTTTTTTTTTTTTTTTTTTTTTTTTCCAAGATTACATCTGCTCCAAAATATGTTTCATCATACGCTTAGTTTTATTCTCACAATATAAGTCATTTTACCTTACCAATGCAATGTTTATTACTATTTTCTCTATCTTACCCTTAATTTATTATTAATTCAACCACTTTTCATTACTTAACAATTATTGTATTAATGACAATCAATGGGCATTTTAGACATTAACTATCAAATTTGTGACATTCAACCAATTTCTTAATCTGTGTGAAAGCACCAAGGATGACTTATATTTTGGGGGAAGTTCTTCTACGGTGAGTCCATTTTTGGAACGGAGTAGTATTTATTTATATAGAAAATTGCAAAACTCAATGACAGTTCTGATTAGTATGACAAAGTTTAACTTTATTGATAATGGCTAATTGATGTTTAACATCTCAACCGAATTTTGTCTAAAGTTGTTGTTGTTTTTTGTTTTTGTTTTGTTGCATTTGAAAATTCTACTTTGCTCATCAACAAAATAATAAACTAAAAGAAATCGGATGTGGCTTAGTGGTATAGGTCATTGCACTTTATGAGTAGAATCAGGGGTCATCCCCGCCCCTAATAAAAAAATCTCCTTCCCATCTAGCAAAAAAAAAGTATTTATAAACTAAAATAAAAAACTACTTCGAAATTTAAATTAAAAATATATCCAAAAAAAAGAAACTACAAAAGATTCTTTTAAATATATCACTGTCCGCAAGCAGGGTTGTTTGCCCTTGATCTTGTGAAAAATTATTATATAATATCTATATTTGGGGAATATTTGGCGGATGAACGTACATAAAAATGTAATAGAATTTGAGTATGAATTTAAGTCTTACCGATCTCTTAGTTTAAGTTAAAAAAAAAAGACCTAATTACAATACTAACATATACTACCTCCGTCTCAAAATGTAAGTCATTTTAGCTTTTTTTTTTGGTCCCATAATGTAAGTTCATTTAAATAACCAATGAAGCATTTGTTACATTTTTCTATTTTTACCCCTCACTTATTATCTATTCACCCACTTTTTAGTTTTTACTACTCTACATTAATAATAGTCAAAGGTTATTTTAGACTTTTCCATCAAAATTAATGACACATAATCAATTTAACCGATTTTCTTAATCTGTGTGAAATACCCTTAAAAGGACCTATATTTTGGGACGGATGTAGTAAAAATGAGGGCCCTTAAATTACAAAAAATTGACCCTAGGGCATGATCTAGACTGTCTAGTGGGCCTGCCCTGATCCCAATGTAGGTAATAATTGGATATCAGTATATGATTTACCTATTGTTTGCATGGGAGTTTTTATCTTTATTAAACAATTTTTATGATACTTACCCAAACAAATGAAGAATGGTTTACAATTTAACTTACTACATTATGTATAGTTTAACTTACTATGTCACAAACTCCATTACAATTTAACCGAGCACCTTGAAGCTCAACTGTAAAATGGTTTGAAAATGCTAATGAAGCTCACATGTTCGATTTTCCTATGAGTCGTCATCTTAACGAGTTCTAGGCTAGGACTCCTTTTTTCCCTAAGTAAGAGTTGCATTATGTAGACATCATCCGGGTCAAACTCTAGATTAGTTGAGTGTGCTGGTCCCAAACATTATAGGCTTTAAGAAAAAAAAAATAAAAATAAAAAAAACAGAACAAAAACAACATCTACAATTTAGTTCATGGTGCACTACAAATTCCGAAAGTGTTTAAAGAAATTCAATAATTCCTTTACATGAATGATAAAATTATTCTAATAGAAATCACATTTGTAATGGTTAAGAACTCAAAAAATGAAAATGACTGGGAATAAATTTACACGGGTGACTGGACACACATTATTCTTGTTATTATCTAATAGAAATCACATTACTACTACTGCTGCCGTGATGATGATGATGATGATGAGGATGATGCTGTAGTATTGCTATTATTGCTATATCAATCCGGCTGCATGGCCTTTTTGGTTTTTGCTAATGTATGGCACTGATACTTACGGTAAGTTATTCAGTAGTGGCGCCTTATAATAGGTTTGGTTCCCTTTAGTTTCTGAAGGAGTTTTTATTTTGCTTTTGGCATTTTAAAGGTGTATATTATAGTTGGAGTAGAACAGAACTATTTATCTTAAACCTTTTTACTGACCATGTTTGATTTGCACACAGAACGTACTATTGCTATTCATAGTCAGTCAGTATGTGTATTTGTGCCAGAATCATTCATTTTGATATAGTTGTTCCATCAATTATTATGAACTCCCATTCTATCTGGCATTGCGTCTCTCCGATGAATATAGTCTTGCACAAAATTCTTCTCTGAGGGAATAATATCTCGCTAACCTGAATTTCCTTGTAAAGTTTGTTCTTACGTTTGTGCTGTAATACATTTTATTGAGCTCTAAGATATTTTACGAACAGGAAAAGATACGGATTGGTTTCGTGGCTTATATGGCAGCTCTCAGGTTCCTTGATGGTATCTTCTGCACCAAAATTTCCTTATCGTCACTTTTGCTGCATTTATATTTCTGTTTTATTTTGATATTTTGTACCACAATGCAGCTTGTGAACGTGTTGGAAATAAGTCCTTCAATAAGGACAGCAATGAAAACGAGAACTCGGAAGAGGATGAAGAAGGTGACTCGGAAGAAGAAAATGTAGATGCAGAGCTTCAGAAGGATCTTCCAGAGGAGGCTAAGGAGGCAGGTTATAAAATTCACCCAGACAAACTTGCATCACTTGTTGGTTCATTCGACATCAAGACGTTAAGAAAAGTCGGAGGGGTTAAAGGACTTGCAAGTCGAGTAAAGGCCTCCTTTAGTGAAGGAGTTGCATCAAATGATGCACAGATTAGAAAAAACATTTATGGATCAAATACTTATACGGAGAAGCCTTCGAAAAGCTTTTGGATGTTTGTCTGGGAGGCTTTGCATGACGTAACACTCATCATCCTTATCGTTTGTGCTGTGGTCTCAATTGGTGTTGGACTTGCCACTGAAGGTTGGCCAAAAGGCATTTACGACGGTTTAGGAATTATTCTGAGTATATTGTTGGTTGTTCTGGTTACGGCAGTTAGTGATTACAAGCAATCTTTGCAATTCAGAGATTTGGATAGGGAGAAAAAGAAAATTTTCATACAGGTAACTAGAGATGGCAGCAGGCAAAAGGTTTCGATATTCGATTTAGTTGTCGGAGACATAGTTCATTTGTCGATTGGGGACCAAGTTCCAACTGATGGAGTTTTCATATCAGGATACAGCTTATTAATTGATCAGTCAAGCTTATCCGGTGAGAGTGTACCTGTCAACGTACACGAGAAAAGACCTTTTCTTCTAGCAGGAACAAAAGTGCAAGATGGTTCTGGTAAGATGCTTGTCACTACTGTTGGCATGAGAACTGAATGGGGTAAGTTAATGGAAACTCTGAGTGAGGGAGGTGAAGATGAGACCCCATTACAGGTGAAGCTCAACGGTGTCGCCACTATTATTGGAAAAATAGGCTTGGGATTTTCTGTTTTGACGTTTATCGTACTGGTTGTCAGATTCTTAATAGACAAAGCAATTCGCCATGAATTTAGTATATGGTCCTCCACTGATGCACTGACTCTATTGAACTACTTTGCAACGGCAGTAACTATTATTGTTGTAGCAGTTCCAGAAGGATTGCCCTTAGCAGTGACGTTGAGTCTTGCGTTTGCCATGAAAAAACTAATGGATGATAAGGCACTGGTTAGGCATCTTTCCGCGTGTGAGACAATGGGTTCTGCTACATGTATTTGTAACGGATAAAACCGGACGCTAACAACAAATCATATGGTAGTTACTAAGCTTTGGATGGTAGGTAAATCTAAAGAGATAGAAGCTAACGGACAAACCGGTTCTTTCAGCCCAGACTTAGGTGGAAACGCATTATCTCTTCTTTTGCAGGCAATATTCCACAATACTAGTGCCGAGGTGGTAAAAGATAAAAGTGGTAAGCAGTCTATCTTGGGTACACCAACAGAATCAGCACTCCTGGATTATGGACTGCGTTTGGGTAATGATTTTCAACGCGGTGATTCTAAATTGCTTAAGGTCGAGCCTTTTAATTCAGAAAAGAAAAGAATGTCTGTGCTTGTAGCCTTATCAAATGATACAGTCAGAGCATTTTGTAAAGGTGCGTCTGAGATTATAGTAAAAATGTGTGACAGCATAATTGATAGCAACGGCGAACCAGTTCCTTTGTCTGAAGAACAGAGAAGTGCCGTCATGGATGTGATTAATGGATTTGCATGTGAAGCTCTCCGCTCTTTGTTTGGCGTACAAGGATATCAGCAATGGACATAAGGAAAGCAACATTCCGGATGGCGGTTATACATTGATTGCAATAGTGGGTATAAAGGATCCGGTTCGTCCAGGGGTAAAAGAGGCAGTTAGAATTTGTCACAAAGCTGGAATTATTGTCCGAATGGTCACCGGTGATAATATTCATACAGCTAAGGCGATTGCTAAGGAATGTGGTATACTTACTGAAGGTGGTATTGCTATAGAAGGCCCAGAATTCCGCACAATGTCTCCAGGGCAGATGAAGCAAATAATACCAAACATTCGGGTAGGTATTTAATGCCTTTATATAATATTCTACAACCATATGAGCTCAGATTTATGATTTTCTTGAGTACGGATACAAAAATGCAGGTGATGGCTCGTTCATCGCCAACTGACAAACACGTGCTAGTCAAGAATTTAAGAGGCTTGCGGGAGGTTGTTGCAGTTACTGGTGACGGGACAAATGATGCTCCTGCTTTGCATGAGGCAGACATTGGACTTGCTATGGGCATTGCTGGAACAGAGGTAAACTTCTTCCCAGCTGCATTCACCATTTATATTCTTGGGATTGTGGTTAAACTACATATCAACTCCATCAATGTTTTGCATGTTTTTCTGTTCATTATTCATGTTTTTTGTAACTGTATCCACAGGTTGCAAAGGAAAGCGCTGATGTGATTGTACTGGACGACAATTTCACAACTATTGTAAACGTTGCTAAATGGGGACGTGCTGTCTACATAAACATCCAGAAGTTCGTACAGTTCCAGTTAACTGTTAACATTGTTGCTCTAATAATCAACTTTGTTTCTGCTTGCATTACAGGTATACACGTAGAAGTATCCGTTTCTCAAATATTCCTCGTTTCCCTTGCGAAAGTAAAACATGAATTTTATTGGATATATTATTTCAGGGTCTGCTCCTCTTACAGCAGTACAGTTGCTATGGGTGAATCTTATTATGGATACTTTAGGAGCACTTGCACTTGCCACAGAACCCCCTCATGAAGGACTAATGAACAGACAACCTGTGCATAGGGATGTCAGCTTTATTACAAAGACCATGTGGAGAAACATCATTGGTCAGAGCATTTATCAGCTCGTTATCCTCCTCGTCTTCAATTTCATTGGGAAACGAATCTTGAATCTACAAGGTTCAGACGCATACAATGATTCTCAACACATTCATATTCAACACGTCGCGTTTTTGCCAGGTATATTAATTTTTCATCTTCTCGCTTATTTAGTGGTTTCTTGCGACTGATACCAAAACCATACATAATCACATCGTGTTCCTGCTTCTGTCTTGTCCGGTTCAGGTTTTCAATGAAGTAAACAGCCGAGATATGGAAAAGATCAATGTTTTCCGGAACATGTTCAGCAGCAGAGTATTCCTCGGTGTCATGGCTGCAACGGTTGTGTTCCAGATAATCATAGTAGAATTCCTCGGCACATTTGCAAGTACGATCCCGCTGAGCTGGCAGCTATGGTTATTAAGTGTTGGCATCGGAGCAGTAAGTCTGTTAGTTGCAGTTGTCTTAAAGTCCATCCCTGTAGAAGGAGGAGAAGCTAAGCCACATGATGGTTATTCAAGGCTCCCAAGTGGTCCAGAAATTGCATGAGAAAGTCTTGACAAATGTCTTCATAAACGCACATTACACGGATGAAGATCCAACAGTACACTTTTATTCGTTTTTTTCGATTTTGTTTTTGTTTTCGATCCCTGCTATTATGTTCTCTTTCAGAAAAACTACACACTGCTTTTGATCCCACTTGTATGGTTTTAATTAAGCTACTAGTTAGTCATCGTCACTAACGTTTCAAATTCAACAACTTTTATGCCCCCCAGGATTCTGGATTGAAGTTACTTCAGATGTAATTTTCGTTTTCGAAACACGCATGGTCCTCGTAGTTCCTGTTATTTAACAAAATGCTCAATAGAAATGTTAATTTGCCTTTTATTTTAGAACTATGTTCAAGGCCTTGAATTTTTAGAACTATTTTAGAAACTATGTTCAAGGTCTTAAAATAGGCTTTGGCTAAATGGAAAAAAAATGGCCCTTTTTTTTTGTTACAAAGACGAGGGCTTTGGCCTAGAGGATATTAACAAGAGAGAATTAGCTTCTTAGAAGAAGTATAAAGCCCTTGTGATCTTCCCTAAGATAACCATATTTGAAAGTTCATCCAAAACATTAACACCAAAAGAAAACCTACCTACACACATAAGTGTACTTTATAAGGATTTTTACCCTCCTGCAATTTAGGGTTGTAAACGAGCTAATTAGAATGCAATAATACTTTAATTGAGTTGAACGGTTTAAAATTTACTTGAGTTTGCGTTTGAACACGAGTATTTTGAACTTAAACATGAGTTGAGATTGAAAGACATTTTGAGAACTTGAGCCAAAAATGTCATTTCAAACACAACTATTATATGATTTATTTACTAAGATACCGAGAATATTTTATTGATACCGAACAATATTTGTGAAACATAATATTTGATCGACGACATGATGCATTAAATATATAAATAATTACTAAGAAATTTAACATTTGAAGTAATAATTAGAGATTGCATTATTAGATATATAATGACTAAGAAATTTAACATTTGATGTAATAATTAGAGATTACAACCACACACAAAATATTCCACTAGATACAGTGTTTGAGTTTTACATATTACAACAAACGACAAATGAGAGATTCAATACAACACTTTACTCTTAGTTTTGATCAGTGTACTCACACTCCTACTAACACTAAGATGTTCTAAATCCTTAGTAACAAACACTTAACAAATTTTTACAAGCTACTCAACAAAGGAGTACATACCAACCAAGAATCACGACCTTGTTTTACTAGAGCTGTTGCAAGAAACAAGAGAGACTGAGAGACCTTGTTCTGCTCTGTCTTTTGAGAGGCATGGGGTATGTATTCATACTACTAGACAGTGAGGATGTATAGAGTATAGAAGTTCACAAAACAGTTAATAATAGTAAGGGTAAAATAGTAAATTGCTTAGGGAAAGTAGGGTATGTTGGATCTAACCGTATGTGATCACTTTAATCCAGGATTGTTTATGTCAAACTATCAAGAATCTAAAGTATGAAACGGAAGCGTACCTGAATCGTAGTGTTGCAGATCTTCCGCAGGATCCGGTCTTCTAGATCTACACACTTTCTGAAACTATTCAGAGAACCTTTTGAAACTCTCTGTAATCTCTCTGATGATGGGAGACAAAAGAGAAAAGAATAATGTGTGACCTAGGGACCATGACCCCTATATATAGTAAATTTTATATTTAGGTATTTCCAATTCTACCCATCAACGAACTAAAAATTATCATTAGTCTCTACACATAAAAGACCCATACCCTAATGATACATTATAGCCCAACAACCGTAAACCGAATTAGATCACTTTTACATCGGGCTAATATTTATCGACAGTCCGTAATAAATAATAATTTTACAAATAAGCCCAACGTTGGATTAATGATCCAACAGGGTAAGGAGTAGATAGGTAATTTTCAGAAAATATAAGGTGTAATACCCAGCATTTTGTGTGAGAAAAATTCTCTTTATTTTGGAGAGAGGGAAGAGACTAGACGTGATCGGTTCCGGGCCGGTTCCGGGTCCATGGCACGACCCTCCGGTTCCAATTTCTAGCCGGTTCCCGGGAACCGGCGGGTTTGGCGGTTCCCCGGTCCGGGTCCGGGTCTCGGCGGTTCCCGGGTCAGACGGTTCAGATCACGGTTCCAAAAAAATCAATTTTTTTTAACAAAATTTGTATAACTTACGTTAAAATTAATAATAAATTCTAATTGGTTATTAAACTATATATAATATTTAATTTCATAACTATGTTTAAAAAAAAAACACACGGCTTGTATAATATTTAATTTCAACCAATCTATATATAATATTTAATTTCATAACTTATATTCTAGATAATTTGTAAGTAAATTAAAGAATATATTTTTCTAATTGTTTATTTTTTATGATTGATTTGTAAGTAAATTAAACTTATATTTCATATAGTGATTACGATGATTTATACTTATAATATTATGTATATAAGTTGATTTATATCTTAATGAATCGAGGCAAAATGTATATAAAAGTTGATTTATTAAGCAACACCATTACATAATTGAACAATACATGAATGACGGCAGTCACGGCACACTTGAATCACTTGATAGTTGATACACATTACTTAATACCATACTGTGGAAATATTAGTGTGGAAATATTACATTACATTATTGTAACTATAAAACGTTACTTGTGTATAAGACATATTAATTGTATTGTATAAACAATTAATATGTCATAAAGTCATAAAGTAACTCTATTTTGTCTTATTATGTAATAGCCAACTCTAGCAATTAATACTAGCCGACTCTAGTAATTAATTGCTCTACCCCTAGCTTATACTTTACTAGGAACTTTCTCATCTTGCTTGTACCTATTTATACTCACTCTTTTATCATGAATAAACTAAGTTGAAGTTTACTCAAGTATTATTACTTTATCAAACTCTCTTCATGGTAGCAGAGCCATAATCATCTTTAACCGCTGCAAATCTCCTATCCTTTCAAAAATGTCTTCTTTGTCTGAAGCTTCTTCACCCTCAGTAGAGCCCCAGCAGCCTCAGCAGACTGGGGTTGCTGAAAACTATTCAGTTACAAATCACAGACTTGATGGCAACAACTACCTGCTATGGTCAAGATCTATGAAAATGTATATCTTAGGCCAGAGCAAGATGGGATACTTGTTTGGTTCCAAACCCGCCCCTGCTGAAACTGACCCCAAGTTTGAATCATGGGATACAGAAAATAACCAAGTCATGACCATCCTCACGAGGTCAATGACAAAAGAGATCAGTGAGAACTTCATGATGTATGATACTGCAAAGGAAATCTGGACAATACTAGAGACCTTTACTCAAAAAAGGACAATACATCTGAGGTCTATGATCTTGAAGCTCAAATCCAAAATTGCAGGCAAGGGGATCTGCCTCAGAACTCAAGATTACAACCAACTATCTAAGGCATGGCAACTTTTTAGGTATGTTGGAAACTCACCACCTGAAGAATGTAGAGGATGCTACCTTATACAAGAATATCATTGAGAAGAAGAGGGTATTCAAGTTCCTTACAGGACTGAACTCATCCCTTGATGATGTTAGAGGTAGAGTTCTTGCTACTAAACCTTTCCCCAGCCTCAAATATGTGTTTCTTTGAAGTCAAACATGAGGAAAGCAGGAGGAAAGTAATGTTTGCAAAGCAACCCCTGCCGATCACCCTGCGATAGCTCAAAGAATGTTGGTGGTCGGAAACTCTTGAGGTTAATGAGACTTACAGAAACCCCTGCGAGAAGACAGGAAAGTTGTTCTGTGACCATTGCAAACGCACAAATCACACCAAGGACACTTGATGGAAATTACATGGTTCGCCTAATTCCTTCAAACCTTCCAAACCTACCAGGTAGAGTCAGGGCAGGCATGTCAGTGAAGAAGGGAACAAAGATACCATGCTGGATGCTCAGTTTGCTGCCTTCAAAGTCTTCATTGCTCAACAAAAGGAAGTTAGTTCTATCACTGACATAGCCACTCATGCTAAAACAGGTATATTCCACTCACCTCTCAGTAATGATACTTGGATTGTTGATTCTGGAGCTTCATCTCATGTGACTGGTAACAAGAGTTTCATATCTCAGTTTAAACCCTATCATCAAACCTACAATATTAGGATCGCTGATGAATCTATTTCATGTGCACAAGGTTTTGGAAATGTTAAACTGACTGATAAGATATACCTTCAGGATGTCCTATTTGTTCCAAAACTAAATCAGAAACTTATATCTCTGTCAATTAGACTCACTAAAGGCCTAAATTGGACAGTCTTGTTTAATAATAATCGGTGTATTTTCCAGATCTTTCTTCACACGAAGTGATTGGGAGAGCTAAAGCTGCTTGCCGGGATTGTTTACGGTTAACCTCGTGAAGACGAAGATCGAAGCGCGCCTCAAAGACTGCAACCAAACCGATGTGATCCATGATGACATTCCCGACCCATTGGCTTTATGCAGCCCGTGGATCATCCGGTAGTTCGAGATGGGCCAATAACAAGGCTCCAAAGGAAGCGGTTAAGAGAAGCTATGAACAACCTGGTGATAGAGACTTATTCGAGTTCGGAGAGGCCGTGGAGACGATCGAGGCGCCGATAGTGACACTCGCTTTGTCTTGCCGGACGCCAAGAAGATTATATTCAAATTGATTAAGTATCGGACTTATTTTATTTTGATTATTGACTTTTGGTTTGATTATTATTTAATAAAGGTCATTGGGCCTAAGTAAGGCTAGAGGAAGCCCACATACATGGGCGCATATTTCTAGGGATTTTCTAGTGGGATTTTCTCCCACATTGCTTTCTTACTTTTAGTTCTTTTTGGTTGTAAGCCTATATAAGGCAAACACTAGCTTTTCATTCTTTAGACAATTATCTTATGAGAAATCAAATTATTGAGTTTTACTCAACCAAGTCATAAGGCTTGAAAATCACTTGCGAGTGAGAATTTTCTTTGTCGTAGATGATAAGGAAAAAGTTGCACCATTGCCACCAAAGCCTACCCATGAAATTCAATGCCACAAGTGTCGTGGAATGGGGCATATGCGATCCCAATGCCCTTCTAAGCGTCGAATTTTGTTGGTTGGTGAGTCGGTTGCGAATGAGTATGAGTCGGCTTCGAGGAGGAGGATGAAGCCGAAATGGGAGGAGGAAGAAGGGAAGAATTGGTGCACTTTTTGGTGGCGAGGTGTATATTCTAAAAATAGCTTTGAGTAGTGTGGTGAAGATGGAGAATAATGATCAACGGAAAATATATTCCACACGCTGTGTTTGATAGGTGGCAAACTTTGCTCGATGATCATAGACCGGGTAGTTGTGCAAACGTGGTGAGTCCGATTTAGTGTCGCGATTATCCATTCTACTACCCCACATCCCCGTCCATATAATTTGCAAAGTGGCTTAATGATGCGGGGAGATGTTCGAGTACACCGTCAAGCACTTATTTCTTTTAGCCTTGGCAAGCTTGAAGATGATGTTTTATGTGATGTTGTCCCTATGCACGTAAGTCATCTATTATTGGGACGACCATGGCGGTTTGATCGACGTGTCACATATGATGGTTACTTAAAGCAGATCTGACTTAAAGTTTAAGGAAGAATTTTACATTCGTAGCTTTGTCCCCGAGGAAGCACACAAGGATCAACTCCGCATTCTTTGCAAACCGTGAGCAAAAAAAAAAATGAGGAGTTATACTGGTTGAAAAGTAAAGCACAAGTGACGGAGAGAAAAACCAAGAGGTAGTGTGATTCGAGAGGAGGTAAAAGAAAAGTTGAAAATAAAATGTGAGGAGAGGGAGCTCTTATACCATACGAGGGAAAAATAAAGTCGAAAAGTTAACGCGCAAGGGAGGCGCCATTAGTAGTGAGGAGCTTCTAAAGTTTGAAAGAAAAAGGAGGCCAAAGTGAGAGGTAGTTTCTACGCGAGGACTAATGAGGTTTGCAATGCCATTCATGGTCGACACGCACCTCTCCTCTTTATTTACAAAGAGGCCGTGCCCCCACCCCTTCCCATGTTTTCTAACCATTTTGAACTCACGGATTCCCTTCCTACAGTGTTGTTGTGTCTCTTTGCGGGAATTTCTTGATGTCTTTCGAGGAGGAACCAAGCGGATTGCCACCATTTACGTGGCGTGGAGCATCACATAGACTTTATTCTGGAGCGGTGTTGCCTAACCGACCCGACCTATCGTGCTAATCCGGAGGAAACTAAAGAAATCCAAAGGCAAGTGACGGATTTTGTTGGAGAAAGGGAAAATCCAAGAATCTATGAGTCCTTGCGCGGTTCCGGTAATCATAGTCCCCAAGAAAGGAGGTGAATGGCGAATGTGCACTGATTGTCGAGCAATCAATCAAATCACTGTGAGGTATCGCTATCCTATTCCTCGTTTAGATGATATGTTGGATGAATTGTGTGGTGCTAAAATTTTTACTAAAATCGATTTGAAAAGTGGCTATCATCAAGTGAGGATTCGTGAGGGTGACGAGTGGAAAACTGCATTCAAAACTAAATTTGGTTTATATGAGTGGCTTGTCAAAACTAAATTTGTTTCTTGGCTTTGTTGTGAGTTCACAGGGTGTTGAGGTCGATAGAGAAAAGATCAAAGCGGTGGAAGAATGGCCTGAACCGACCAATTGTGCAGAGGTTCGTAGTTTTCATGGCCTTGTAGGGTTTTATAGGCGATTTGTCAAGGATTTCAAAGACTTGGCCGCACCTAAATGAGTTGGTGAAGAAGAATGTTCCTTGGCGGTGGGGCCCGAAGCAAAGGAAGCTTTTGAATCTCTTAAAGCTCGTTTAATTTACGCCTCATTCTTGCTTTGCCTCGATTTTGATAAACCTTTTGAACTTGAATGTGATGCATCGGGTGTGGGTATTGGTGGTGTTTTGATTCAAGAGTCAGACCAATTGCATATTTTAGTGAGAAATTGAAAGGTGCTCATTTGAATTATGCTACCCATGATAAGGAGTTGTATGCTTTGGTTAGATGTCTTCAAACTTGGCAACATTATCTTCGACTCAGGGAGTTTGTTATTCACTGCGATCACGAGTCCCCTTAAGTATCTTAAAGGTCGGGAGTAAGTTGAGTAAGCGACATGTTAGTTGGATGGAATTCATTGAATCTTTTCCTTATGTGATTAAATACAAAAAGGCCAGGATAATGTGGTAGTGATGCATTATCTCGTAGATATACTTTGATTACTACCATGCAAACTAAATTTCTTGGTTTTGAATTTATTAAGGAATTGTATGCTTTAGATCCCGATTTTGGTGAGATATTTGCAAAAAGCGAGCATGCGGCCGATGGCCATTTTTATAGGAACGAGGATTTTTATTTCGTGATAATGTTATTTGCATTCCCAATCTTCCTTGCGTGAATTCTTTGGTTGGGAGGCACGTGGTGGCGGCCTTATGGGTCATTTTGGTGTTACTAAAACCTTAGACATGCTTAAGTCACACTTCTTTTGGCCTAAAATGAGAGTTGATGTTACACGATATGTGATGCTTGTCTTGTGTGCAAATCGGCTAAGTCTAAGTCCGCCCCACGGTTTGTACACTCACTCCCTATTCCACCCCCCTTGGGTGATTTATCTATGGACTTCGTGTTGGGATTGCCCGTTCAAATGAGTGGTAAGGATGCGGTATTTGTTGTGGTGGATCGTTTTTCTAAGATGGCTCACTTCATTGCATGTAATAAAACGAATGATGCATCTAATATTCTTTGATTTGTTCTTTAAGGAAATTGTTCGTTTGCATGGGGTACCACGTACTATTGTGAGTGATCGTGATGTGAAATTTATAAGTCATTTTGGAGAGTTCTTTGGCAACGTTTGGGTACTCAATTGTTATTCTCAATTGCTTATCATCCCCAAACGGATGGTCAAACCGAGGTGGTAAATCGAGTTTTGGGTCAATTACTTCGTGTGGTGATCCGAAAAATTTGAAAAATTGGGAAAATTGTTTGCCATACGTTGAGTTTGCTTATAATCGTTGTAAACATTCTGCGCTACTCGTTTACCCTTTGAGGTCGCTACATGGGTTCAACCCGAAACACCTTTTCTTTGGCTCCTTTGCCTGCGGTATGCATGCTAGCTTGGATGGTGAGAGAGGCGGCCTTGGTCAGGAGTTGCATCACGGGACGCCGGCGGCATGTGGAGAATGCCTACGGCTCGATATGTGAAGCCAGGCAAACAAGGGCCGCAAGGAAGTTATCTTCGCACCCGGGATTGGGTGTGCCGCCGCACTTTCGCACAGATAGTTTCCCAAGCACCGGAAATCTAAGTTACATCCTCGCGGTGATGGTCCTTTGAAGTGCTAGAGCGCGTCAGCGACAATGCCTATAAGGTTGCTATTCCACCTGAGTGGGCGTCTCGGCACCATCAACGTCTACGATTTGATGCCTTTTGACAACCCCTACGATCGAGGGCAGATCGCCGCCACCGGGAGGAATGATGTGATCCATGATGACATTCCCGACCCATTGCACCTATGCAACCCGTGGATCATCCGGTAGTTCGAGATGGGCCAATAACAAGGCTCAAAAGGCGGTTAAGAGAAGCTATGAACAACCTGGTGATAGAGACTTATTCGGAGTTCGGAGAGGCCGTGGAGGCATCGAGGCGCCCGATAGTGACACTCCTTTGTCTTTGTCGGACGCCAAGAAGATTATATTCGAAATTGATTAAGTATCGGACTTATTTTATTTTGATTATTCGACTTTTAGTTTGATTATTATTTAATAAAAGGTCATTGGGCCTAAGTAGTAAGCTGAAGAAGCACCACATGGGCGCATATTTCTGTGGATTTTCTAGTGGGATTTTCTCCCACATTGCTTTTCTTACTTTTAGTTCTTTTTTGGTTGTAAGCTTTATATAAGGCAAACACTAGCTTTTCATTCTTTAGACAATTATCTTATGAGAAATCAAATTATTGAGTTTTACTCAACCAAGTCATAAGGCTTGAAAATCACTTGCAGTGAGAATTTTCTTTTGTCGTAGAAAATTCAACCCTTTGAGGATTTACCGACATTGTGAGCATTTGTTGGGCGTTCTCGCCTACGATTTAGTTGGATTACTAGAGTGCAGGATCATTGGCTCATCATTGTTCCCTTAGCAACGCACGGATGTGACACCTGCTAGCACCTCGAAGATCCACGAGGGAGCGCCGTGAACACTGAAGGTACCTGGCGTATATCTCGCATGGAAGATGAGGACCTAGGACTTGAGGAATTGCTATTAAGGCATGACAAAGAGAAATGGCTAGAAGCCATGAATTACGAAATGGAATCCATGAAAGACAACCAAGTTTGGAACTTAGTTGATCCGCTTTGAGGGAATAGTTCCCATAGGGTGTAAATGGGTCTTTAAGAGAAGACCGACATGAATGATAACGTCACCACCACAAGGCTAGGTTGGTGGCAAAAGGTTATAAGCAAAGACAAGGAGTTGACTATGATGAAACCTTCTACTTTGTTGCCATGTTAAAATCCATTAAATTTTGCTCGCTATTGCGACATACCATGATTGAAATCTAGCGGATGGATGTGAAAGCGACTTTCATGCGGGAACTTTGTCACAGGAAGTGTATATGACACGACTGAGGTTTCACAACCAATGGCGCTTGAGGATGGTGTATAAAGCTGCAAAGATCCATTTATGGATTAAAGCAAGCTTCTCGGAGTTGGAATCTTTGCTTTGATGAGATAATCAAGCAGTTTGATTTCATCAAGAATGAAGATGAGCCACTGTGTTTACAAGAAGGTTAGTGGGAGTGCCATTGTGTTCTTAGTGCTTTATGTAGATGACATATTGCTCATAGGGAATGATGTGCCTATGTTACAATCAGTCAAAGCTTGGTTATCCAAGAACTTCTCAATGAAGGACTTGGGTGGCGGCCTTTATTCAGGAATAAAGATCTATAGAGATAGATCTAAAGGTTGCTTGAGTGCAGCAATCCACCTACATAGACAAGATCTTTGAAGAGATTCGACATGGGCTTGATCAAGAAAGGATTCTTGCCCATGTCACATAGGTCTCTACATCAAAGGAATGAGTCCTCAGGCGAGAGGAGGAAAGGGCACAAATGAGTAAAGTCCGCATGCCCGGCAATCGGGTCTATCATGTATGCCATGTTATGCACTGAACCAGGCGTCTCGTACCCTCTTAGTATGACTAGTAGGTACCCGGTCCAATCAGGTGATAGTCAACTGGATTCTTTGTCAGAAATATCCTTAAGTACTTGGGCGTACTAGGGATATGTTCTGGTTTTGAGGAGCGATGATTTAGTATTACGAGTTATCTGGATGCGATTTCAAGCGACAAGGGCGATTTTAAGTCACAATCTGGATTTGTTTTCACGGCTTGCGGGGCGGTGGTGGAAGAGTTCAAGCGAGGAGACTCTGCGGACTACCAGTGAAGCGAATACATAGCTGGCCTCGGGGCGGCAAAGGCGATTTGGATGAAGAAGTTCATTCACCGAACTTGGTGTGGTTCCCTCCATTGAAGGTCGAGTGCCTGCATCTTTGTGATAATAATGGAGTGATATCTCGATCAAAGGAACCAAGGTCTCGTGAAGTCCAAACATGTGCTCTGGCGCTATCAACTGATTAGAGATAGTAGATAGAGGAGATGTAAAGATAGAAATTCCACACGGATGATAACATAGGTGATCCGTTAACCAAGGCATTGTCTCAAGCTAAGCATAGAAACATGTTCACTTGCAGGCTTAGGCATATGGGTGATTGGCTTTAGGCCAAGTGGGAGATTGTTGGAAAGGTGTCTAAACCCAATCGGGTTGGACCGGATCCGACGGAGTCGGGTCGATTCTGATCTATTTAGTTCATATAATAACTTTATTATGATTAATAAAAGCACTTATGTTATTATATATTGTTTATCTTCATATTATTTGTTGTACATATATAATGCGTCCACTAGTATCCATCATGATAGAGAAACCATGATAGTGATTATGGTTGATGAGGTCTCTAATCAACATAACAAGGTTGGTACTTAAATGTCTACAGTCTTATGTATTATCAAATGGGACATTGATAGTATAATCGAGACTATACGTATTGGATGTCTTCTATCTTTTAGAAGGTAGGGATAGATCTCGTCTATCGAAGTGTAAAGACACTTGGGTATGCGTGGGCGTGTATTAGAGAATGCGTCGTTAGGTGACCCAGCTTACATTAAGTGTCACACTATGTGGCGGTTGTGTAATTATCCTTTTTGACCGGAGTCTTCATGGCATCACGGTGTGGATTGTCATGCTTTGACACTATTGAGATTTCTCCCTAACCACAGGCGATCATGCGGTAGTGATTGGGTATGATATTGAAGCATCACGGAGTATACATGATTGGTCGTCCGGGAATCGCGTATCCTATGATTGGGATCGAATATCGAAATAGCCTTCTTATAAGGAATGTCTAGCTCTCGAGAATCTTTGCAAAGTGGGAGTAAATGTGTTATTCCGAGAGAGCATGATATCAGATTATAAGATACGATCGTCAATGTATTGACACTCGAATCACGATCGTATGGATATTATTCTACGATAGGATTATAAGTTACATAGTAGCTGCTTCACATGAAAGGTAGTAGTCATTGCTTTTGACTCTTCCGATGATTGGGAGTCCGCGATTGTGTTGCTAGGCGCTATCCCGTGATCGTTAGGTATGAAGAGCATTTTGGTAAATTGCACTTTGTGTGTCTGACCAACATATTCGGAAGCTGTCGGGTCACACACATATGAACATCAGAGTCGGTTAAAATGCGGTTATAGTTGATAACCAAATAAGGAAAGTTTATCTACAGACTATAAAGGTTATAGTGGTAAATTAATATGGTGGTATTTATTTATTATGAATAAGTAAAATACAAGATATTAATTATATATAAATTATATTAATTAAAGAATATTCCGGAAGTCAATTTGTTGACTAATGAAGCGCCACTTTTGAGTGTATGAGATACACTTGGATTGTGCACTTTAATTAATAAATATTGCCATAATATTAATATAGGATATTAATTGATTTTGCAAAATAGATTTATGGTAATAAGATAATTATAATCAATATATGATATTGACAAAATAAATTATAATTAAAGAGATAAATCAATCTAATTGATTTTCCTTATTTTATTAGAAAAATGTTTTCTTCTCCTCCACACTACATATGGAAACCACCTCATATATAAAAGGAAGTGGGTGTCAAGCTCTTTTTATACATCACAATTGCAGAGTTCATAATTCTTGTGTAAAATAGAGAGCTCTCCATAGTGAGTTTGTGAGGAAGAAAAGGTCGATCTAGCGGCCGGAGTTTTCCGATAGCAATCAAGGAGGATTCGGCGAGGGGTTCGTGTGGATTAGCGATAGAGGCCGGGCAGCGTGGGCGGCTTGCGCGTTGAACTACTCTCCGTTGGCGGTCAAAGCGGCGATCTTGTAGATCATCAGGTATAACCGTCAAACTACTTAACGTGTTTATTGCATTAAGCGAAAGCGATCTAGAAGGAAATCAAATTTTAAGTGATTTCCTAACATAAATCCCCTTTATAACACGTTTTTAAATGCGTGCCGTCCACGAAATGACTTTCCGCATCGCCAAATAAAATCCCTCAATACTTTGACCAAGTGCCATGAAAAAGTATTTGAAAACATTCCGTCACTTTTTCAATATGATATCACGATTGTCGGGTTTCTAGCCTTGACCTATAACAATATTTGGGTAATTCTCCCCAACTTTTGTTTGGATTACCCATATCAATCATACTGCATAACCCTTAGCCTGTCGCCTTGCAATAAGTTACATCATATCCAAACTCTTCTTTGGAAATTATGCATCAAGTCCTTTGAGTGCGTTGTCGATTAGCATCTTTAAACTATACGGAAAAGTATGTGCCAATTAAGCTTGTGCATAGCATGTCTATAGTAACACCGAGAAGCAATAGGTGGCGACTATGCT
This sequence comes from Gentiana macrophylla, assembly GCA_026214975.1. Lineage (NCBI taxonomy): Eukaryota > Viridiplantae > Streptophyta > Magnoliopsida > Gentianales > Gentianaceae > Gentiana > Gentiana macrophylla. The sequence continues at coordinate 16,598,471 of CM047810.1, forward strand.
TATTTGCATCGTTACCACTACAAATCGCTCGGAAGGTGCTTGAAGTTTGGTGGCTCATAAGCGCCATTTGCATCCGGCTTCACATAAAAGCTGAATAAAGCGCTTTTGTTGGAAGTTTTGTTTTGAATTCAAACTTGTGCCGTAGCCAACCATAAGTTTGAATGCCAAAAAACTTTTGCATTTAAGCGGATCATTCACCACGAAAGTCTTCGTGTTCGGGAATGCACCACTAAAGTATCACCTCTGATCGGCTGCGAAAGTCTTCATGTTCAATTCTTTACGTTAACCATAGTTGGGGGTGCATTCAGGGATCAACAATCTCATTTCTCTCAACAAAGCCATCAAGATTCTCATTTGACAATTCGCTCGACCCGCTTTCATTGCTAATTCTACGATATGATTCTTACAAATAAACATCTTCACCCAAATTCACCAATAAGGAGTCTTGAGTTGCTCATTAAAGTCCATGTTGTCACCCCGTGTTCAAATGAGAATCTTAGACACATGTCTCTATGCTTTCTATTCTTACATCAACATCTCTTCCATTGCATTCCCAACAATATCCACATCTATCTCTTCATTCTTGGTCTTTTCAACACATGTCTCTATGCTTTCTATTCTTACATCCAACATCTCTTCAATGGCATTCCCAACAACATCCACATATATCTCTTCATTAACATTCTTTTCAACACATGTCTCCATGCTTTCTCTTCTTACATCAACATCTCTTTCAACCCGTTTGCCAAAACATCAACATACATCTCTTCATCTCATTCAACACATGTTTCTTGACTTTTCAACACATTTACTACTTCACATGTTTCTTGACTTTCATAAACCTCGGTACACTTTTCCTTTTCCTTCAAACATATTAATAAAGCATCTTGTTTTAAATTACAAACATATATAAACGATTCACAAGCTTATCATGATCAAGCACCATCGGTCTAGCTTTACTAATGGGGACCATATATTTCATCTCAAACTCATACTTAGTTGTATCGATTTCCAACTCATTTTCACCATGTCATACAATTCTTCAAATGTAATGTTCATTTTGACACTCGAGAATCGTCGAAACTTCTTGATTCACCTACATACTTCAAGACCAAAGACCATTGGCGTCTTTTTCAATCTCCACGAGGTAAAATATAAAAATACAAACTTTATCTTCCATCACGCTTCACCGAGATCTGTTTTATCAATACAATAATTACAAACCAATATACACATAGACAAAAACCATAATTCCGTTCAAATAGCCATTAACAAGTTTAAACTTGTGTCACACTATAATCAATCCACCTTGAAATGAGATAGAAGTTCACATAGCCATTAACAAGTTTAAACACATGTCACACTATAATCAATATTTTAAGATTAATACGATTACCATTCACTGGAAATGCGACTAGATATAACCAAATAGATATATATATATATATATATATATATATATATATATATATATATATATATATAGTCATACCGGAGTAATAATTGCACAAATCACAAATTCAACTTTTAACCATTTCAATTCAAATCAAATATCCATTTTCAATCGAGTGCCCCTATTTTCAATTCAATTTGAGTTAAACACACGGGTTTAAGCTAATCCCATGAGGTAAGTAAACTAACAAACTCAATTTCCCTAAATTCACATACCGGTATGGAAAGCCAGAAACCACTTTCGATTACCACCCGGCTCGGCTCGGACAATGATTGACGGAGAAGAAGAAAAAGAGAATTTGTTCGGCGAGGACAATATTTGGACACCGATGGAGACACAATGAGAGTTATTCGCTTTGCAAAGCAAAGAGAGAGGCGAGCGAGTAATTGGCTCTTGATCGATTTTGGGGCGTAAATTAGGGTTGGTTAACTTACCATACTAATTTAGAAAGTGGATTAAGCAAAGTTTAATGGGATGTTTAATTAAGGGTTAATTACATTTTAGTGTTAAGTAAATAACCCCAAATCAAGAAGGGAGGGCATTAATGGCTTTTCACCCAACTTGGAGAGTCAAAGCTTGTTAATGGCATGATTTATGTCATAAGCTTATTATTCTGACAATTTAGGTTGAAACTTATATAACTAAATGCCCCTATTAATATTAGATACTATCATTAATTAAAGGAAATATTAAGTTTTAGTAAAGCTTACTGTATATAAATTTTAATCAGTTTGTATTTTTTTTTTTTTTTTTTTTGATTTAAGAATGAAAATAATTTTGTTGGGATTTAAAGCTACCCTCTACTAACACAAATGTCTCTCATGACCTAAATAGAAAGCCGGCCTCTTTCTTCTTTCTCATTTGCACAACTCCGGCGAAATCCTTCCCCTCAGCAGCTCATCCCTGCTGCTATTCACTGCCGCTCCTCTCCTCTTTGCTCAGCCACCAGCAGCAGCAACTGGAACAACAATTTCACAACTTCATCCAGAGAAATATGCAGCCTTGCTTGGTACGTATTCAAGGTGAATTTCATGTTTCTTCTCCTGCTTTTCATGTTTTCGATTGTTCAGGCAACATGGTTTACCCATATCCTGTGGTACGTACGTTGACCCTTTCTTTCTTTTAAAGGTGAAGATTATTGGGTTTTGGGAGGGTACGGTTTGATTTTGATTGATATAGGAATTGTAATATTCTTTATCACCAACTCAAATTTAATTACTAAATCATAATTTGGTTTAACTTTCAGTAAATCATAATTTGGTTAAAAAAAATGAAAAGTGGGAATAAAGGAGATGATAGACAAAAATAGTTGCGAAAATGATAAATCTACTATTAGCTGCATGTTAAACGGTGGAATAAACACAAAACTAAAATTTGGTTACAAAACCCTTTAATTTCAACTGCACATTCACTACATAAATCAATTAAGATTGTTAAAGAAATTTTGAACATTTGATGCATTGTACTGACTACACCCTTTATTCAGTAAATTGATTTGTGGGTCTAGGCTACTGGTTTCAAAATTGAAGTTCCAATGATAATAATAACCGGGATTTTTCCAGGTTTACCACTGCTTCTGTGGTATATTTGTGGATATACCGCGAAAAAAAAACAATTTTGGTTCGCGATTTTCTCCCGTTTTTCACCTTGTGCGTGCGATCTTAAGAGTACACCCTTCCCTATTGGGTTCGCCCCTTCCCAATTAGGGTTTAGTTTGGTTCAAAGCACCTAAAAACACGAAAATGGGAGTGGTATTTACACAAGAGAGTGGTAGTCGCACAAGTGGCCTTCAAAATAGTGGTAGATCGCCAAAGCTCCCAATAATAACCACAACCCACTTGCACCACCACCATGGAGTTTCCATGGAAGTACTTGAAAGCTTGAAAATTTGAAAGAATTATGTGGTTGGGCTCTTGAGAAAAGGGCTTTCAAAAAGGGAAGAAACTTAGGATTTTTGGAACTTTGGAAGGTAAATATTGGTGATGTGGACGTTAGTCAGTAGTGGTGGAGTTGACAAATACACAAAAAGGTAAACAGGAGAGGAAAACAGAGAAAAATAGAAGAAGGATGAAATGAAGTGAGAAGGCAAAGAAAAGGTTAGAAGCTCTTTAAATTGTGATATATGAAAGAGACAAGGGTTTACCTGTATTGGTATATGATAATAATAATCTAGTATTAGCAGCACTTAGAGATGAGCTGTATTAAGACACAAGATGGCTCAGACACGTGTGACAATCAAGCTACTAAAGATGGGAGAAATAAGGAAGGTTATGGGTGATAAGGTTGCCAAATTAAACACAAATTCGGGCGTGCAAAATGATGAGTGAGCCAAGGGTCATGAGTTTGAGTCAAGATGGAGTCTATCTCAATAATTTGAACAAACACCGACAGCAATTATTTCAAGATTCAAGACAAGATAAAGCTCAAATTTATCTCAAGATTTTCCAAATTTCATCCTTGTTTATCCATTATTTGAATATTTGAATTCTAGATTACATTTGAACTAAATTAGGTTATCTACGTTTCTTACACTATAAGAATGAGGAGCTCTTGTAAATCAAAAATGAGTTGAATGAATAAAAAAAAAAATGGACTTTAACTTTTTCATTTCTTTTGGTTTTCTTCCTCGTTGCTTACTGCTCTGCCCTCTGATTTTTTTATAGTATCAGAGACAAACCTTATGTAGAATATTTCTACATCAAAACACAAAAACAAAACCTTCAAGTCACAAACATACACAAACAAAACCCCGATTGCCTGACATCTAGTACAAATCACAAACAAAAACAAAATCAAAACTCCAAATCTCAAGCATTGGCAACACTTTGTCTCTCAATGTTAGCGGTTTTGTCACCTCAAACTCACACAAAACAATTATCACTTGTGGAAGGCAAGCCCTTTCTCTCACGGAAAGTCAAGATACTGGTTGGTCATCTCACAAATGAGACACTTTAGCACGAGCAGTACATAAAGAATCTGATTCAAGCTGGTTCGATCCACTACCGCTGAGGATCGAGAATATCAAAAATGGAAAAAATCGAGATAGGTTATTGAGAGGATGGTTAATCGGATCTCTATCAGGAAGAATCACTTGGCCTTGTTATAGAAATTTGGACCACGGCCACATGCCCTATGAGCAGCACTCAAAGATGCCTATGCACAAGACTCACGGGGAAAGGAGTTTACACTCGAAGCAACGGTGATTTATCTCAAAAGGATAAAGACAAGAACATAGCAGAACACATCGAGAAATTTCAAAAGCTTTGTGTGATAGCACTTGACTATCGGAAACACATTCAAGACTACGAAAAGGTGTATTTTTGCTAACAAGCCTGAGTCCGACCTATGAAACATTCACACCACAATGTTGAAGCCACAAGACCCCACGTATCTGAGTTGGTCTCACGTCTACAAAACCTAGATCAAGGAGAACATGGTTCTCAAACCTTTATGAAGTCGAGACTCAGACAACCCCTCACATAGCATACTACGGTCAAAATCGGTCAGGCACCCCAAATGCCCGGACATGAGACCTGGCGGGGACGGTGGGTTCATCTCCTGCAGGAGAGGTTTCAACACAACGACAAAGAGGAATGCCAATAACAATCGAGAGAAGACCACCACCTCACGGAGAAAGAAGGATGACACGAGGAAGAAAGGAAAGATACGAATGAGAAATGTCGATCTTGTGGTGTCATGGGACACATAGCCAAAATATGTTGGTGGGTTCCCAGAGAAGGATCAACAAGGCCAAGACACCTTTGAAGAAGCTTGCTTGCACTCACTTCAGACAAAACCATTCTTGACACAGTTGAATTGTGGACACTGGAGCTTCAAACCACATGGTGGTAAGTGCGGTATTACGCAAAATACACACAAATTAACGAGGATCAGATGCTATTATCATAGGTAATAGAGCTACATTACCAATTACTGGAATAGGACAGGCAAATCTAAAACAAAAACAACACACTTTGTCCTTAAATAATGTACTTCTGGTGCCAGAATTAACAAAAACTTTGCTTTCTGTCAGTCAACTCACCAATGATCACTCTGTTGTCTGTGAATTTACTAATGATAATGTATTTGTTGAGAGCAGAGGCACGGGGCGGATCTTGACCACATGGAGAAGAAAGGGTGATCTACATATTTTGCAGAATCAACTTTGAGTTATACTTTTCAAATAGATTCAGGTCTGGTTCCAGTTCTTTATGGCACCAGAGGTTGGGACACATGCAAATGAACACTGTCCAGCAACTGAAGGCCAATGGTTTAATTGATGTTTTAGGGCAAATAAAGACAGATCACATCTGTGAAAGCTATCAATTAGGAAAACTCAGTAAATTTCCTTTCTTTGATTCAGAACATGTTAGTACTGCTCCTTTTGAAATAATACATTGTGATCTTTGGGGACCAGCCCCTATTAAATCAATTGGTTCTTTTTCTTACTATGCAAGTATTGTGAATGATTTCACTAAATTTACATGGCTTATACCTACAGTGCATAAATCGATTTTTCACGACTTATCTAAATTTTGAGCATCTTGTTAAAGGCAATTTGATACAAACCTAAAATTTTCATTTAATTTGTAGTCTGAGTTTACCAATCATAGATTAAGGGATCATTTCGAGGCCAGGGATAATCCATCAAATGTCATGCCCTTTGAAGCAAAATGGGGTAGTAGAAAGGAGACATAGGACTATTAGAGAAGTGGAGTCGACCATGTTGTTTCACGATCATACACCCCTCTATCTATGGACAGAAGCCTTCTCTACTGCTGTTTACTTAATGAATAGGGTGCCCTCATCTTCCCTAAAGAATGAATCACCTTACTCCAAGTTATACAAAAAGGAACGAGTCTATACCCATCTTAGGGTCTTTGGCACAGTGTTATCCATACACTTGGGACACGAGACACAACAAGTTTGACCAAAAGCAGTACCTTGCATATTCATAGGCTATAGCATGCAACACAAAGGTTATAGATGCTATCATCCTACCACCAGAAAAGTAATCATCTCGAGGCATGTGGCCTTTGATGAAACCAACTTACATGCAAACCCCAAGGCAGGCCCGGACTTAATCAAAACCCTCAAGCTTAGTCTCGGCTCCTTTGCAGTTGGTTAGAACCACCACACGGTATTCCACGTCATCACATTGCACTAGTCCCACAATTTCCATGACTACAAACAATTCACCTCTGGACTATCCCCTTAACCCTCTTGCCCCGTCCAACACCAATCTGGCACTCTTGGCCAATGACCTCACTCCAACTTTGATCCCCAGGCTTCCCAAATCCTCTGTATTCCCACTACGGATGAACCTCAATCCACTGGTTCACTTATCCTTACTACACAACAAGATGTCTCGGATACACGATTCGAGACCACTCTCTTATATCCCGATTGCAGACACACCCCGATCCCTGGTTCACCCACCTCACCACCACGGCTGAAGATGCCCCAGATTCACGGCTACACACCCCTCTTCCATACGAACCACATGATCCCGTTCATCCTAATCCAGAACACCAAATCATCACCAGAGGGCAACATGGAATCTTTAAACCAAATCCAAAATATGCCCTCATAGTCTCCTCCTTCCCAGATATCCCTCGAGAACCAAAGAATGTCACTGAAGCCCTCAAATACACCTGGATGGAAGCGACCATGAAAGAGGAACTAAAGCCCTACACAAAAACAACACTTGGGATCTAGTCCCCTACGATCCTAAGATGCACATTATTGAATCAAAATGGGTCTTTAAAGCTAAACTAAAGCCCAATGGAACCCTAGAAAGATTAAAATCCAGGCTTGTAGCCAAGGGTTACAACCAAGTGGATGGGGTGGACTACTTGAAGCGTTTTCCCTGTGATCAAACCAGGTACTATTAAACATTGCTAGCTAGCGCCTTTGAGTAAAAAATGGGACATTAGGCAATTAGATGTAAAGAATGCCTTTACTACATGGTTTTGTCAATGAGAAATCTACATGTCCCAACCTCACTGGTATGCACGATCCCCAATTTCCTAAACATGTTTGCAGGTGAAAAGGGCTCTCTGTGGTGCTAAAGCAAGCTCACAGGGCTTGGTTTGATAGGTTTAGCACCTTTTTGCTTGATCTGGGTTCTATTTTAGTTTAGCGGATCCCTCGTTGTTTGTGTATCATTCGGATACTAGCTCTTTATATTTGCTCCTTTATGTTGATGATATGCTTGTAGCGAGTTCTAATGACATCTTGATCTAATCTTTCACTAATGTCTTGCACTCTGAATTCTCAATGAAGACTTGGGCACTCTTCACCATTTTTGGGGATAGAAATTTCTTTTGCAGTACTAGACTTCATCATCCCGGACTCGTTATGCTCGACAATACTAGAGCGAGCTAAGATGGTGGAGTGCAAACCCGTTGCAACCTTGCTGGAACTCAAACTGCTCAGACACCTCCTCACCACTCTTGGTGATCTACACCTTCTACAGGCAATTTGGTTGGAGCCTTGCAATATCTTACAATCACGAGGCGGACCTCTCGTATAGTGTCAATTTTGCATCTCAGTTTTCTGAGGCTCTACTCAAGCACACATGAAGGTGGTCCACGAGAATGCTTGATATGTTAAGCGACACTTCCTCACAGGTCTTGATTCCTTTCTTTGCTCCCTCCTCGCCCTCTCTGCATTTTGAGATGCGGATTGAAATTTGAGTGCCACTACTACTCGTCGTTCAGCTACATACTCTGCACTTTTTGGGTCCCGATCTCATTTCTTGGTGTGCCAGAAACAAGCCACGATGTCGAGGTCTAATCTGAAAGGTGAATACCGTGTCATGGCACATCTTCATGGTGAACTTACATGGTTGCGATTCTGTGTGATGATTTAAGGATCTGTTATTACTCCCAGGTGATGTATTGTGATAATCTAAGTGCCCTCTGCCTCGCTATCAATCCGGTGTTTCACTCTCGCTCCAAACACATTGAGTTGGACTTTCATTTTTGTCCGTGAGCAGCGTGACTCAAGGCAAGCTTGTCACCAAACACGTCCTGCACATCTTGGGTAGCTTATGTATTTCTGAAGCCGAGTCACTCGCTATGCTCTGCGACCTTCCCTCGACAAACTATGCCTTCACTGACCATAGTTTGAGGAGGGTATTAAGACACAAGATGGCTCAGACACATGTGACAATCAAGATACTAAAGATGGGAGAAATAAGGAAGGTTATGGAGTGATAAGGTTGCCAAATTAAACACAAATTCGAGGCGTGCAAAGTGATGAGTGAGCCAAGGGTCATGAGTTTGAGTCAAGATGAAGTCTATCTCAATAATTTGAACAAACACAGCGACAATTATTTCAAGATTCAAGACAAGATAAAGCTCAAATTTATCTCAAGATTTTCCCAAATTTCATCCTTGTTTATCCATTATTTGAATATTTGAATTCTAGATTACATTTGAACTAAATTAGGTTATCTCGTTTCTTACACTATAAGAATGAAATTGCTTGTAAATAAAAAATGAGTTGAATGAATAAAAAAAAGGCAAGACTATACCTTTTTCATTTCTTGGTTTTCTTCTCGTTATACGCTCTGCCCTCGATTTTTTTAAATTTGGAATAATCGGGATTGGCATTTTCCAATTTATTTATCGTTCATTTCTATTCTCATGCTTTTTAATGCATCGACATCAACTAGTCTAATTCACATTCGGTTTTAAAAATTTGATTTATTGCTTCTTTGGTAATGGTTGTAGCGATTGGAATGTTCGATACAAGAAGATTTGTTGCTTAGGGTAGAGTAGATTCGGTATTGTTTGTTGTTTCTCCCGTTAAATGTTCTAATGCTTTTCTTTGTTTTGCTTTGCACAACTTGGATGAAGAAAGATAACTTTACCTCTTTTCTTTTCTTTTTGGCATAGTGCGGGCGTCGCGTATTGAGTGCAGGACCGTTCCTAAGGCAGCCAGGGTTGGGAATCCCAAGCGGTATTAAGCGCCATGGTAGATATTGAAGCTACCATTGTCAACTCTTTTGATAAACATGGGCTGAAACTAATAGTTACTGTGAGAACACGGATAATGGTAAGTTTGTTGTAGTTGATAATATTGGTGATCTCACGGTTTAAGGGTTGGTTTATTGATGCATCTATGATTTTTAAGAATATTGATTGTGTTGTTCACTTGGTTCATATCATTAAGCTTTCTAATATACACTAGTTTGGGGGCTTACTATATTCTTGTATTCTTGTGTTACTATTAATATCACTATGGGGTGTGAGATTTTCAGCCATATATCGCCAAGAATAAAGTGAAAATCAGTTGTGAAGCGAAAACCAAGTGTTTGAGGCTTGAAAAACTTCAAATACTTTTATTGACTTCATGTTATTGCATACCTTACGCTACTTTGTTCAAATACGAGAAAGATGCAATGTTGCAAAAAAATCAAAAAAACCGGTTGTAGTGTGCTTCAAGCCCCTCCTTACATTGGGAAGCATACTAATGATGATATTTGATCATTAATGGATAAAAATGCAATGTATATTTGTTTTACTGTGGTTATTAGTACTAAAAAGTGTTTTGAGAAGTTGAAGAAAGAAAACATAATTGGCGATTATTCTTGTATTCTTTATTAATATCGCTCGTATTCTTCGTAAAAGGTGCTATTGCAGGCATATGGTGTCTTTATTTGGTTTTAATCTTTCCTTGCATTCCACTTTATTTATTGTGGTGTGGTTTTATCTAGGTGATTGAAGGTTGTTGATTCAAATGATGAGGCAATGTTGGTGTTTTTGTCTTTAGAAAAATTGAGGAGCCTAGCTAGATTCTCTATTGATGAGGCCATTTGCTGCTTTATTTAATGCATTTCTGTTTCATACATATTTCATGAAGCTTGATGTGGTCTTTGGTTTGAAGGATAAAAATCTATATATGGTAAAATATAATGCTTTGGTCTTCAACAACTTGAAGAATGTTTTATTTCCACTGATATGCTTTTGATTATATTCAATAGTATTAGGTTTTATTCTCTTGATTCCCAGGAGTTGTATCTCATAATGCTTTGATAGATTCTTTCATTATGATATCCACCATTTTTGATAGATTATTGTATTACGCAATGTTAATGGTGATATTTTTGTGCATTAATAAAGCGTTTTCTTATTCTTGTATTCTTATTCTTGTGTTAGATGTAAGCGCTACGATAAAGTCGGTTTCAAATACTAAAGTCGAAAGGTATCAAATGAGATCTCAAAATGAAGATAAAAAAATATATGAACATTGGTGAAATAATTTTGATGATCGGTGTTTAAATCAAAAATTCACGATCGTTTATAAGAAAAGCGTTGCGGTTAATACAAAAAAATTCGGCTTTCAAAATTTCGTCGGAAGGTATCGTATTTGGGCTCAAATTAAAGAGCAAAAAACATATGAATTTTGGAGAAAAATTTCGATAATCAGTTATAAATCAAAGATTCGGGTGTTTGAAAAAACCAAACACAGGCGGCGGAAATCTTTGAGCGATATGCATATGTATGCGTCGTCCCTTTTATTAAGCGGGGGTATTTTTGTCCGTTTGAAATTTTTTATCCTTTTTGCAACTAAAAAAAAGAGTGTCTTATTTATTCATTTTGTAATTTTTTTGTCCTTTTCCCTCAATAAAATTAATTAAATTCTTGCAATCAAATTGTATCTTATACACTCAAAATTACGCCCATATTGCCAACTAATTGACATCGAATATTCTCTAATTAATATAATACTATGATTAATTTGCAAAATACATGTGTATCAATATACACAATATATTTAAACATAGACATACCATGATATGTATATTTAATTAATCAACATAATTAATATCAGTGTATTATATTTATTCATAATAAATAAATACCACCATATTAATTTATCAATATAACACTTTATAGTCGAGATAAAAATTTTCCTTATTTGGTTATCACTATAACCACATTTTAATCGGCTAGATATTTATATGTGTGTGACCCGATAGGCCTCGAATATGTTGGCCGTAGACACAAAGTGCAATTACGAAAATTCCCTTCATATCTAACGATCACGGAATAGCGTCTAGCAACACACCGTGACCCCCAATCATCGGAGGAGACAAATGTAATGACTAATACCTTTTATGTGAAGCTTGATTACAAGTGTAAATTGAATCTTATCATTTGTTATAATATTCATACAATCATATCTCAGAGTGTCGAGTACATCAGCGATCGTATCTTATAATCTGGATATTATGCTCACTTGAAGCAACTAATTTACTTCCACTTTGCAAAGATTCACCAGAGTTAGACATTCCTTATAAGAAGGCCTTTTTGGATATTCACTCATATTCAAAGGATACTCGATTTCGGACGAACAAACTATTAGAAAATCTCTGGCAGGGAGCAGCGTAATTCAAAATTTTATTTCCTTTAACCAGGATCGACTTTGTTTAAGCAATAAACAAATAAGCTAGTAGATGGTGGTTACATTGCTAATCTAAAGATCGGCGTTTTGACCGTCTAAGGAGAGTAGTGGTGCATGGAGCCACCCAGCGTTCGGCCTCTACCGTTAGTTCACACGAACAACCGCTTGGAATCCACCATTGGATTGCTACTAGAAAAACTCGGTTTGCTAGACCGGCGGTTTCTCTCTCTAAGAAACTCTTTATTTTCACAAGAAACTATTAGTCTCTTGCAATTGTGTTGTATCTTAAAGCTAGCCAACCCGCTTTCTTATATAGGTGTTGGGGCGCCCTCATGTCTCTCAATCGATTGGGATTAGCTTACTAGTAGATTGAGGAGAAAGAAAACATTTTCCTAATACAAAAGGAAAATATATTTGATTGATTTATCGATTAATATTCAATATCTTATATTAAATATTTTTCCAAGATATATATTGACAATATCTTATATCGAATATATCTTTATCTTATTGCCATAAATCTATTTTTCCAAAAATCAATTAATATATGGTAATCACATTAATTAAATTACACAATCCAAGTGTATCTTATACACATTGAAAGTGGCACCCATATACCAATATTTTGGCATCGGAATATTTTTAATTAATATAATGCTATGATTAATTAATTTGCAAAATATATGTGTATCAATATACACAAATAATTAAACACATATAAATAGCATATTTATATTTAATTAATCAATATAATTAATATCTTGTATTTAATTTATTCATAATAAATAAATACCATCATATTAATTTATCACTATAACACTTTATAGTGAGATAAAACTATCCTTATTTGGTTAACACTATAACCGTATTTTAATCCGGCTAGATGTTCTTATATGTGTAACTTTGATAAACTTCCGAATATGTTGGGCGTAGGCACAAAGTGAAAATTGTGAAAATGACGCCCGTACTAAAGATCACGGAATGGCGTCACAGCAACACACGTGACCCCGTTCATCGGAAGAGTCAAATGCAATGACTACTACCTTTCATGTGAAGCGATTACCATGTAAGCGAGAATCTATTGCTATAATAATATCCATGCGATTCGTGCGTCAAGTGTCAAACACCAGCGACCATTTCTTATAATCTGGATATCCTATTTTCTCGAAGTAACTCATTTACTTCCACTTTGCAAAGATTCATGAGAGTAAGACATTCCTTATAAAGCCCTTTTGGATATTCACTCCCTGCTTGATAGAGTCTGCGATTCCCGGACGACCAAACATGCATACTCGCGTGCTTGATATCACACCCAATCACTACCGCATGATCGCCCGTGGCTAGGGTGTTAGGTGTAGTGCCGAAAGACAATTTGTGTAATTGTTTTTAATAATGAATAATGCCAATTTATCTCACCTTATTACTTGCTTTGTGCTTGTAAGTAATACACTCTGCAAACCTAAGTATATCGTATGTAACCACTTAACTTTCGATTGTATGGATTACGTGAGGATTGAGTTAGTGGTGATATGCTTAAAGCTATTAGTCCGTGGTGAACTTAATCGAGTTTAGAGTCTCTTGATTAAAACACCAATAATCATGAGAACACCTTAGGGTGTGATAGTCTTATCGGTTTGTCGGTGGGGAATTACTCGTGGGGCATTTATATATGATGACATTCATATAGAATTTGGACCGATTTAATCGAATTTCTGGTATAATTCCGTAATCGAGAATCTTATTAAATCATTAGATGATCATATATGGATCAAACTTAATCTGAGGTGATCACGAGTCTTTGCTTGTCTCGGGGTAGTGTTTGATGTGTTTAATTCACAGTTCACTTGAATATGTGTTCCAAGCCACTTCTCATTGGCACTATCTCACGATGAGTGAGTAGATTACGATTTTCCACGGACATAGAATCCATTCCTTCTGCGGGAAGTAGAGAAGCGATCCCTTATTTGTTAGCCCTAAGAAAGTGATTGATCCGGGAGTTCACATTTGACTAATTAGCTACTAGTCGGATATGTGTACTAATTGATCATCGAGGGGTTGATAGTAAATAAGGAAAAGATATTACGAGTCGGGTTCACGGAGACTTCACTCGAATGGGCGATCTATGGAGGGTTAATCCGTATGTAGTGATTATATCAATGGGCGCTTATTCACTCACATGGGTTGAGTATAAGTATACATCTATAATCGGTAGGAGTTGAGTTTCGGGTTTATGGTGGCGTAATCCCGAATTAATAATTAATGTACTTAATACATTCGATGAATAATTAATTATTGGAGACTCACTGATTTATAGGTCCATGGTCCCGATGTGGAATTGTAATTCGGAATGATATTCTTGTTATTTGGGCCTCGGTGATAATTAATTGGTGGCTAATTAATTGATATGCATGAATATTATTTAGTTGGGCTAAATAATAATACACAAAAGACATTTTATGTGGGCTTTTAATACTAAAAGTGGCGCCTCTTATCATTTAATTATCACAAGAATTAATTTTTGTGATGTGGAAAATAAAAGATATTCTTTGTTACATGATTGGTTGGATGACTTGTTATTTGATTTCACATTGATCAATACATATCACAATTAGTCATTAAGGAAAATATCTTTTTATTTTGATTAATTAATTAATTATTTAATTAATTAATACTTGGAGGCCAAGTTTACTCTCTATATAAAGGAGAGTTATTCAAAGAAATTGACATTGATAATTTAGACCACCACTTGAAAAGCGAGAGGAAAAATTAGTTTCTTCTTTTACAGGGTTTTGGAAGAAGAAAAACTTTGAGTTTTCTTGGTGTTGCATATCAAGGAGGTTAGTGTATCAAGAAGGGTGTCCACAACCGCGCCGTTTGGAGAACACATCGAAGATCAAGGCTTCTTCCGTTATTGGTAACATGATCTTAAACCCGCTTACAGTAGTAGTTTAAGTCCTTTAATTATGTGTTTTGATATATAAATAAGTGATCCATCATGGCGTAGATCAAACTCGTTTAGATCTAAGAACACTGCATCCTTCATGGGAAACCTCAATGAGTGTCAAAGCATGACAATCCACACATGATGCCATGTAGACTCTACGCCCTGAGGATAATTACACAACACGTCACATAGTGTGACATTGCGATGTAAGTGGGCGATCTAGCGTATGCATTATCTAATACCACGTCCACGAGCAGTCTAAGTGTCTCTGCACTTGATAGGCGAGATCTATCCACCTTACTTAAAGACATAAGACATCTGTCATTTGCTTTGTTTGTACTATCAATGCTCTGTTTAATAGTACATCGACTAGAAGGCATTTAAGTATCGAACATATTAAAGTGATTAAGATCTCATCGACCATAATCGCTTATCATGGTTTCTCTATCACGATTTAATACTAAGGGCGTTAGCATATAACAATTCATAATTGGTTCTTTAAAGAACAAATATATGACAACGGAAAAACCATTTATTATATATGTATAATCATAAAGAATTAGTAGAAATGATCCGACTGAGTGGATCGGTCCAACCGATTGAGTTTAGGACACTATTTCAACAATCTCCCACTTGGCCTAAAGCCAATCACTCATACACAAGACCAAGTTGAAACACAAGAATCTCAAGCAATACTTGCAGCCATCCCCACTGGCCGTGAATGGATCGCTATCCGTAGGGACTCGGACTATCTTCATATCATGCTCCAAATGATCAAGTCAAAGGCTGCCTCCAACACACACATGAATCTCTGCGAGACCTGGTCCTTGCCTAAGGAATGAATCCACATACTACATTGAGCCATATAGAAAGATGGAAGAACCACGGAAGGTTCGAGGAATAAACATACTAGATCCATGTCTTTGCTCCCATTGCGCCTCCAGGAAACCTTCTTGTGTTTTAGCTAGTTGTAGAACCTCCAATGATTTCTAGCTAAGAACATTTACAACTCACTATATCACTCAATCAAAGTGACGTAAACCCGTTCTGTAGCTCACTCGCCTTCGTAAGACTCGGGATGTATATACGTATATCTATATTTATCGATTCCAAGTTTTGATAAACTAGGAAACCATCCGTAACTTGTTTAAGGATATTCTAAACATTCACAGTTACTTTCATACTTGCTTATGACTCTTCATGGACTATGAACATCGGCATTACTTTTATGATGGTTCTATCGCGTTGCAAGGAAAACTTCTATAAGCATCATCTTTCACCTTATCATTAGGACTAACGTCTTAACATAGATAGATCTTGAGAACAACGCTAAGCGGTATCTCACATGTCGTGATCTATGCTAAACTCTTTTAGCATCACATTTATATAGGTAAACTATAAACTACTTGATTAAATCTATCATTATAGATTCTTATTTCAAAAAATAAGAACCAACTAATCCAAGTGCTTTCATAAAGACCTTGAACTACCAAACATCAATTGACTATGACATGTGGTGATAATTCTGAGAGATATCCAATACCTTACTAAAAAATCATAACACCACCCCATTATCCTCTTGCACATTGTGTCATATCCACTTCTAACGACTAAATCAATCTTCTTTGATTATCAAACAAGAAATTTATCGAGAAAACTTCGCTTGAGTCATAAATGGTTCTAAGTGGGCTCACATATCATGTTATCGATCTATGAACATCAAGTTTGTTTTGCCCAACATCTTCAACAACTATCCTATATAGACATGATCTGAAGTTATAACAAGCATAATCGAATAGAAGTAGGTTCGATTGGCAACATAAAGATAATTACAAGGAGTTTTACCCGTGCCCTTCAACCGTCACTATAGCCTTATGGTAATCATTTTGCTATCCATGTCGAAACCTTTCTAGGACATTCCATTTAAGTAAGACAAGCGGGTTCACAGCTGGTTTGTCCTTTGATGGAATCTAATCGAGATATTATGGCTCTGGCCATATCCTCAATCTTGCCTTTTAAACATTCCTTCATAAGTCGTGAGATATTCATTCTTCAAGATGAACATACGGCCCAGCCTTTTAGAGGCTTGAGGTTATCCACGGACTTATAGATCATTTAATAATGCCTTGGGTGTTCTACACCTAAATAAGCTATGTGGCGCTGCTCGTGTTCAATGGTTGAATATCTCTTTGTGGTTCTCAAACTCTTTTGAGATCTAAATTTACTCTATTGTTTCTCTTGGAAGAAACACTTCCCATAGAAAACTGACATATTTGGGGACAAACATTTAGCTCCACGGGTAAGTAAATAATATCTAGCATACTTGCTAAGATATCCCACAAAGTTGCACATGTCATCTTTGAGTTCTAAGCCCTCAAACATAAACTTGCTTGCGATAGCGCATGACAACTCTAAGACATCGGTTAAGATGGATTCGATGTCTTTGTCTTTAATATCAGGATATGGAATTCATTCTACCTTTAATCCATGGAAATTGGTTAAGTATGTGTATTGTATATAGAGACCTTTATCGAAATAGGTAAAGGGATACGCCGGCATGGCTTATGTCACATCTTTATCGCATAAAGTGTTGTTTACATTCGGAACCGCAATCAATCACGCATCTCAAAATGATATCTTTTAGGGAGAATCGATTCTTTTGAGACGACCACGAAACACCCTCGAGTTACTAGTTGCTTCAATCAATTGAAAATTAATTCCTAAGTAGTTTGTCATTCTCATATTAAGTATTAGCTCAAACTTTTCGCGGTTTTCAATTTCGCACTTCATGAGTACACTTGACTTATTTCTTAAAATAGTCATGGAGATTAATAAATGATTATTAGTGGCATTAATTGTCATAAGACAACAAGCATCGGTATTTTTAGGCTTTAGGCAAATTTTCTAGAATCTTTAACATTTTCATAAAGGTATTTTAATCATCTTTAGATAAGATCGTATTACCCATGATTCATAATCACATGGTTCGGACATCATCTGAATGATATTTGATTATCGTTTCTCTTTGGAGAAGTGACATCTAGAACAACCACAAATATCAAGGATAATGACCATACAAATATTTAGTTGAGATTTTTCACCTATATCAACTATATAGTGACATCAATCTAGTATGTTAGATTTGGTGAATGTTCAACCTTATCGAATAACATTTATTCCTTACAATTGAATTTGTCTACTAAATCTAACAAATAAGCTGAACTCGTATGTTCTTCCAGCAAGAACTAGGACACGATAACATTTATTTAGTTCTTTATCGATTTACGGACGAGGAATACAATCTTTTGAAAAATGTCGTAATGTTTGCTTCACTTTCCGTATCTTAGTGTATTCCGTATTTGATCTTTCTAATTTAATCATGCTGCGTAAGATATCATATATCTAAGAGTTGACTTAAACTTAGAAAGATTTATCTCAACTTTATACTTTCTTAGGATAGAGACTTGATAAGTTCTCTTACTTAAGCAAATGCCACTAACTTTCCACTTTAATCCTTGAGCTCTTGTAAATATTTTTTAATTTAGTCTTATAAGACTTAAGAAAAATCATAGGAATTGTGACTTCAATTTTCTTTCATAAAGAAAATCAACTTTTGTTAAATAGTCTATTTAACCCTTTTTGAATCATATTCAAAACATGAACTATTTAATTAGCTTTGTCAAGCAATGATTAAAGAATTAAGTCGATACTTAAATCTTACAATTTTGAAAACAACCATTCCAAAATTCGGTGTAGTCATTTCTTATCAACGTTTGAATTAATTGTCACGTATGATAGAATGATCATATTGGATCGTATCAATGCATGATTAATTCGTTGAAACTTCATTTCAAGTGATTTAATCATATCATGATCTTCGTTATCATTAATAATTAAAGTCTTGAAGTATTTGCATCAAATATGTAGTCTCGCTTGTCTCTATAACTACTATAACGGGTTGCTAGTTTCATTACTTATTTTAAAGTTAAATTACTTAACCTTATTTGAAGCGTTGCTCGGAAGGTAAAAGTCATTAATTTGGTTTTTAACAATCGAGAATAAAACATAGAAATAAATTTTGCTAAAACTACAACATAAAAATAAAGATAAAAGAGTGTTGTTGTCTATACAAGCAAAATCAAAAATGGTCTCTTGGTTTATGATTTTGCTCCTGCTAGTCAACTACTCCCAATTGACTTTCACGAATTTTAATTAATTCTTTAGTGGATGGAATCAATCTAGTTGACTCGATCCCGGCGAGGGCCGATCGACCAGTCAAACCGATAGGTGGGTACAACTTACCGGTGCATCTCATGAAGAGGCTTCCATTGGTGGATAATAATGCATAATATTATCCACGGTGGTTTAGCGGGAAGTGTAGAAGGTGGATATCATGGCTGTTTGGATAGATTTAGGGTGGTGGTAGCGGTGAGGCACTGGCGGCGATGCGGTGGAGTGAATGAACAATAAAGAGAAATAACTTGATAAGGAGTTTAGTCCTCTTTGACTATTTTGCACATATCTCTTTAAGTTACACAAGCCCCTCCTTTTATAGGCAGAGCCGGAGCTACGGAGTGCAGGGTAGGGGTATAAGCATAGTATACAATGATGTTATGCGATTAAGGTAACGGGCGGTGTTGCCGTGAGGCCTAACTCAGAGCTGTAGTCTATGTGCTCACCCCTGCGCTCTATCTCGGCTTCCCCCTGCTTCGCTCTCCCGCATGACTCCATATTCTCGCGATCTTCCGACTTGGGGCGTGGGGCGGCCCCTGGCGATTAAGATCCTATGGGTTGTACGCTTCGTTAAGAAGTATCCGACTCGCGACCCTAACCGGATCGATGCTTTTGGTGTTGTAGCCACGGCTGCCTCCCGCGGATGATTGGATTGGCGGTTTTCGTTGCTTACCAGCGGTGGCATATTAGGACACATCAATGGCCCCTACTACTAAGTCTTGGATGTATTCGTGGAGGCCAAGCATAGAGTAAAAAGTATCCATGTTATGCAAATTTTGGCGTCCTCCCGTTATTTGTTTGGGATCGATCTATTAGCGGGCGATCTCGGAGCGACCGAAGTGCAGCGACCTTGCCCGTCTGGGCGACTTACCGCTAAGAGGCAGCGCTTTTTAGTGCGTCTTGCCTCAAAGTGTTTATTCACTAAGGGCCTCAAAGTGTTTATTCGAAGGGCGCGCTTTTAGTGCGTCTTGCCTCAGAAGTGTTCATTGATGCAGCGACCTTGTCGTCTGCAGGCGAGCTTATTCTAAAGGCCGTGCTTTTAGTGCGTCTTGCCTCAAAAATGTTTATTCCACAAGGGCCGTGGTTTAGTCGTCTTGCCTCAAGAGGTGATTATTCACTAATGGCCGCGCTTTTGAGTGCGTCTTGCCTCAAAGTGTTTATTCCAGGGCGCACGCACTTTTAGTGCGTCTTGCCTCAAAGTGTATATTCATGAAGGGGGCGCTTTTGGTGCATCTTGCCTCAGTGTTCATTAGTGCAGCGACCTTGTAAATGCAGAGGCGACTTATTCACTAAGGGCGGCGCTTTTAGTCGTCTTTCCTCAAAGTGTTTATTCCACTGAGGCCCGCTTTTAGTCGTCTTACCTCGAAAGGTGCTTATTCACTAAGGGGGCGCTTTTTAGTCGCGTCTTGCCTCAAGTGTTCATTGAGTGCAGCGACGCTTGTACATGCGAGCTTGCGTTTGGTGGCGTTGGGTATGAAACTTGGGTAGTGGGGCGATTGAATCGTCGGATCGTGAGTCCTTTCGGTTTAGAGTAAGCTGTTGCAGCGTGGGTCTCGATAACTACTGCACGGAGTGGTGTAGTCATTGGTAGGCGTGCATTACCTCGTGGACATTGATTGACCCACCGTAATGATGGCGATTTTGAATTTGAAATCCTCAAGGTGATTGCGTGAATGCGGGCCGTGGAGTAGATCTTATCTGGACCGCCACGATCACATTTCTTTTACATATAAGAGTTAAGCCCCGTTTGCTCAGCCACATTTTCGCTCTTTCTACTCCCACCTCACTTTTCTCTCACGGTTTACAGAGTTTTAGGCTTGAAAGTGTTTCCCGTTTGAGGATTTGGAGTTTCAGCGGCCGACCTTGAGTTTTCCGTTAGCTACCAGCGATTTTCCGACAGATCTTCAACCAAAAACAAGGTAATTCTTCATCCACCAAGCTCCTTTGATTATTTTTCGTCAGCGTTTCAGATTGTTTTCGTTTGCTCCGCTTTTAGCATATCATGCATGATTTGGGGCTTTTTAGTGTTAGTGTTCTTGTTTTGGTATGGTTTTTCTTTGAATTGGCGTTCTCATTCACAGGGAAAGATGGTCTTTTCTTGGTAGTTCGTAGTGTTCTTCCTTTGTGTTTCCTTGCTTTCCGTGGCATCCCGTCACTGCAAAATCGCAAGGAAGGTGTCGAGATGGGTGTGATCACCTCCGCCCAGTGATTTACATTTATCGAAGAATTTTAAGCTCCACCCAACCTTGTTACCATGGGATGTCGGATGTTGCTTTCGACCACAGCGGCGATTACGATATGAACCGAGAGGCGTGTGATTATGCCACTAGAAGATGAGTTGGTGATTCTAGCCCGAGGTGATGTGCCTTGACGACTACAAGCCCGATAGAGGCGGCTGCGAGGATCACGATCCTCGAGGAATCCTTTCGACCTGGCGAGTTTGTTTCACGATCCGGCACGAGGCGAAAGAAAGATCGCAAGAGAGGCGGCTCGTAGCGAGGGTGTGGCAAGTGTTCCAAGTAGTCACGGCTGTGTGATGATATTTGATGGCGGAGGATACGAGTAACGTGGGGGCACACACCGATGGCGAGATGTCACGTAGGGGCGCGCCTTACATAGGTTGATGGGATCAGCGAGGATGATCTTGAATTGGTTCCGTGTAGGCCTACTGGGACTCCCAAAGAAACCCGAAAAGAAAAGCGATCAGCCGACCATGGCGGTAGGGGAGGCGGCAGCTAAAAGAAGCCACCAAACACAATAACCCTGAGGCTTTAAGGGAGTTTTCCGCCTTATGACTTTGTATGAGAAAGATGTGGAAGCAACCGTGCGGCGGATCGGAAAAACCTTGACCTCGCCAAAACGCCCTTAGTGTATTGTATAATAATGACCCGATATATACCGGTTTCACTAATCGACTTCAATAAGGAGGAAGACAAGTTGCGGCTTTGCAGCGTCGAAGGATTTTATACGTGCTCGCCACCACTGGAGATACTATAATTCTTCATTTCGATCATTTCTTGGTGGCTTCGGCCCTCTTTTGATCATTTCTTGGTTAAAGCTGCTCTGTGCATTTGAGAATACTACTGCGACTTGGCCGTTGGGGCTTTATTGAATTATATCTTTCATTTATTCTCATCAGAATGAAGAAAAAAAGCCTACTTCTCCATGTTCAAACAAATTTCATTACGACTTTGCGGCACCTTTTCCGGGGTAGGCCAGCGTAAGGGCTCAGGACTCCCGTTTATTATTTCATCTTCCCTAACAGAAATACATAATTGGGAAGTTGCGTTTTTAAATCCCGAATCGATCAGTTGGTTGGCCCTTTCCCTCACTCTCCTCCCCGCCGAGAGAATTTTCTATGATTGGTTTGATGATCCTTTTTAGAGGCGATGTATCGATTTTGTGAGGACTTTGGGAGATAATGAATACAGCAGTCTGATTACCTCTTCGTGTTGGAAAGGTGTCCGTAAGCCCGATCGGGTTGGAGCCCGGATCCGACCGGGTCAGAATCATTTCTGATCTATTACGAGTTCATGTAATAACTTTGTTATGATTAATAAAAGCACTTATGTTATTATATATTGTTTATCTTCCATGTATTATTTGTTGCCTTATATATATAGTAATGTCACTAGTATCGATCTGTGATAGAGAAACCATGATAGTGATTATGGTTGATGAGATCTCTAATCCACTACATAACAAGGTTGGTACTTAAATGTCTACAGTCTTATATATTATCAAATGGGACATTGATAGTATAATCGGACTACTTGCGTATTGGATGTCATATCTTTTAGAAGATAGGGATGAATCTCGTCTATCAAAGTGTAGGGACACTTGGGACTGTAAGTGGACGTGTATTAGAGGAATGCGTCGTTAGTGACCATGCACCCATTAAGTGTCACACATGTGGCGGTTGTGTATAATTATCCTTTTGACCGAGTCTTCATGGCATCCGCGGTGTGGATTATGCATGCTGCGACAACTATTGTAAGTTTCTCTGACCGCAGGGCTATCATGCGGTAGTGATTGGGTATGATATTGAAGCATCACGGAGTATACATGATTGAGTGAAGTCCGGGAATCGCGTATCCTATGATTGGGATCGAATATCGAAATGGCCTTAACATAAAGAATGTCTGGCTCTAGGAATCTTTGCAAAGTGGGAGTAAATGTGTTATTCCGAGAGAGCATGATATCGAGATTATGAGATCGATCGTTAATGTATTGACACTCAGGAGATACGATCATTATGGATATTTATTCTGATGATAGGATTGTAAGTTACCTGATAGCTGCTTCACATGAAAGGTAGTAGTCATTGCTTTTGCTCTTCCGATGATTGGGGGTCACGGTGTTCTTTGATGAGGCTATCCGTGATGGGTTAGGTATGAAGGGCATTTTAGTAAAGTGCACTTTGAGTCACGGCCAACATATTCGAGAAGCTATCAAAATCACGCGCATATGAACATCAATTAGGTTAAAATGCGGTTATAGTTGATAACCAAATAAGGAAAGTTTATCTCCACAATTATAAAGGTTATAGTGAGTAAATTAATATGGTGGTATTTATTTATTATGAATAAATTAAATACAAGATATTAATAATTAGATTAATTAAAGAATATTCGGAAGCCAATTTATTTGGCATGTGAAGTATAACTTTTAAGTGTATAAGATCACACTTAGGATTATGTAACTTTTAATTAATAAGATTGACATAATATTAATATAAGATATTAATTGATTTTGAAAAATAGATTTATGGTAATAAGATAATTATAATCAATATATGATATTGGGAAAATAAATTATAATTAAAGAGATAAATCAATAATCTGGTTGATTTTCCTTATTTTATTGGAAAAATGTTTTCTTCTCGCCTCATGCCATAGGGCGCTGACACGCTATATATAGGAGGAGGTAGGTGTCAAGCTCTTTTTATGCATCACATGATTGAAAGAGTTCATAATTCTTGTGTAAAATAGGAGCCTTCCATGAAGTGAGTTTGTGAGGAAAATGTCGTCCCAGCAACCGGAGTTTTACGATAGCAATCAAGGAAGGATTCGGCAAGGGGATCGTGTGAACTACTCTCCGTTGGTGGTCAAGCTGACCGTCTTATAGATCATCAGTATAACCGTCAAACTACTTAACGTGTTTATTGCCTTTAAGCGAAAGCGATCTAGAAAAGGAAATCAAATTTTAAGACCCGGCTGGGTTAAACTATTGATTTCACAGCAGTGGATTCGAGAGGCAGGCTTGAGCTTAAGCAATAAGCATAAATTAATTGCGTAAGTATTTAATGGAAATAGATGCAAGATTTAAATGCAAAGCATTAAAACAAAAAAAAAAAAAAAATATATATATATATATATATATATATATATATATATATATATACTCTATATATATATATATATATATATATATATATATATAGGAGTTAATGAAATTCGGCCATTGTGGCCAGCGGCAATGATGAGTAGTCTTAGGCTGCCGTCAAGTAAGCTCTCTTAACTGCAATGGGGGAGATCAACCATACCGTTTGTGATATTTTAGTATGCGTAGATATACCGTTTGTTTAGTTGTATCGTACCGCCAACTAATGGTTCAAATAGTTTGGACCCGTTTAGGAAGCCGTGTGGCATCTTGGCGTCCAAATTTTGATTTAGAATAGGCGTAAGTAGCCTCGAATATTTGATTTGTAAAATGCATGGCGCAGAAAAACCGAAGATTCTGATTTTGGAAAGTAAAACAGCGAGCGAATTGATTTAGTATTTTCAAATATTTGATTTTGAAATGAGCTGGTGGCACCCGAATATTTGATTTAATAAAAGGCGCAGGCATAGTCAACTCAAAATTTTGATTTTTGGAAAGTGGCCAGACCTGAACTAAAAATAATTTAGCATTTCCAAATATTTGATTTGGGAATAGGCCTAGGCCCTTTTCAAATATTTGATTTGTAAAGGCCTGAGGCCTAGACTCACTCTCAAAATTTTGAAGACGAGGAGAGATAAAGAACTCATTGGCGTCTGACAATAAAAGATCTATTGGCGATTACGGATACCACTTGGATTTGTGACCAGGTTTCGTCGGTTTGTATTGACACTTTGAGGCGAATCATGATCTTCGGTTATTTTATGCGGCGAATGTTGTATAATGCAGTTTATATGATAGTAATGTGCACATAGTAGGATGAGACCGTAATTAAGCGAATTAATTAAGAGAATTGAATTTAAAATTATTCCCGTCAAAAATCAAGTCAGGTGCCTCCACAGTATTATGTGACGGTGAAGAGCCATGATAGGACCCAACTCACCCAAGCCGTGAGGGTTGACCTACCTCGGAGTATATCGTGCGTTATCGAGATATGATCGAAAGAGATCATGAATATTGGGGTTAAAAGGCTCATTTAGAATTCTCGACCACCGGTAGCGAGAATTCGTTTGGATTTTAGAGGCAAGGGTTTGGCCATATTTCATAAGATGAAATATTGTCAAAGAGTTATTTAGTCAAACAACAAGAATCGTATAAGATCATCGACAAATCGTTGTCCACCTATTTAATTATTTTGGCCCATACCAAAGTTGGGGGTCGGGGTAGTTCAATGGGATCTTGCCCACTAAAGGAATTATTTTCTTGTAAGCCAATAGGAATAGTTGGCTAGTGGGAGTAAAAACCTTATAGAGTTATTAAGTACAAATTTAGGGTTTTATACATGGCCTTTTACTTATTCTATCTTTATTTATTGTTGTAGAAAATGTCAAACAAATTGAACCTTAGTTTTATCATGAAAACAAGCTTGATGAGGCAATTTTCTCGATTGGGAAAGAAACCTCAAAATCGTTTTGAGGCACGAGAAGATTGACTATGTCTTGGGCGAGGCCCTACCGGAAAAGCCGAGGTTCGGTTGCGAGATGTTGTCGAGAAGTACAACAAGCCTTTATACAGCGATCTTGATGCTACATGTATCATGCTTGCTATGACACGAGCTGAAATAGCATGAGTCATGGATGCCTACTCTATCATGGTCCACAAAGGAACTTTATGCTTCTCAGTCTACTTGTGAGAAGTGCAAATCTCGAAGGCCTGTTTAGTTGTAAGATGGCATGGGACTTTTGTGGGGTCTGCGTGCTTAAAATGATCGGGTACATAGAGAGTTGGGGTGGGCCTGAAGTTAGAGCGAGTTGAGTATTGACTTGATTCAATCTCTACCTCGTTCATTCTCACGATTAAGTGAACTATCACATGAACAAGATAGATTGCTCCTTGCGGAGTTATTGAACATGTTGAAGGTTGTTGAGGCATTGTAGGGAAGGAAAGCAAGTGTTCTTTGGTCACTTGAGCAAAGGGCAAGGCAAAGCCCAAAAGAAGTCCAGAGAAGCGAAAGTTGCTTAAGCCAGCGCCTAAGATAGCGAAAGACAAATCCAAGGATGCTTGCTTCCATTGCGGTGAGACCGGACATTGGAGGCGCAAAGGCTTCGAGTACCAGAAGAAGCATTCGATGCTTCGACAAGTATATTTATGATTGAGATCAATATTGCTTCTTAAGTCTAACCCTTGGGTATTAGATCTTGGTTGTGGTTCTCATATTTGTCACGAATATCGAGGCACTAAGAAGAACTAGATATCGAGGAGGAGAGGTGGACCTCTGGCGTTGGAAATGGAGCAAGTGTTCTTTGCTTGGCGTGGGAGTTTATTTTCTTTCATTGCCATGGGTGAGTACTAGAACTCAATATTGTTATTTTGTTCCTGCTCTTGAAGAGCATTATTTCCATTCTACATTAGATGTTGATGGTTTTCATTTACGTTTGAGAATAAATGTTGTTCTTTTTCACGTGATGGAATCTTTTATGAATCTTGGCATACTTAGCGTGGTCTCACATATTAGACAAGAATGTTGGCGTGCTTAATATAAACAACAAAGAAAGCTAAAACAAATGACTTGAATGAATCCTACTTATGGCATTGTAGACTTGGCCATATAAATAAAATCGCATCTCAAACTCCATAAAGATGGAATGTTGGATCAATTATTGAATGCGTTTGGCGTGTCTGAAGCTTGTTTACTTGGCAAGATGACAAAGTCACCTTTTAGTGGCAAAGGATAAGATCAATGAATTGCTTGAGCTCATACATGCGATGTGGCCCAATGTCAATTCAAACCAAAGGAGGATACTCTTATTTTATCACCTTCCTTGATGACCATTCTCGCTATGGTTATATATGCTTAATGAAGTATAAATCTGAAGCCTTTGAAAAGTTCAAGGAATTCGAAGTGAGGTGGAGAAACAACTAGATAAAGAAATCAAAACACTTGATCCGATCGATGTGGAGAATACCTAGATGGAGTTTCAAGACTATCCCGAAGGAGAATGGGATTCACGAATGGACCCCTCCGGGGCATACAAATGAATGGCGTGTAGAGGAGGAGGAACCGCACCTTTTTAGACATGGTGCGATCCATGATGAGCTATCGGTTCTCCCAAAATCGTTTTGGGGTATGCTCTGAAACCGCATCTATACCTTTGAACCGAGTTCCATCAAAGGCGGTTGACTCGCCATCCGAGGTATGGACTAAGAAAACCGAGCCTAGGTCATCTAAAACCTTGGGGTTGTCCGACTTACGTGAAGCGGATGATGCACGACAAATTAGAGCCAGTCGACAAATGTACATTTGTGGGTTATCTAGAAACCCAGGTACAAATTTTATCACGAGGAACAAAAGGTGTTTGTTGCCGGGTAGCCCTTTATGGAGAAGAGTTTATCTGAATAGAGTCGATGGGAGTAAATTGATCTTGAAAAATTCGAGAACCACTACGGATAACGATCGGTTGTTGGAAGTAGAGGACTTGCCGCATCTGAGATGTGACACCGGCTTACCGTGGACACACTAGCACCTCGAAGATCCACCAGGAGCGCCGTGAACACGAAGGTATCTTGGCATGTATCTCATGGAAGATGAGGACCTAGAACTTATGAGGAAGTGCTATTAAGGCATGACAAAGAGAAATGGTGGAAGCAATGAATTACGAAATGGAATCCATGAAAGACAACCAAGTTTGGAACTTAGTTGATCACACGAGAATAGTTCCATGGGGTGCAAATGGGTCTTTAAGAAAAGACCGAAATT